>CM021110.1:254038100-254518516 GCA_007115665.2 Sequoiadendron giganteum
CTCAACCCTTAAACCCTAATCCCTTAACCCCTATAACCTCTACCCTATACATTGGACCCTCAACCCTCAACCCTAATCCTCAAACCCTATACCCACAATCCTCTACCCTCAACCCAATACCCTAATCCATCAACACTATAGGTCATCAACCTTATACCCTTAATTCTCAACCCTCTGCCCTATACATTGGATCCTGAACCCTCATATATCTTTGTCCATTTTCCCTCTTCTCTCCTTCTCTCTATCTTAGTTCTCCCTCCATATCTCTATCCATACATCCCTCCATGTCTACCCTGATCCCTCAACCCTAATCCCTCAACCCTAAACCCTCAACCCTTAAACCCTTAAATACTCAACCCTAAACCCTAAACCATCTACCCTCAACCCTAAACCATCAACCCTAAACCCTTACACCCTAAACCCTTAAACCCTCTACCCTCTACCCTCTACCCCCAACCCAATACACTAAACTATCAACCCTATAGATCCTCAACCCTATACCCTCAATTTTCTCTCTCTCACTCACACACTCACTCCTATCTCTCTCCCCTATACCATTAACCCTATACCCTCTACCCTTAACACTTAAATCCTCTACCCTCTACCCTCTACCCTTATACCCTTAAACCCTAGACTCTCTACCCTCTACCCTACACCCTCAACCCTAAACCCTTAAACCCTAAACCCTCTACCCTCAACCCTCTACCCTCAACCCACAACCCTTAGTCCCTCTACCCTTAAACCCAATACCCTCTACCTAATCCTTCAACCATATACCCTCAAACCTAATCCTTAAACCATATACCCTTAAACCTATACCCTAAACCCTCTACCCTCAATCCTTAACCCTCAACCCTAAACCCTAAACCCTAAACCCTAAACCCTAAACCCTAAACCCTAAACCTTTAAACCTTCTACCCTATACCCTCATCCCAATACCCTATACCCTCAACCCTAATCCCTTAACCCTCAACCCTTAAAACCTAATACCATCAACCCTAATCCCTCAACCCTCAACCCTAAACCCTCAACCCTTAAACCATCTACCATCTACCCTCAACCCAATACCCTCTACTCACAGCCCTAATCCCACAACCCTTAAACCCTTAAACCCACTTAGTAAACTCTCTACCCTAATCCCTCAACCCTCTTGACCCTTAATCCCTCAACCCTCAACCCTTAAACCCTAATCACTCAACCCTCTACCCTCAACCCTCAACCCTCAACCCAAAACCCAAAACCCAAAACCTCAAACCTCCAACCCTCAACCCTTAAACCCTCTACCCTCTACCCTCAATCCTCTACCCTCTACCCTCTACTCTAATCCATCAACTCTTAAACCCACTTAGTAAAATATCTACCCTAATCCCTCAACCCTCTTGACCCTTAATCCCTCAACCCTTAAACCCTAATCCCTCAACCCCTATACACTCTACCCTATACCCTCAATCCTCTACCCTCAACGTTAAACCCTCAACCCTTAAATATTGAACCCTTAAATCCTTTACCCTCTACCCTCAATCCTCTACCCTCTACCCTCTATCCTCAACCTTAATCCCTCAACCCTTAAACCCTTAAACCCACTTATTAAACTCTCTACCCTAATCCCTCAACCCTGTTAACCCTTAATCCCTCAGCCCTTAAACCCTAATCCCTGAACCCCCATACCCTCTAACCTATACATTGGACCCTCAACCCTAATTCCCCAACCCTATACCCTCAATACTCTACCCTCAACCTTAAACCCTCAACGCTAAATCCTTAAACCCTCTACCCTCTACCCTATACATTAAACCCTCAACCCTCAATTCTCAACCCTCAAACTTTAATACCTCAATCCTCAATCCTCAACCCTCAAACCCTAAACCCTCAATCTCAGTACCCTCTACCCTATACATTGGACTCTCAACCCCAATCCTTCAACCATATGTACCCTCAACTCTAATCCCTCAACCATATACCCTCGGCCCAATACCCTAATCTCTCAACCCTATAGATCGTCAACCCTATACGCTCAATTCTCAACCCTCTACCCTATACATTGGATCCTCATCCCTCATATATCTCTATCCCTCTGTCCTCTTCTCTCCTTCTCTCTATCTAAGTTCTCCCTCCATCTCTCTATCCATCCATCCCTCCCTCTCTACCTTGATCCCTCAGCCCTAATCTTGTAACCCTAAACCATCAACCCTTAAACCCTTAAACACTCAACCCTAAACCATAAACCCTAAACACTAAACCCTAAACCCTAAACCCTCTACCCTCAACCCTAAACGATTACACCCTAAACCCTTAAACCATATACCCTCTACCCACAACCCAATACACTAAAAAGTCAACCCTATACCCTCAATTATCTCTCTCTTACTCACTCACTCACTCCTATCTCTCTCCCCTCTACCATTAACCCTCTACCTACTACCCTTAACACTTAAATCCTCTACCCTCTACCCTTAAACCCGTAAACCATAAACCCTCTACCCAAAACCCTCAACCCTAAACCCTTAAACCCTAAACCCTCTATCCTCAACCCCAAATCCTTAATCCCTCTACCCTTAAACCCTCTACCCTCTACCTAATCCTTCAACCATATACCCTCAAACCTAATCCTTAAACCATATACCCGCAAACCTATACCCTAAACCCTAAACCCTCTAACTCTAAACCCTTAAATATTCTACCCTATACCCTCAACCCAATACCTTATACCCTATAACAAAATCCATCTACCATCAACCCTTAAACCCTAATACCCTCAACCCTCAACCCTAATCCCTCAACCCTAATCCCTCAACCCTCAACCCTCAACCCTCAACCCTCAACCCTCAACCCTTAAACCCTTAAACACTCAACCCTAAACCCGAAACCCTTAAACCCAAAACCCTTAAACAATCTATCCTCTACCCTCAACCCATTACCCTCTACCCTCAATCCTTAAACCCTTAAACCCACTTAGTAAAATCTCTACCCTAATCCCTCAACCCTCTTGACCCTTAATCCCTCAACCCTCAACCCTCAACCCTTAAACCCTAATCTCGCAACCCCTATACCCTCTACCCTATACATTCAACCCCCAATTGTAATCCCCCAACCCTATACCCTTAACCTTAAACCCCCAACCCTCAATCCCTTAACCATATACTCTCTACCCTCAACCCAATACCCTCTACCATCAACCCTAATCCCTGAACCCTTAAACCATTAAACCCACTTAGTAAACTCTCTACCCTAATCCCTCAACCCTCTTGAACCTTAATCCCTCAACCCCTCTACCCTCTACCCTATACATTCAATCCCCAACTGTAATTCCCAACCCTATACCCTCAACCCTCTACCCTAAACCTTAAACCCCCAACCCTCAACCCTTTAACCATCTACTCTCTACCCTCAACCAAATACCCTCTACCATCAACCCTAATCCCTGAACCCTTAAACCCACTTAGTAAACTCTCTACCCTAATCCCTCAACCCTCTTGACCCTTAATCCCTCAACCCTTAAACCCTAATCCCTCAACCCATATACCCTCTACCCTATACATTGGAACCTCAACCCTAATCCCCCAACCCTATACCATCAATCATCTACCCTCAACCTTAAACCCTCAACCCTTAAACCCTAAACCCTTCAACCCTCTACCATCTACCCTCAATCATTTACCCTCTACCCTCAACCCTAATCTCTCAACCCTTAAACCCACTTAGTAAAATCTCTACCCTAATCCCTCAACCCTCTTGACCCTTAATCCCTCAACCCTTAAACCCTAATCCCTCAACCCCTATACCCTCTACTCTATACATTCGACCCTCAACCCTAATCCCCCAAACCTATACTCTCAATCCTCTACCCTCAACCTTAAACCATCAACCCTTAAACTATCTACCCTTTACCCTTTACCCTATAAACCCTTAAACACTCAAACCTAAACCCTGAACTCTCAACCCTCAACCCTTAAACCTTCTACCCTTAATCCTCTACCCTCTACCCTCAACCCTAATCCCTCAACCCTCTTGACCCTTAATCCCTCAACCCTCAACCCTCAACCCTCAACCCTCAACCCTTAAACCCTAATCCCTCAACCCATATACCCTCTACCCTATACATTGGAACCTCAACCATAATCCCCCAACCCTATACCATCAATCATCTACCCTCAACCTTAAACCCTCAACCTTTAAACCCTCTACCATCTACCCTCAATCATCTACCCTCTACCCTCAACCCTAATCTCTCAACCCTTAAACCCACTTAGTAAAATCTCTACCCTAATCCCTCAACCCTCTTGACCCTTAATCCCTCAACCCTTAAACCCTAATCCCTCAACCCCTATACCCTCTACTCTATACATTCGACCCTCAACCCTAATCCCCCAAACCTATATTCTCAACTTCACTCCTCAACCTTAAACCATCAACCCTAAACTATCTACCTCTTTAATTCTTAATTCTATAAACCCTAAACACTCAACCCCAAACCTTGAACTCTCAACCTCAAACCCTTAAACCCTAAACCCTAAACCTCTACCCTTAATCCTCTGGCCCTCACCTCAACCCTAATCCATCAACCCCAAACCCCAGTAAAACCAAATTAGTAAAATTCTACCCTAATCCCTCAACCCTTGGATTCCCAATCCTCAACCTCAACCAACCTCTAAAACCCTAATCCTCAACCCATATATAACAAATTTCTACCCTATACATTGGAACCTCAACCATAATCCCCCAACCCTATACCATCAATCATCTACCCCCAACCTTAAACCCTCAACCCTTAAACCCTAAACCCTTAAACCCTCTACCATCTACCCTCTACCCTCAACCCTTAAACCCACTTAGTAAAATCTCTACCCTAATCCCTCAACCCTCTTGACCCTTAATCCCTCAACCCTTAAAACCTAATCCCTCAACCCCTATACCCTCTACTCTATACATTCGACCCTCAACCCTAATCCCCCAAACCTATACTCTCAATCCTCTACCCTCAACCTTAAACCATCAAACCTTAAACTATCTACCCTTTACCCTTTACCCTATAAACCCTTAAACACTCAACCGTAAACCCTGAACTCTTAACCCTCAACCCTTAAACCCTAAACCCTTACACCCTCTACCCTCAACCCTAATCCCTCAACCCTTAAACCCTTAAACCCAATTAGTAAACTCTCTACCCTAATCCCTCAACCCTCTTGACCCTTAATCCCTCAACCCTCTTGACCCTTAATCCCTCAACCCTTAAACCCTAATCCCTCAAACCCTATACCCTCTACCTTATAAATTGGACCCTCAACCTTAATCCCCCAACCCTATACTCTCAATCCTATACCCTCAACCTTAAACCCTAAACCCTCAACCCTTAAACCCTCTACCTTTACCCTCTACCCTATACATTAAACCCTCAACCCTCAATTCTCAACCGTCAACCCTTAATCCCTCAATCCTCAACCCTTAAACCCTAAACCCTCAACCCCTCAACCCTCTACCCTATGCATTGGAATCTCAACCCCAATCCTTCAACTATATGTACCCTCAACCCTAATCCCTCAACCCTATAGGTTGTCAACCCTATAGCCTCTATTCACAACCCTCATATATCTATGTCCCACCCTCCTCTTCTCTCCTTCTCTCTATCTCACTTTTCCCTGCATCTCTTTATCCATCCATCCCTCCCTCTCTACCCTAATCCCTCAGCCCTAAACCCTCAACCCTTAAACCCTTAAACATTCAACCCTAAACTCTCAACCCTCAAACCTTAAACCATCTACCCTCAACCCTCAACCCAATACCCTCTACCCTAAACCCTAATCCCCCAACCCTAATCTCTAATCCCTCAACCCTTAAACCCTTAAATCCAAGAAAACTCTCTACCCTATTCCCTAAACCCTCAACCCTCTACCCTCAACCCTCAACTCTTAAACCCTAATACCTCAACCACTATACTATCTACCCTATAGATTAAACCCTCAACCCTCAATTCTTAACCCTCAAGCCTTAATCCCTCAACCCTCAATCCTTAAACCTTGAACCCCCAATCCCTATACCCTCTACTCTTTACATTGGACCCTCAACCTAATCCTTCAACCATATACCCTAAACCCTCTACCCTCAATCCTAAACCCTGATCCCTAATCTCTTTAACCCTAAACCCTTAAACCTTCTACCCTATACCCTCAACCCAATATCCTCTACCATCAACCCCAACCCCTCAACCCTCAACCCTCAACCCTTAAACCCTAATACACTAGAAACCATCAACCCTATAGGTCCTCCACCCTAATCCCTCAACCCCTATTTCTTTATCTCTATCTATACATCTCACCTCTCCCTCCCTCCCTCTCTCCTAGCCTCTCCCTCTTTCTATGTACCTCACATTCAATCAATCGCTACCACCCTCTCTCGCTCCCTCTATCTATCTCTCTCTATCTATCTATCTCTCTCTATCTCTCTATCTCCCTCTCACTCTCTCCCACTTCCTCTCTCTCCCTCTCTCTTAGGTCTCTCTCTCCCACCCCCTCTCTCTCTCAAGTCTCTCCCTTTGGAAACCTACCTAGGTAACTCTCTCTCTCTCTCCCTCTCTCTATCCTCCCTCTCACCCTACCTACATGGTCCCTCTCACTCACCCCTCTTTCTATCCCTCTCTCAGTCCTCCCTCCCACCTCTCCCTCTCTCGGGTCTCTCTACTCCTCCTCTCACTGCCTATCTCAAGTCTCTCCTCTCACCCCACCTCACCTCTCCGTTTCTCCTTTGGCACCCTACCTACATAACTCTCTTTCTCTCTGTCTCTCTCTCCCCCCCCCTTGTCTCTCCCTCTCTCTCAATTCTCTCTCCCCCCCCCCCTCTCTCTCTCACTCCCTTTATCCCTCCCACCCTACCTAGCTAAGTCCCTCTCCTCTCTCCCACTCCCTCTCTCTTAAACTCTCACTTCACCCCTTCTCCCTCTCTCCGGACTCTCTCTCTCTCTCTTAAAATTCTCCCTCCCTCTAAAGACATACATAAATACATACATAAAAGCATACATTTACATGTGTGGATACAATCTTACATACATATAGGCATACATACAATATACATGCATTGATACATACAAGCATACATACATACATACATGACATACAAGCATACATGTACATACAAACATACAAATATATAAACATACATTCAATAGAGTAGAATTTAACATAAATCAAGACATGATGTGAGCACATTATATCATGCTCACGTTATGTCTTGCTAGACATGTTCCTCACAAATGCAAAAAATCATGTAAAAATTGAGATATAACACGAGCGCATTATAACGCGCACACGTTATATCTTGCTTTGGGAATCCCCAAGCCTTGAGATTGGTATTTGCCTTGGAATACCAACCCAAAGGCTTGGATGGCATTCCCAATGACCAGAGAAGTGTTTTTGCAAATTGTACAATATTTCACATAATCAGGTTCATGCTCACCATCAGGATTGCACATGGTTCAATATCAAACAAATCAAACATTTTGGTAATGTTAGGTTCTCTCTTATCTATCCAACGATGTCATTTTTTTCACTTTCTAACAACGTTTTTGCCTTTCATCCATAATTTCTTTTGTTTGTGTGTCTCTTTTTTTGCAAAAAATAGTGTTTGGTGTTGTTTTCGTTATAAATTAACCGTTCATCAAAATTTCAAATAAATTAAATTTTTATAAACTAGACTCCATTCTACAAATTTTAAAAAATACATATAAAAATTTCAATTAGTTTCCAAAATTTGTAGGGGTATCATGACCAAAATTCTATTTTTTAGGAATTGTCCACTGTGAAAATTAGTTAAAAAATCAAATATTCATTAAAAAACTATCAGAAAAATCGTGCATCAGTTGCATACTGTTAGCTAAATTTTGACCATAGCAATTTTAAAAATACTAAAAAAAAATTCACCGTGCTAGGGTCGTACAAGAGTTTCTATGCTATGTTTTTTCTGACAAAAACAACACCATTTTGTGTATGTCCCTCTTTTGAACTCCTTAATCTCAACCATTTTCAAAATAAATTAGTAGTTTAGAAAGTAGAATCAGAGCAATTTAATCCTTGTTTTTGTTTGAACTCAAAATTTTGAGTGTAACTATCCTCAATTTCACGTCTAAGGTCAGTATTTCCTGATTTAAAAAAAAAAGTGGCCACTTAAGCCCCTTTGTTGGGAACCATCTTTTTGCACTTACCCAGTGAAGAGGAGGTGCCTCAAACTCTTGGGAAAAGAAAAATTCTTTTGAAAGTGATTGGTAAGGGTCATGTGGATGTGGAGGTGTTTGATACTAAGGCTTGTGAGGATGGTGAGGATAGGCCATTGTTTGTTGTTATGAGATTGTTTTTTCCTTTACTTGAGTCTACTAGGAAATTAAAGAGCATTGGGAAAGAGTGTGGTAAGGGATATGAGGTATTCAAGAAGTCGGTTAAAATAGTTCATAGGGGTGGCAAAGAAGTGACTTTGATGGTTGAGAAGAGAAAAAAATGTGATTTCTAGTAGTTGCAAAGGTAAGGTTTATGCTTCTAAGAAAAATAAATTGGCTCCTAAAATGATTTATGGTGATGGGAAGCTTGATGTTGCAAACTAGTCAATTGAAGGTGTTAAGGATAGGTTTATCCCCATTAAGTTGATGGATAAGTAGGAGAAGGAGGAGCTAACTCTCAAAGGAAAATGTTCCATGGAGGAATAGGTTCATAATTAGGAAAACCTTGTTCCTAATTTTACTAAAGATTTGAACATCTCCAATTGTAATAGAGAGGATTTCATGATTTTCTAGGTATGGCTGGGGTAGGTGTTGGTAACTACTTTAAACTCTTTAAATGGTTTTTTACCATACTCAACCAGTTGAGCATAAAGATTTGGGCCTTTTAGAACATTATCAAGATTAATTGTACTGAGAAAGGAACTACTAATCAAGTTAATGAGATTATGGAGATCCTTAATATGGTTTCTAATGATTTCATTAATTTTAAAGAGGATCATGAAAAGAGGATCTCAATTTTGGAGGAAAGAACTATTAAAGTCTATGAAAACATTTATCAGCTAGTTAAGATCAATAGTGTTTTCGGCCTTACCTTGCTTAGTGATGAAAAGTGGAATGATAAGGATAGGAGAAAAAGAGATAAGGATGTGGTCACTCATGGTGAAGGTGTCAACAAAGCAAAAAAGGTGACTACTACTCTTATTGGTCCTAGTATAGGGAATCGTAGTCATGTGAAGAGTTTGATCCAGGCTTCCAAAAATGATATGGGTAACATTGCTAAAATTCATGAGCATGTCATTTCTGAGGAGTTAGAGGTAGTAAAGGTCTTTAAGAATTTGAAATAGGCTATTATCTTTTGTCATATGGTTTTTTTCTTTTTTGCTAATTTTTGGCTGCTTGTTTCTTCCTATTTTATCTTTAAGAAACTTTCTTCCTTTGTAATGGGTTTCAAGTCCCTATAAAACTTGCTTTACCAGTAATAAAAAACATGAGGAAAAAAACAAATGAATTCATTGAAATAAATAAAGAAAGAAAAAACTAAGGAGAGAACAACAAAAAATCACTAAAAAAATAGTAAACTTAGAAAGGTAAGGGGAATGGTGTTGGGCGGGAGTGCGTGTGATGGGAAGTGTTTGAAATCAGAGGAGGAAATGGGTGATGAAGGAGATGGTGATGATGAGGATGAAGAGGGACATGATGTTGTGTTTTCTATTTTTTGTTTCTTGGTCTCTTCCGAGTGCTCCCTTTTGCTACTCATGGATGGTGCTGGTGAGGACAACACTGGGGATTCAGAGGTGGATAGTGTTGTTTCCTAAACATCAGTGCTGCTTGGATTCTTCCCTTCGTTGGTTGTTGGATGCTTGGTTGACTTTGGGGCTTCTTTGTGGCTGACGACTGTTTCTTCTGGGAGTTGGGTGGTTGTGGCTCTAGCTAGGGAGTCCTTTATACCCAGTGGTGGGTATTTTTTCCCTCTCTCTGGTGGTGTGTAAGCCTTCCTTGCTAAGGTTAGGACTTTTTCCTACAATGGGCTTCCTCCTTTGGGCTCAGCTAGATGCCTTGGTGTCTGGTGGGGTTTTTGGAGATTTGTTGCTTATGGTTCCTTGATGGTGCTTTTCTAGTGGAAACTAGTGAAGCTTCTTATGTTCTTAGTTACTCCCATTTTTTGGTGCTTTAAATGGTTTTTTATCTTTTGGGAGTATCTTTTTAGGTTCTGGGGTGGGATTTTTCCTTCTAGTGTTGTGCTCTCACAACTCCCTTGGTTTCTCTCGAGGTTGGTATACCTTAAGAGTTTGGCATTTAGGATTTATTTTCTACTGAGGCCTTTGGGGAGTGGTGCTCTTCCCTCCCTTTTGCTACTAGTTGTGGTTCTCTGGTTGGCTTTGGCTACCCCTTTTTTTGGTTGGCTAGAATCCCCTTCTCGTCCTTATTGCTAAATATGTGGTTGGGGTGTGGTTTTGTTTTGGTTGCCTCTGATATTTTTTTGGAGGTGTTCCTCTCTTTTGTGGAGGTGTTGGAGTATTATGCTCCTGATGAGTTTATAGAACTTAATATGCTCTTGGTTGGGTTGGATGGGCTGCTTCTCATGTACCTTATATTTTCCCACGATTTTATTTTTCAGTATTTTGGTGGGATTTATCACTGTGTTTCTCTTGCTAGCCCTTTTTCTTGATTTGCTGATGGGTGTCAAGTTTCTCCCTTCTGTTGGTTGGTTAGCTCTTTTCTCTTTTATCTAGTCTAAGTATTCTATTGAGGTGAAGATTACTCTTGTTGACGTGGAGCCCTCTCTTCTAGAGGTAGAGTTGGGGATTGTGGATTTGTGGAGGAGCTTTCCTTGCTGGTGATCTGCTCTGCTATAATACCTATTGATGTGGTATGCGCTCCTATGAAGGTGGAGTTGTTTCTTATTACAACTTAACTACAGTGGAGGTAAAGGCCTTCTTGACATCTTCTCCAATAGAGGGGAGTCGAATCCTTTTGAGGTGGGGTATGTTTCATCTCTTTGGGTGTGGGGATGCTGTAAGAGAACTTCTTCTCTATGGTGTGACTAGATGGCCTCTTGCCTGGTGGTTCTTGAAGATGTTTATGTGTGTTGTGGGTTTAAGGTCCCTTGTAAGACTTGGTGTGATCTGAGGAACTTTTTTCACTGTTATCTGAATGTTGGTGGGTTTTAGGTTCCGTTTTAAACCTAGTATGGGTTCAAGATCCCTTGTAAAACTTAGTTGTGTTTTGGGTTTTAGATTCTTGTTAAAACCTAGTCTAATCCTTGCAAATCTAGGTAGTATTGTTGTTTAATTGATAATATGTTGCTAGTTTTTTGTTGGTGGTCTTTTTTGTATTCATGTGTAGCTTGTTCTTCTTTGTGTGGGTTTCGGGTCCCTGTCAAAACCTGCTTGTTAATCGTTTTGGGTCCATTTAAAACCTATTGTAAATGGTTTCGGGTCCATTCAAAACTAATTTTTCCCCCTTAATCAAAACAAAAATATCACCACAAAAACAAAGGAGAGAAAAATTAGATAGAGTTCTATAACACCAAAAAATTAAGAAACGCACATTTCAACTAAGAAGAGAGAAGGAAGAGAAAATAGATAAATAGAGGATATAAGGAGAAGATAAAAATAAAAGAAGCTTGAAACACTAAAGAAGAGGGAATAGGAGAGGAAAAGATGTTTGATAATTCCATTTTTTCCTTTTCTCAAACAACATGCTCTATCAAAGGAAATTGTAAGTATTTACTACCAATAATATTCTATCATAATTGTAGTTCTAGGTGTTATTAAAAGGAATTAAAGTGGTAGTTCAAGTTCACTTATGATAAGAATGAAGAAGCATATGGTTGGAAAAGCTATGTGAAGCACCAATAGAATAGAAAAGGATATTCTATTATCAAGATTCTCCTTTCCCTATAGTTTGAGTGAATTATAATAGCCTCAGTAGAATTTGTCTTATAGTTTTAAATTTGATTGTAGATTCAAGTGGCAAGAAAGTGAAAAGACATATATTTGTTACACTTTTGAGAGGCATATATGTCATCTTTTTCACTCTAAAATTGATATTCTCTATAATTATTATTTTTGTAATATTGACAAAACATTTTTTTATTATTATTTATGGTTAGAAGTAAAGTCAAACTTATAATCTAAGAAAATTCAACACCATAAAATATACATATCAAGCTACAATATTATAATAAAATTATAATATTAAACTTTGTGGCAACAGAAAATGTATCCCTCTACATTTTTGTGCTTTTCTAGCCCTCCTTGTTAAATTGAGATTAATGTTGCCTTGATTTAGTGTTGTAATGTGTTTAACACATTCACATTAGGTCTTGGGCCCTTGTAAACTAAATAGACTTAGTTGTGCCTTATTTAAGGTGTTGTAAAGTGTATCCTAACACTTTCACACTAATCTAAGGTTTTCATTATTAATTAGGCTTCTTTATGCCTTATTTGGCCTTATTTTGCATCTACAAGCCTTAATTAATGCATCTTTATAAGGATAATCATGACATAAACTAACATCCAATTATAATTCAAATGTTTTTGGATTGTATTGCCCAAATTTAGTGATTTAAGACTCATACACCACCTTGGGTGTATGGGTCTCACCTAAGTTTCGGGGCCTCGATCTAGATTTCACATGAATCTAAGCATTTCTTGAAAAATGTGTCCCAAGCTTAGCCTAATGGGACTCATACGCCCCAACTGGTGTATGAGTCCCACTTAGCTTAGACCTAATTTAAATTCAAATTATTCACAGGATTTTATTCTCCTAGATCTGATGTTGGTTTGTAGTGTTGTAATTTTAGGAAATTTTGCATAAACAAGTATAAATACAAGGTTATTTCATTCATTTTGAACCTAATAAGCAATTGAAATTGATCTAGCAAGTTGAATAATAATCCTTGTAGAAAATTGAATATTATAAGAGAATTCAAGAGCATTCAAGGGTTGATTATCAAGTTTTTTGGAGCATTATTCAAGTATCACACATCATGTTTACGTTTGAGCTAACAATAGTGATGTAGGGTTTCATGATTCAAGGAAGCACTCAATTCAAGATCTACAACATTCAAGAAAGAGTCAAGATCCACATCTAGTGGTGCCATTTCATACATGTTTGTAGCACTTTATTTCTAGGGTTTGGTGAGTTGCAACATATCAATTCTTTCATTCATCATACCTCCTTTCCATTTGATTTCATTACAAGGTTTGATTACCAAAATGGGGTTTGACCAAGGCAAAACCCTATCCACTGACAAAATAACATTTTCACCTATCTTTAGTGTGTGATTTGTAGATCTAGGTTGAAGATATGTTGAGGAGAAATATTGGAAAGAAATCAAGTTGCAAAGTTGTCCAAGTTGTCGCCTTGTTTAGACGATCATTAAAAGACATCTACAAAGTAGAATTTACCAATTTAGATCTGGATATCAAGTTGAGAAGACAAAGTAAAGGTTGAAGAGAAGATTCATACTTTGGTCCTCTGAAAATGCCAAGTAGGAATGATATGCCACTTCTAGCGTATGAGTCCCAATATAGGTCATTTTCTAGATTTTTGAAGATCCAGACTTGCCATCATCAGATTCTTGTTTCACCCCAAAAACCCTAATCTAGGACCAAATAACCCATCATGGCATATGAGTCCTAGTGTGCATTAAATTCAACATTTTTAACATTTTAGATCTTCACTCAAGTTGCTGCAGGTTTCCAGGCACCCCTCTGTACTTTTCCAGTTTTCTATTCTACTTTGCATTAATTTCTAGGTCATTTATTGTAGTCTTGGACATCGTTAAGTTTCATAATTGGGTTTTTCATTTTACTAGTCTTTCCAAGCCCTAGCTTGGTGGTGAACCCCCTTTTACTTCTTAATCAAACCCTAGGAAAGCCTTTAGTAGATCTCTTTCCTTCTCTCCATCTTGGGATTGCGATATCTAGGGTTTCCTTGAGTGAAACGAGAGTGTAAAGTAGGAACCCTATCTCCTAAAAGATAAGGCACCCCCTATTTTTGTAGTTTCATTTTGGTGAACCTTAATTTAGAACATTTCATTTTTTGTCTTAGAGTGCATCATAGTTGTAGATCTAGTTTGCATTAACTTTGCATTAGGTCTTGCATTAGTTAATTTGCATCTAGGGTTTCTAAATCTTGCATTAGTGAAAGTGCATATAGGTTGCATTTTTGTCTCTTGCATCATTGAGTTTCATCTAAAATTTACATTTGCACTTAGTCTAGACATCATTCAAACTGAAAACATTGACTTTCACTGAGAATTTTCTAAAATTTGGGCAAAAACCCTAAACTAGGATTCATATGCCCCTTTGGGTGATTTAGACTCGGTACAAGTGGTTTTTCCTAATTTTTGGGTATTCTGTGGTGATTTTTATTCAACATTTAAACCCCTAAAAGACATTGATTGGGACTCATACACCCCTTTGGGTGATTTAGTCCCATTTCAAATTTTACACTACATTTTCCAGCATTAAATTGTTTGTTTATGTGTTGTTGTTGGCTACTGTTAGTTATCTATTTAAGTTTGCATAATTTTTTTTCTTCATTTCATTGCATCTAGCTTCATTTGTTTGATTACGTACATTTCATAATCTCAGACTTTCATTTAGACCTTTTATTATAAGTTCTTGCATTACATTTCATCATGGATATGTGATTTGGTAAGTTGTGGATGTCCTTGAAGTCCTTAGTGGATGTGTCAAGTTGTGCTTTTGGAAATGACCCTAATGAAATTGAACTTACTCATGCTCACTCGACTCCTAATGCATATCCTCCTCATGATGTTGACATCATTTTAGAAGATGATGACAAAATGAATAGATTCCTAAATGATTTCCTTAATAAATTTGAGACTAATATTTCCTTTTACCCTTCTATGAAATAACCAACACACCCTACCATGCACCTCTTGAAATGTTTGGCCTTTTACATCCCAAAACTAAGACACAGGTTGAGCCTAAGTTCCCTACAATAGGTGACCCTAGTTCCTCTAATCAGGAAAATATTCAACCATTCTATGTTAACAAAGTGACCATCACTCCCATCAATCTAGAAGAAACATATGGAAAAGGATTCATGATCTTGAGAAAACAAGATGTGATACAACAAGTGAACATGAAATTCATCAACTCTAAGAGAAAATACCTACTGAAGATACTAAGGGATTAGGGTATCAAGATCCTCCTCTCGAAATGAGTATCCTCCTTCAGAATAACCAATGCCTCATAATGATGATAAGGATGATAGGATCATCTTAGGTCCTCCTCAACATTAAACTCAAGAAATTGGTGAATCTAGCAAGTGACAAAGGCCTTACAAACTAAAGAAACTAAAATTACCTTGTGCACCAACTACCACTAAAAGAACTTTACAAATAATTTTAAACCAAGGACTTATTACATTACCACCCATAAGAGAAGATTGATCTCCAAATCCTAAGAATACAAACACATCACATTGCTGATACCATAGAGTTCTTGGACACAATATTGATGCGTTTTGTGCTTTAAAACAAATACTCAAAAAAAATGATATGATAGAAATAGTCCCTTAAGGTGGGACCCTTCCACTCCTTGCCGTGTCATTGTTGTATAATCATCATATTCTCACTATTACATGATTTGCATTCATTGCAAATCATTTCAAAATTCAAGGAGCTCAGTCCCATCACCTACCTTAGCTCATTCTTGTTTTGCACTAAGTGGTGGAAAGAATTGGATAGCCTTGTCCTAGTAACACATTTTTCATTGTCCCTTTGGCTAGTTTTCCACCTTCTATATATGATGAACACAATATGGATGTGGACAACCTACTAATAGGTTGAATCACATGTGCCTTACTAGTATTTTACATTATTTCTTTTTCTTTGTGTGATTGCATGTGTGTAATGTGATCCCTGATGATGTTTCATTTGATGTAAATCTCTCTTTGTGGAATTCCTCTATTTGTACCTATAGACATCTAAATTTGACCGCTTATATTTGACCAAATTTACCCTTTTCATCTAAATATCTTCTTACCCGCATTAATTAAATAATATTTACATTATTTGAATAATACCCCTAAAGTATTCTAAATCCCTAAGGTATTTAGTTAAATGATTAAATACCTTACCCTTTATCCCTTTCTTCCAAAGAATTAAATAAATAACCCACTTATTTAATTCCCTTTATGTCTCATCCACACTAAATCTTAATTCATCTCCTAATCCCATCATTAGGGATGTGTACATTCCTAATCCATGATTAGGAGGTGTCACAACGTCCAACTTTTGCAAGTTGGCTCATAATCATCATTAACCATGTAACCCTCTTCTAATCCTTCATTAGCTAATCTAATCAGTCCTTTAGTCAAATCTTGTCACATCATAAGAGAATTTCATGGAATTTTTAATTCGATTTATCTTTCCCATGCCCTTTCCAATGGAATTTTAAATTCCATTTATTCCCCCATACATTTCTCTTCCCCATGACCTCTCATAGGTCACATCAAGTACATGGTACAAGGACTTCCTTTAGGAGGACCTTGTATTATCCATTGGATTCTTCCAAGCTTGTGAATTTTAAATTCACTTTTATTCCTCCAATGCCCTCTCCAATCACCATGGTGACAAGAGTGGACTTTCCAAAATTCCTCACTTATCACTTTCAGCCCCACTTGGGGACAAAGAATCCCTTTTTAAGGAAATCCTCTTCAATCCCAAGGTACTTGCAAGTACCTTGGGACCACATGGTATTTTCCATGTCACCTTATACTTCTTCCATCTCACCCTGCACATGGAAAGATGTGAGGGCTTGTGAGTCCTCAACTCACCACAACCCTTCATCTTTTCCATGGTGAATCAATCTCAACCATCCATTTTTCTTTAAATCGAGGGCCTTGGCCTCAAGTTAGAGGTTAAGTGTTGTTAAGATTTTGAAGACTTTTTGCATTCTAGCCATTATTGCAATATTCTTACATTCAAACATTTGCATTCAAATTCATTTTCACTCCCACCTACCATCTTCCATCATTCAACCACCATCATTATTGCAAGCTTGCCATCAAGGAGCACACATCAAGAACATCATCAAGGGCCAACCACTCCATCAAGCTAGACAAGAAAAGGTGTAACACTTCTTGTTGTTTTTTTGTTTTTTTGTTTAGTTTCAACTAGGCCTAATCTGAGGTGTTGTTGTGTTATTTTTCCATTGCTTTCATTTAGTTTTTCATTTTTAGATTAAGGATTTTCATTGCACACATTTCTGGCATGCCTAGTGGGACCCATGTCATGGGTCTATTCCTTTCACGTTTTCTATTTTTTAAAATTTTGCAGGATCAAGAACACAAAGGTGACTCCGACCTCAAAGGGGCAACTCTACCCATAAAGGGGTGACCCCACCCACGAATAGGCGACCTTGCCCACAAAGGGGCGACCCTGCCCAAAACGTTGAGTTTTCTACTTTTTGTTTTTTTTGTATTTCTAACTATTTATGTAGAATTTGGACAAATAGGCCACCCCACCCATGAACAAGAAACCCTACCCACAAAGGGGTGACCCCGCCCAAAGCCCTAATTTTTTTGCTTTCTATTTTTCTATATTTCTAACTGTTTCTACAGAATCCGGATAAACAAATGACCCTGCCCACGAACAGGTGACCCCACCAACAAAGGGGCAACCTTTCCCATAATACTAATTTTTAATTTTCGTTGTTTTTCTATTTTTCTAATTGTTTCTGCAGATTTTGTCCATGAAGGTGTGACCCCGCCCAGAAAAGGGCGAACCTGCCCAGAAACAAGCAACCCCGCCCACAACCCTGATTTTTTTTTAATTGTTTTTATGACTTTTCTATAGGTTTTGGACAAATAGGCGACCCCACCCTATAAGTTGGTTGTTCCCAAAACACATAGGCAGCCACACCTGAAATAGAGAAAAAATAGTTTGATTATCGAAGACATACAAAAATGAAACTACTAATAGATTTATTGGAGGAGGAGAAAGTTTGTTTATTTCCTAGTTAACTTGTTGTTTTCATTTCTAAACTAGGAACATAGACTTAATTAGGAAGGGTCAATAAACTTGTTTATTGTGCTTGTATAAGTGGGCTATTGACGTATCCAATCCCCTTGCACCATTTGGCGATTCTAAGTGAAGAGAAATCATAGTCCACTTAAGTCCTTTTTTTACCCATTTTCATTTTCTTAGTGCGACCTGCTTGGGGATTTCATCACCCCAAGGGATGATTCCAACCATGCATACTAGCAGGATATATAAAAGGGGGAGGTGAAAGCTATACCTCAATAAAGTCATGTCATGTTTAGCAGAGCATCAAAGCTAGGGTGATAGCTAGACAAGACATGAAGAGTTGGTCTGAGCTCCCAGTCTCTCACTAGAAGTTCCTGACTCATGCTTGTGATGGGTTGGTGTTCACGGTTGTGCCCCATGTACCGTGTGTATATCAGGGACTCCCTTAGAAATATTGTTAAGCCTAGATAGAGGACCGTGTTGACCATACCCTTAACACTAAAACTAGGCTTGTGTTGTTTGAACTGTCTTCTTGTGCAAAACCAGTCATTATAAGTTAGTTTTGGCCTTTTGCTTTTCATGTTTATGCTTTTCCATAACTTTGTTTTATTAAGTTAGGTTTAGACCAACACACAGAGGTGGCCCCGCCTTGAAATGGGTGACCTTTCCCTCAAAGAGGCTACCCTGCCCTTCCTGTTTCAATTGTTTTTCACCCAGACCAAGTCAAAACTCACCAACTTTCCTGAAACAGGCAGCCTTTCCCTCAAAGGGGTGACCCTACCCTCAAACATGCAACCTTTCCCTCAAAACAGTGACCTTGCCCCCTGTCTCAACTATTATTTATCTTGTCAAAGTCAAAATTTTAGCAATTTCTCTGATTTGGGCAACCCTGCCCCCTCTTTGGGTGACCTTGCCCTCAAAGGGGCAGCCCTACCCTAAAAAGGTGACCTTGCCCTCCAAATAGTCATTTTCAACCTTTGTTCACTAACCGTTACCCCATTTTGGATACCCATTTTCCAGTTCCGAGGGTCGTTCCCTCATTTTGGGTAGTCGTTTAACCATCCCGACCATCCGTCATTCCATTCTGGATATTCATTTTCCCATTATGAACATTGTCCCTCATTTCAGCCACCCGTTCACCTATTTTGGGAACCCATTTTCCCATTATGAGTGTCGTTCCCCCATCTCGTACATTCATTCACTCATTCTGAGTGATCATTCACCCATTCCTCAAACCCATTTGCCCATTTTGGAAGTCTTTTTATTGATATCACTTGACTGTTTTCTGGACTTAGTCAAATCCAAAAGTTGTTTAGGCGACCCTGCCCAAGTTTGGGTGGCCCTACCTCAAAATAGGCAACCCAGCCCAAGTTTGGGTGGTCTTGCCTGAGAACAAGTGTCCCTACCCCAGGAATAGGCATCCTTGCCTTTTCTTCTTCATTCAAAGCCCCATCCAGGTCTGTTTCGGTGTCCGTTCAACTACTTTCTACCTTGTTAGTCGCATCCAAAGAGTCAATCCTTCATACCACAATTGGCCTACATATTTTTTAGTCCAAAATCATCATCCAATCATTTCCCCTCTTCCTATTCATCCTCAAACCATCAAATTTTCAAAAAAACTAGGAATTTATTTACCCCAACTTGTTGGGGTCATAACTTTCTACTCGGTGCTCAAAATTCAGAACCATTTACACCATTAGAAAGGTCTCCTAGATTAATAATACAATCCCTAAAATAGAACACCTTCGACAACCCAATTTTAGGGATCGACACAAGTTTCAACCCAAAATTCCACTCCGAAGACCTCTGAAAACGCGATTTAGTATGATAGAAAAAATTGAAAATTTTAATTTTTTAGTTTTTCTCAATCCTATCACCCTTGGACTGTTCAAGACCATAATCTAAGCTTTAATCTAGTCCTA
Organism: Sequoiadendron giganteum; assembly: GCA_007115665.2. Classification (NCBI taxonomy): domain Eukaryota; kingdom Viridiplantae; phylum Streptophyta; class Pinopsida; order Cupressales; family Cupressaceae; genus Sequoiadendron; species Sequoiadendron giganteum. Next base: position 254,058,016 of record CM021110.1, read on the forward strand.
ATCTAGGCTCCAATCCAATTCTAATCTAAGCTTTAATCCCATCATCCTAATCTGAGTGTTAATCTAATCCCAATCTAAACTTAACCTGAATCCCTATTTGAGCTTCCGTCCATTCTTCTTATCTCTTCTTCCTTCTTCCAATTCATCCTATGTATAATTCCATCATCTATTCCCCCCCATATTTTCAATCTATATCTATTTCATCTAATGTCATGAATCCTTATCCTCCTCCTACACAACCAATAATAGTAATTAAGGGGAATCCTAACTACGTTGATGACGATGATGAAAGTCTTGTTGATCATGAAGAGTGTAATATAGATCCCCTTAATGCTATCATTGCTATAAATATTTTTCCAATCACCTCCCAAAATCCAATCACTCCTTCAAACTATCCCCCCATCTCTTCATCTGGATCTAATAACAGTCCTCATGCTACCCTTGACAAGGGATATCCAACATCCTCACCATCGACATATGCATCATGTCCTCCCTCTCAACCTGTATCCTATCCAACATCCACATCATCCTATAGTAATCCACCTTCCCCATACTCCTATCCTTATCATCATCAACAATCCCAATACCTCTACCTGAATTCCATATCCCAATCTTCCCATCCTAATCCAACACTCACATTTTCCTATCATAACCCACCATCCCAATATTCCTCTTATCTAAATCCACCATCTCCATCTTCTTATCTTAATCCTTCATCCATATCCTCCTATGCCAACCCACCATCTATGTCCTCCTATGGTAATCCACCACCTCAATCCTCCCCTTCTAATCCAACATCCACACCTTTCTATCATAATCCACCATCCCACTATCCCTACCTTAATTCCACGTCTATGTCTTCCCATCTTAATCCACCCTGCACATATTTCTATCCTAATCCTCCATCCATATCTTCCTATCATAATCCACCACCCACATCCTCTTATCTTAATCCCATACCCACATCTTCCCATCCTAATCCAATGTCTACATTCTCCTATGAAAATCCACCATCCATGTCCTCTTATCCTAGTCTATCTTCACAACCTAATCCAATATTCGCATCCTCCTATCTTAATTCATCATCCATATATTCTTGCATCACTCCCTCCTTCACCACATTATATCTTAATCCTCCCTCTAATTCTAATCCCCAATCCCTAACCCTAGTCCTCCCACCACTCCTAGTCCTCCATCCAATCACATCCACTCATCTAATCCTAATCTACCAATCCCTAATCCTAGTCCTCCAACCATCCCTAATCCTCCATCCATTCCCATCACCCCACCTAATCCTACATCCCTTCCAAATGTCATCCAAAGACTCATGACAAAAGAGACATCCCCCAATCCACATCTTGATGTTGTGAAACAATTCCCTCCCACTCTATCATGTACAGTCACTAGTGATGAGGCCCTCCTCCATCCTACACATATCATTACCATTCCTAACATCATCCTCACTGAATCCATTGAATCACCATCTTCTACTCCTAGAACCACTAAAACTAGTGAAGACACCAGAATCCCATTCGTTCCTCCTAGTCCTAGTAGTACCAAACTTTAGTCCTATGACCTTCTTGAATCCTTCATCCTTCTATCTCCCCCACTTGAGGAGTCCCACCAACACTCCTCCCTCGTCATGCCTCCCACACAAGATGAGACATGCCAAGGGATTGATCTAAAGCATATAAGCATATCCCCTCCTCGAAATCTTGATCCTACCACCCCATCCACTCCATCCCAAGATCATAGTACTCCATCCATCCCATTTCATGACTCCTTTCCTCAATCAAATCTTGATCCTGCCATCCTATCTACTCCATCTCAAGATGACACTAGCTCACCCGCTCTATCCCATGACCCCCTTTTCACTCAAGATCCAATCGCTCCATCTCATGAGCCCTTATCACCCACTACCACAAATTGAGATCTTTTCATACAACCTAATCCCTCTCTCGATACCTTATCACCTCCTCCTCGAAATTAGAATGTTGTCATCCCACCATCTCTACTACATGATACTTCATTGCCGCCCAACTCTACCATACCAAAACCACTTTTATATCACCTCGATAACATTACCCTCCTCCATGGTGGTCTTCTTATAGAAGAAAAATAAATTATATGCACCACCCTTCCTCCTCCACCTACTAATGGACTCACATCATGCTTCCAAAAGAATAAGAATCCTACCATAGATCACATGCTTAAGAACATGAACTATGAAGGAAAAGGTTTAGGCCTTCATGAGCAAGGTACTTTAGAGCCCATCCAAGTCAAAGAACATCCAAGCATACAAGGTCTTGGATATATCTCCCAAGAATCATAATTCCAAAAAAATTGGTACGACCTCCATGCATCCTAAATGATCCTCTTCTAAAGGAATGAGAGGCATTTCCCATAATTCCACCAAATCATTTGTCGCCATCCCCCCTCCTCCATTATATTACCTCAAAACAACCATACATCTTCCTTCTTCATCCTCTAAGTCCATTTTGGGTCCTTATGTTCCTCCATCCACCATTTCCCATCCTCCATCTATTGCCTCTACTTCAGGTCTTTACGTACCTCCATCCACCATAATACATCCTCCATATACATAGTCTATTTTGGGTCCTTATATCCCAAAATCACCCCCTCCATCCTATCCTCTTCATCCTTTCATCCATCCACCACCTATCCCTAGTGCACAACATAAAAATCCTACCTTCATAAATCCTAATCAAGATCAACAAAGGCACCCCTCCATGCATGCTATCTCACATCCCCCATCCATACACCATCGTCAAAAACTTACCTATATCACTCCATCCACATCTTCTCCACATCATCCATCGCCTTCTACCCATCCCATTGCTACTACAAGCACTTTGGATGCCAAAATGTGTACATCCACACATCCACATGAATCTAAAGCTCCTCATGTCCCCTTCAAAAGGCATGTTCAAGAAAAGAAAAACCAAATCCAAAATCCCAATCAATCCCAAAGGCCACAAAGGCCCAATAAAGAAAAAATCAAAACCATGTGGATCCCAAAGAAAAAAGATACCATGCCTTCAAATGAAAAATCCATAATGACATCCAAATTTGCTAGTCCACCAAAAAATAATTTGCATCCTCCATCTCCTAAATCTATTTTTGGTCCTTATGTCCCAAAATTCATTATCCCAACTCCTCCATTATCACCACATTCCCCATCCATCAACCCTCCTATCCTTTCACATCCACCACCATATGTGCCAATGTTGGTCTTGAACACCTTCCCCCATCACACATCCACCCCATCATTCTATCCATACACTTTCCAACATCCCCTCCCCTATCCCTCATATCTCCCCCATCAAATCCCTTCTCTTGCATAATTCATCCATTCTACTAAGGTTGTACCAATATCCACATAGTCACTTCAAACATGGGCTCTTATTACCTCATATATAACTTGATGCTTGAGTCCTTCATCCATCCCATTTATCACATATCTTCCAAATTCATATATTCATATCCCTCTCTTTATCCATCTTCACCCACATCCTAGTACAAAAGGTTAGAAAAAGTCCAAAAAAGAGAAAAAGAGAAAAAAAAAAGAAAAAAAAATAGTGAAGAGAAAATAATTCATCCACTAGTGAAAACTTGGCAAACAAACACCTTGGATATGTAACATGATGAAAACCTAGAAAATAGGAATCATGCATAAATTCCCCATCCAGTCTACTTCCACACTTGGGGGTAGCTTCCACCAACTCATTCCTTTCCTCCACCTCCTATATCTACCTATTTTCCACATCCTACCCATCATATCCCATTTATCTAGTCCCTCCATCTTCCTTGTGATCTTGACCTAGATAGGGGAAAACATATATACATGCTTTGGACACCCCTTGGCATATATTCCCCTCATCCATACACTATTATGCATATTATCTACATCCATATACCTTCATCATCCATCCATCATGCCAATACCCATATCCCTTCCTTACCCATATCTCCTATGTATGTCCATCTCACTCCCTTATCCACCCATCCTACTATCCATCTTGCCTCATCAATCATGACACATATATAGTGGGGGCATCTCCTTAGTTGTGACAGAGTCCTTCGAGACATCTTCCATCCATCCCTCCAAGTAATCCCTTCCATCTCCCCATCCTTATCTTACTATCTACCCATCCACTATTCTTGTTCCATATTTTCATCCTCATCCCCCATCCATTTATCCATCCATCCTACAATATCTTCCATCCTTCTAAATCTCATTCCCTCTATCCCCCTATCCTAGCATCTTCCTATCTTCCCATCTTTATCAATCCATCCATTTATCTATATTTTCCTCCTATCTCATAATCCCTTGTCATTGGCATATAGCTATAGGCTAACCCTCATGCAATCCAATGCCATGATATCTCACTATCATCACTCCTATCTATTTCCTACGTCTTCTTAATATCTTCTCATTTTTTTGTCTCTCATCTCTCCATCGTCTCCTCCTCCCATTTCATCTTTTGATGATTTGGATAACTATCCCATCCATGAGCTTCACGTAATCCACATCTTACACATCCTATCTGCACGACCTATCCTGGCTCATCATATCTTCTCCATCCTTTTATCCATTTATCCTAGTCATCTCATCATCCCTTTTCCATTGTTTGTCTTTAGCCTTATGTCAAACTACATTTCCCTTGCACTTTCACATAGGCAATGTCGATCATTTGATCCACCCACAAGGTTCTATCTTTTTTATGTCTTTTTTGTCTTTGGCCTTGTTTCAAACTATGTTGCCCCTATGGTTTCACATAGGTAAGGTTGATCATTTGATCCACCCCTAGGGAATTTTTCTTTCCAATCTGCACCATCCATCGAGGTCTCCATTGTCCTCTTTCTACTTTTATCCATGGCCTTTTATTGAACTATGAGGGCTCTGCACTTTCACGTAGGCAAGATTGATCTTTGATCAACCCTTGAGCCCCTAGGTCTTTAGGGTATGTCATTCTTGTGTCCCCTCGATCTTTAGGATGTGTCTATTTTTTTGCCTTGTCATTTTTTCACCTTGTCATTTTTTCATCTTGTCATCTTATGTCTCGTCATCTTATCGTGTCATCAAGTACGTCCCTATCCTAGCTGGTGCTTCCAAAATAAAGGTCACTAGTATCACGAGATCTAATCCATTTCGAGTATCTTGAGTCATGTCGATCATTTAGCTTAGTATCCATCTTTGGTCTCAATAGGATGTATCCTTCCTAATAGACCGCATCAACCCCATCCATCCTCTTGATCCTATTGCAAAGGACATTTGAAATTTGATTGTGATATTTTTATGCTTTTGACATTTTGTTTATCATTTGAGCTCCCTATCATCACTTGTCAAGGCTGCCATGATCTATCATATTATGGTGTGTTTTGACTAGTTAACATAGGGGCATATCTTGATCTTTGTGTGTTTTTGTCTTCTTGGTTATCCCATGTAGTATCCACCAAGATCCCTGTGGTCTTGCATTATGCTGGGGCATTCTTTTGTGCTTGTGGTTATCCCAATACCTAGCCAAACCAAATTCATCATGACTTTGGGGTGTTGGGATAGCCTCCTTTTTTGTTGTGTTTGTGTATGCATTAGACACTAATCCACCTTGGTTCCACATACCATGGTACCTGGTGTCTTCTGCTATAGAAAAAATAAGTGCTCAAAAAATGGTGAATTGATCTTCCATTGCATTGCATCTTTACCTCCATCCACTACATTTGTTTTAACCACCTCACATGTCCATTCAATCTAGCACAAATCATCTAATCATATCCTTGGTCTTGTTCCCAACCTTGCTACAAGCCTTGATCCAATCACCATCCTCATCAATCATCATCCATGGGATGTATCCTTCCCTCATCAACACCAGTCTCATCAGGATGTATCCTTCCATATCCTTGTGTTATTTTGGGATATATCATTCCCTCATCAACAACACTCCATCCATCATCAGTCCATCTTGGCTTGTAGCTTGACTGGGGCAACATCATATTTTTCCTTGAATCCATTTGTGCTTTCCTTTCTCTCTTCACCTTATCATCCTCTCTCATCCAACATATTACATCATCTTCCCCATCTAACCTTGCATCATTTCCTCCATGGAGAGAGAACATCCGTGTTCTCTTAAACTCGCATGTCCTCTCGAGGGGGCATCCTCAATCCCTAATCTTCATCTTCACTCCCATCATCTTTCCTCCTAGTTACTCCACGAATAATTGGGGCATCTTCTTTAATCTAACCATCTTTGTCTAGGTTCTATATTTTAATGTTCTTTGAAATGATGCTACTTCATAGCACCATCTCAAAGAGGGGAAAAATGTACACATATAAATCTGACCACTTATATTTGGCCAAATTTACCCTTTTCATCTAAATATCTTCTTACCCACATTAATTAAATAATATTGCCATTATTTGATTAATACCCCTAAAGTATTCTAAATCCCCAAGGTATTTAGTTAAATGATTAAATACCTTACCCTTTATCCCTTTCTTCCAAAGAATTAAATAAGTAACCCACTTATTTAATTCCCTTTATGTCTCATCCACACTTAATCTTAATTCATCTCCTAATCCATGATTAGGAGGTGTCACATCCTCCAACTTTTTCAAGTTGTCTCCTAATCATCATTAACCACCTAACCCTCTTCTAATCCTTCATTAGCTAATCTAATCAGTCTTTTAGTCAACTCTTGTCACACCACAATAGAATTTCATGAAATTTTTAATTCCATTTATCTTTCCCGTGTCCTTTCCAATAAAATTTTAAATTCCATTTATTCCCCCCATACATTTCTCTTCCCCATGACCTCTCATAGGTCACATCAAGTACATGGGACAAGTACCTCCTTTAAGAGGACCTTGTCTTATCCATTGGATTCTCTCAAGCTTGTGAATTTTAAATTCACTTTTATTCCTCCAATTCCCTCTCCAATACCCATGGTGACAAGAGTGGACTTCCTAAAATTCCTCACTTAGAAACTTTCATCCCCACTCGGGGACAAGGAATCCCTTTTTAAGGAAATCCTCTTCAATCCCAAGGTACTTGCAAGTACCTTGGGACCACATGGTCTTTTCCATGTCACCTTGTACTTCTTCCATCTCACCCTCCACATGGCAAGATGTGAGGGCTTGTAAGTCCTCAACTCACCACAACCCTTCATCTTTTCCATGGTGGATCAATCTCAGCTGTCCATTTTTCTTTAAGAGGGCCTTGGCCTCAAGTTAGAGGTTTGTTAAGATTTTGAAGACTTTTTGCATTCTAGCCATTATTGTTGTATTCTTACATTTGAACATTTGCATTTAAAGTCATTTGCACTCCCACCTACCATCTTCCATCATTCAACCACCATCATTATTGCAAGCTTTCCATCAAGAAGCACCCATCAAGAACATCATCAAGGGCCAACCACTCCATCAAGATAGACAAGAAAATGTATAACACTTCTTGTTGTTTTATTGATGTTTTGTTTAGTTTCAACTAGGCCTAATCTGAGGTGTTGTTGTGTTCCTTTTTTCTTTTTTTTTCTTTCATTTAGTTTTGCATTTTTAGATTAATGATTTTCATTACACACAATACCTACATTATTCTCCATGTCGTAAACATTTTACCTTTTCCTTTTATCTTTTCCTTTTATATTTTCTTTGTCTTGTGTTTTCCTTTTGGGGATGATGCAAGGTGTCGATAGATTCATGTCTCTTCCATGTTGACCCAAAAGTTTTTCCTTTATCTTTTTTCTGTCTTGTGTTTTCCTTTTGGGGATGACACAAGGCATCGAGATATTCATGTCTCTTTCATATTGACCCAAAAGGTTTTTCTTTATTTTCACTCTCTTTGTGTCATTCTTCTAGTTCTATGAGTATTTGGGGAATAATGATAGTTTTGAGCTCTCTAAAAATATTGTAGCAAGAGCATACTGATCCCAAATCCATGGATCCCTCATGTGTTCGGGGTTTCATTTTGGGGGAAACCCCTCTTTTCCTTTTTATGACCTAGCTTTATTTGGAAACATATAACTTGGCATAGGGCTTTCCAAACAAGCTCTCATGTCTTATTTATCATTAGCATTTATCATTTTATACTTTAAAGTAATTGCTCACAACATGGTGTTAAGAAATTTCTTTAAAGTGGGGGCATACAATGGCAATATTATTTTTTGACTCATGTTTCATAATGTATTCTTCTTACTTCATGCGATGCATATTTTTCTTTGTGGTGAATTTGGGTGTTATGTCCCTCAAGAGTGTGATCTCTCTTAGCATATTATATTCCTCTTAGTGGCTTGATGTGACAAACTTCATTCCCTAAGTTGTGAATCTTCTATTCTCCGATTGGTCCTCTCTTGGAGACATTAGGCACAATGTCCCATAAGTTAAGACCTTACATTAACTAGGAAACAATCCTTTGAACGTACCTTACACTATTTTATATTTACAATAACTATTATATGGCCACCTTTTATAACACACTTTTCTTTCCTGTGGAGCCATCATGTTTGTTCATGGGTGTTAGCATTTGAAGTTTTACTTGCCTCATGAATCTTGTTGTTCATGTTGTGTGGCACTTTATCAAAGTTATCAGGAGGTATAGCTTTGGTATGGTTAGCATATGGGAGCCAAACTTAGGCATGACTTTCCCATATCCACTTTATTTTCTGTGTGAGCACATATCAACCATGTGCGTATGTGTCTTGCTGGGGGCTCACCTAGTGGATGGCCTGAGGTTCCACAAGCCCTTGTGAGCATGCATTTGGTTTGCATAGTGGACATTTTGTTTTACGTAAACATTTTTGGACAAACATCTTAAATCTAATCCACATCATGTTGGACAAACAGCCGAGGCTTTATCCACCCCTTTTGTTTTTGTTTTTCTTTCTTCTTTATGTCTTTGGCAGTGTATGCTTGTACCTTGTTATTTATCCTTATATCATTTACATGTGTGTTCCTTTGTGCCTATGTTGATTTTCCATAGGATCTTGATCCTGGGGGCTTGCACAACCCTCTTGATCATTATCATCCTACTGCACTAGCATTTGTACATTTGGACCCCTCTTGATGCAAGTTTGTATACTTTAGTGTGAGTTTGAAGCAAGTTCCTCCTCTCACTAAAGTGGGGGCTAAATAAAGCATAAAAAAATGTATCCCTCTACATTTTCACACTTTTTTGGGGCCTCCCTACTAAAATTGGGCTTCTTTATACCTTATTTGGTCCTATTTTTCATCCACAAGGCCTATTTAATGCATTTCTCTGAGGATAATCCTGACACATATCAAATGACCAATCATAATTTAATTTTTTGGGGTTATGTGTCCTAGATGTAGTGATTTGGGAATCACACTTCATCTTGGACGTATGCAAGTCCCACCTTAGTTTCGAGGCCTGATCGTAAATTTGGCATAAAACTTAGCATTTATTGAAATTTGTGTCCTAAGCCTAGGCTACTAGGACTCATATGCCCCAATTGGCATATAAGTCCCACTTTAGCTTAGACCCATTTTGAATTTAATTCTTGCTAGGATTTTATTCTCCTAGATCTGATGTCAGCTTGCAATGTTGTAATTTTAAGAAATTTGGAATAAACAAGTATAAATACAAGGTTATTTCACATATTTTCACCTAAGCAATCATACTAACAAGCAATCTAGAAGTTTTATGCAAGAATTCTTATACCAAATTTTTGATCAAGAGCACTATCAAGAGCATTCAAAAGCTTATTATCAAGAATTTTGGAGCTATATTCAAGATTCAAGCATCATGTCTAGGTGTTTTAAGCTTGAAGATCCTTTGAAGACTAAGTTGCAATATTAAAGAAATTTGTCAATAAATTGTCATCTTCATGGAAAGTCACCAATAACCTAGAATTCAAAGTTTCAAACTCAGAGATCAAAGAGGGGATAAGCTACAAAAGATCACTAGAGGATATTAGATTTATAGGAAAACCTTGAGACTGGGACTAAATTTTCACCTTTGTGTATGATTCCATTTATACCAACTTTCAAACATTTTCTATAAATCCTAGTTTACCATTTATAGATTTTGGATCTAGCCCAAAACCCTAAACTGGGACTAAATTGCCCCAACTGGCGTATGTGTCCCAGTGTTTATCAAAAGTCATAATTTTAGGATTGCAGACTTGCTTTCATGCACTCTAGTTTTCTAGGTGCACCTATGTTCATTCTCAGTTTTCTATTTTGATTTTGAGTTTCACTGTTGGACTCAAGGGAACATTGAGAGGGGGGGTGAATTAGTGTTATGCAAATCTTAGCTTTATTAATCTGATATTAAAACCATTTGAACATTAAACCAAGAAAGATGCAAACACACAAAGTAATCATCCACAACACCATAACACAAATATTTTTGCATGAAAACCCTATTAGGAGAAAAACCACGATGGAGGTTAATCCACAATTTGAGTACTCAAATAAAAGTTTTACAAAAGAGAATGCACTTGCATTCAAACACACTGCCTAGAGCTCACTGCTTAAAAAGAAAGGCTCACTGCCTTACAAAAGTTTAGATTAAAACCATCTAAAGGTTGAACTGAGTTAGCAACATCTACTTATGCCAGGCTATAGTTCCAGTTAAGCTCATAGATTAGATTCCCGATCCTCTATCAGATTTCACACTTTGCTCTACTAAGCTCTTCTCTATTCTGCCCTTTTCTACTCTTCACATCATAAATTAATGTACAAATTAATTCACACCACACACTAGTATACTTTGTATTCCATTCATTCACTTTTTCAAAATGATAAAACCGATCTCATATATATATTCGCTATCAAGGATTTGATCAGTCATATGTCGGCTTCATAAAACATTAAGTGTTTTTCAATTGTCGGCTATATCCTTAATTAAATCTTTATGCACACCATCCATAGTCATCCTAAATGTAGTAGGGACCCAAATGAATATATCCAAACATAAAAAAATTAATTAATTACTCCTTATACATCCGCAATTACTATATTTGACAAGTCGGCCTTCTAGCACAAATAACCAAAATATTAGTGCACTAGATCTCCTAGATCGTACACCAATTAATGTGCATCAATATATTCCATGAATAAGGCATTGCAAATATCAACAAACTTTTCTCTGAGATCCACAACCCAAAATAACAGTTCGGTGAGGTATTTAGATTGACATTTATGCCTTTAATCGGATGCCCTATTGTTCACTCTGTTCTACCAGTGTAAACCAAAACTAGACTATGGACCAGATGAATGAGTTAGGTTGCCATCAATGACAACATTGGAATCCATATTCCAACAATCTCCCCCTTTATCATCGATGGCAACACTTAATGAAAAATGATTAAGTGTCAGAATCATTATGAGTACATTGCTAGACTTTACTACTCTCTCTCCCTTACGCTTCAAAAATTTCAAAACATATCTCCCCCTAAGATTGATGAGGCATTTTTCACTTCACTCTCTCCCCCTTTTACATCAATGACAAATAATAGAAACCATATGCCAAAAACAACAAAAAATGTGTTCAACATCTCCAAAACTTCAAAACTGATTCAAAACTTTTGAAAAAGAGTTAGAAAATTATCTTATAATTTTCCTTCATTTCTGGAAGGAATTTCTTCTAAGAATCTATTGTGATCCCAATGATTATAATCATGCTATTGTTCTTGGATTTTTGTTGACAATTTCAATGAGGGATTCCAGAATTGTAATTGCTTCCTCTAGATTTTCAACTTTCCTCAAAATCTCAACCATCTCTTCTAATCTGCATTCGATTAGATCTTTCATTTTCCAAAAAGTGTCCACAAGTGTGTTCTTGGTGAATTGAACTTTTGTGTGCTTAGACTGTAGCTCTTGAATCTTTTTCTTGATGGTGCCATCCTGATCCTGAAACATGTCAAAGCTTTTTCCAATCCCATTCAACTTTGTTTCAATCTGCTCCAATTTCTCTTTGCATTTTCCAACTACATGAGGCCAACGGATGCAGTAGTTGTAGATGTTATTATCTACACTTATGCATTGCCTCAACTCATTCATTTTATACTTCAATTTGGTAAGTGATAGCCTGAACTGTCCCTTCAAATGTGATATAACTTCGCCATATTCTTTGTCTTGAAACTCAAAGTTCATTTTTTCTTTACTGCATTCAATCATTTCTTCAAGTAGAATGTTTTGCAAACTTTCCAATTTAATCTTGTAGTGCTCAACATGAGCATTTAGTACACTCAAAATCATATCATGATCATATGATGGTCTGACAGACCATAACTTATCAATTTTTTGCATTCCACCTTCCTCCTGAATAAGCTGTTGTAGCTTCTCTTTTGTCAGGTCATCTTCTTCTTCACTTGCTTCTGACATTTCCTTTTCTGGTTCTTGTTCATTTCCCTATGGATCCTCAGTTTCTTCATCAAATTCTTCATCTAGAATATCCACAATTTCTTGTTCTTTTCCTCTTCCTTCAATTCTGGGAATCTTGCATTTCGGAGGACTATATTCAACAATTTCTTTTTCTCTTTTCTTCTTTTTCTCCATGCCACTAGAAGAGGAACCAACTTCAATTGTTCTTACTGGAAGAGAAATACCAAATGAACTACACTTTCCAAGTAAATTCTTAAATAAATTTTCAAATTATTGATCCCAATTAGCCAAGCTCTTAGAATATGAGTATATTTGTTTGCATACCAGTTCATTTACTTTCCACACCATATTGTTGATTTTTGGCAAACAATTCAAGAAATACATTACTAAACATATAATCAGAGTATCAAACATGAAAGAGTAACCTGTATCTTTTGTTAATTTAAAATTCTCCATTAATTGATATTTTAACAATCCACATAGGTTGAAGTTTTGACCTTCCATTATCATCTTGTGGGAGATGTAAATTGCACCAGCCGAAGTTGCTCCTTCTTTTTTTCGGAAAAAGACTTTATATGATATTTCGTGCGCAATGTACTTTGTAATAGGATTCTTGATTGTCAAAATTATCAGTGCCCTCTGATCTCCAATTACTCTGGTTAGGGTTTCCACTTCTTTGTTCCAGATGGATTTCTTCCTCAGTATGTCTCCAACTTTACATAATCCAGTCAAAAATTTTATTACTTCCTTTGAAATGATGTAGGGTTTGTCCAGAATAAAAGTGTCATCATGCAATCTGCTCAAGATGAATTTAACGAATTCCACATTCTTGAAATGAGGAAACTAATTCCAAATATCCAAATTCTTGTGGGTATGTGTAGGATCATGATGGGCCAAAAAGTGGCGATATGATGGGTATGTGGCTGACAACATTTTTTTTACCCAAAATTGATGAAACAAAAAGGGTTTTTATAGGAGATTATCAGATTTCCACCAATATAAATTATTCTTTACTTTGAATTTAATAAATACTTATTATTCATTTTCTATTTCAATTATGACTAAAGTCTTGATTGATAGGCTGATTGAAAAACATCTATAACTTTCAAATGGTATCAATTTTTTTGAATCTGAAACATGTGTCACATTCTATGCTTCGCATACTATAGGATTTAAAAAAAAATGAAATTCATGAAGTTCTGACCAAGTTAAGGTGGTCAGATATACGAGTTTTTATATTTTTAAAAATTTGTAATAAAAAATTCATAATTAATTATTTACTTGGAAAAAAATTACAAAAAAATATGCATCACATCGGTACATGAGTCCTCTACTTATATCTAAAATATTATTAAAAAAAATTATCATTTTTTTGTGGTTAGGGTGGTCAGATAGATAGCTATTTATTTTTTCCCTAAAATTTAAGTACTGTTGCATTGAAATTTCAAATTTTCACCAAATAGATTTTAAAAAATAAAAATAAGCCTAGTAGTTTAGAAACTAAATTCAATTTTCTATAGATTCTATTGTTGCATATTTTTAAAATAATATTGCTAACTTATTCAAATTTTTACGTCAAGTTTCCTAACTTTGATTTTTTTGAATTTTTTGCCACTTAAGGGCCTATTTTTTCCATGACGATCCTACACATACCCATGTATTTGGCTTCATTCAACTTCTTCAATTCCTCGAGCAACAACAAATTTCTCATGGACCTAATCTTTTCACTGTTGTATTCATCCAAAATGATTGACCCTTTGATTTGTTCCATTCTTCCTTTTGTATTTCATGTTTATCAACCACACACCAAATTATATGGAAAATCCAAAAATAACTTAAATACTTGATAGATTTTGAGAATTGTCGATGAATTGATTTCACTACTTCGAAATACTTCTACCGAGTGCTCTCCTTCTTTTCTCCTTTGATGCAAAGTGACAAATGAGGGTTCCAACTTTACATTTATAGTTTGCACACTTGTAATAAGTGCATTTTCCCTAGGTTTTCTAGATACTTTATTTCCTTAGACAACAAGAGAAAAATTCTTCTGCGGACCTATGAATTCTTGAATTTTCTTGTGAAAGTTTTCAAAAAAACTTTGTATATCATTAATACATTTTTTCACCATCCTTCTCATTCTGATACCGACTATGGAGAGGGGAGGAAAGATTTTATTGAACAACTCCACCTAGGCCTAGTGGCATGAAATCAATTTCCAGACGAATTACCGGAAGCAAGTTTTGGTGCATAACCATTTCCAGCATCAAATTCATCCTTCCTTACCCATGTCTTCTTCATCTAATATCTTATCTCATTTGTAGTCACTTTTCCTTTTCCTTTATCATCTTTCTATATATTTTTGCCTATGTATACTAGACCTCTTCTATCCACATTTTTGTTTCTGCAAAATCTTGCAATGTGACCATATTTATTGCAATTGTAGAACATAGTATTTCCTTGTCCAGACCAATCATTCCATTGATTTATTCTTGATTTGCATTGATTAGAAATGTGTCCAAGTCTTCCACATGTAAAACATTCAATATTCCTTCTATTAACAGAGTAGTTTGACAAATTTCTGCATTCAATTGATTTATGACCAAAAATTTTGCAATTAAAACACTAACCAGAAAATGATGAATCTCTTGATTTCATATTACTTCTACATTGATCAGCCATATGATAGAATTTATTGTAATAAAAATAGTATCCATTAAAATTTTGAGCATTAGGTTGTCTTATCGGATACTTTCCACCTTTGTTCATCAGGTTTCCTGTTCTGAAGTTCTTTTGTCCATATCTGGAACTTTCTCCTTTTTCATATCCAAGACATCTCTTATCATTTCCATTCATCTATCTTTGAGTTAGCTCATCAAGCTTCACTAAACTTATTTTGAACTTCTCCTTATATTCATTTGTAGTAGTAAGCTCATTTATGAGAATAACAATCTATTTTTCAAGTTCTTCTCCATTGTTTCTAAATTGTAGAAATTCACTTTCCATCTGAATGAATTCTCCATTTATTCTTTTGCATTCATCAAATTTCTCCTTTAATGACTGAGCAAGGTTCTCCTCATTCTTCTTCCTTTCTTCAATCTCTTTAGTCAACTTCATCACCATATATTCCATTTTATATTTTAGGGTAGCATTATCTCTGGCAATCTTTTCACATTCTTCAATTATTTCCTTCAAAGTCTTATTCAGGTGAGCATCATCCATGTTTTCACTCTCTTGTTGCTTAATCTAGTCACACATATATTTTCTCTTGTCCTTAGATTTGACAATTTGATCCTTCAATGCCTGAATGAATTTCTCAGCATCCCTAAGATTTGCTTTCAATTCCTAGACTTCTTCTTTAGACTGATCAAGGTCATCAAGTTCCACCAAAATTTGTTGCTAAAGACTACCAGAGTCCATCACATTCCAAGATCCATCTCAAGCTGCTAAACTTCTTTCGAGGAACCAGATGCTCTAATACCAATTGTTGGACTCAAGGGAACACTGAGAGGGGGGGTGAATCAGTGTTCTATAAATCTTATCTTTATTAATCTAATATTAAAAACATTTGAACATTAAACCAAGAAAGATGCAAACACACAAATTAATCATCCACAACACCAGAACACAAGGATTTTTATGTGGAAACCCTATTAGGGGAAAAACCATAGTGGAGGTTAATCCATAATTTGAGTACTCAAATAATTTTTTTACAAAAGAGAATGCACTTGCATTCAGGCACACTGCCTAGAGCTCACTTCTCAAAAGAGAAGGCTCACTACCTTACAAAATTTTAGATTAAAACCATTTGAAGGTTGAACTGAGATAGCAACATCTACTTATGCCAGGTTACAATTCTAGTTAACCTCATAGATTAGATTCCTGATCCTCTATCAGATTTCACACTTCGATCTGCTATGCTCTACTTTGTTCTGCCCTTTTCTTCTCTTCGCATCATAAATTCATGTATAGATGAATTCACACTATTACCCTTCTGAATTTCACACCACACACTAGTATACTTCGTATTCCATTCATTCTCTTTTTAAAAATTATAAAAATGATCTCGTATATATATCCGCTATCAAGGATTTGATCATTCATATGTCAGCTTCATAAAACATTAAGTGTTTTTCAACTATTGGCTAGATCCTTAATTAAATATTTATGTGCACCATCCATAGTTGTCCTAAACATATTAGGGATCCAAATAAATATATCCAAACACAAAACATTTAATTAATTACTCTTTATACATCCGCAATTACTATATTTGACAAGTCGGCCTTCTAGCACAGATAACCAAAATATTAGTGCATTGGATCTCCTAGATGATACACCAGTTAATGCACATCGAGATATTCCATGAATAAGGTATTAAAAACATCAAAAAAACTTTCTCTAAGATCCACAACACAAAATAATAGTCTGGTGAGGTATTTAGATTGACATTTATGCCTTTAATCGGATGCCCTATTCTTCACTTTGTTCCGCTGGTGTAAACCAAAACTAGACTATGGATCAGATGAATGACTTAGTTTTCCATCAATGACAACACTAGAATCCATATGCCAACATTCATTTCCTAGATTACATAGCTAGATTCGCATATCACTTGCATTTCCTTCTTTCTAATCATTTGCTTAGTGGTGAACCCCCCTTTTGTTTAATCACAACCAAAGAAACCTTATAACAACCCTTTATCTCAATTCGATCAATAGATTGAGACCTCTAGGGTTTTCTTGAATGAACTAGAGAAAAATATGATAGGTGGAATCCCATCTTCCCGCCCTTTGCCCCTATTCCCATGTGTTCACTACTTTGCAAGGGTTCTTGTAGGCATACAAGGCAGTCCTTTTGTTGTGGGTTCCTATCACAATCATTGTGGATTATGTGAGAAATGAGCTCATTTTCATCCTGGTCATCCAATAAAGGGTTGTGTTCTATAGTCATCAATGTCTGCAGAGAATAGTTATCTTCCTCATATAGAGCTGGCCAAATAGTTTGCTCAAGTTTAGCATAAGGTTGGGCTGGAGGATAGAGAACCAGTTTCTTGGTGACTATCCCATTAGATAAAATCATATTTCCAGACCTACAACCTATAAATGCATCATGTAGCTAACTAGGGTCTACTTAGGATGAGTGGGTAAACCTGCAAGATTAACCTTTGATTGTAAAACTATAAAATCAACAAGATATTTCCAAGAATCCAATGCAATAAATAAGCCTTCAATAATTCATTTAGGCTTGACCATTGACCTATTTGCTAGTTGTAGAACAATTTGTGTGGGCCTGAGGTTGGCTAATTGAATTAATTTCATTGTTTCTTTAGTCATAACATTGATTGTAGCTCCCAAGTCTATCAAAGTGTTCTTTATGAGGGTGCCATTAATCTTGACGTCCACTACTGGACTACCAAGATCTGTATACTTAGGGACAGTGTTGTTCCCTAACATGATATCTACAAGATTTACCAAGACATGCACTGTCTAAGGATCTTTCCTTTTCCTTCCTAGTTTCTTAAGACACAAATCCCTCCTAGTTTTGGTATAAAGAGGGATATATTTGATAGCTTAGATGAGTGGAATCGTAATGCTCACATCTTTTAATTGACCTAAGAGGTCTACCTCAGTCAGTATGTGATGCTTTTGCATAGTTAGGTGTTCAAGAAAAGGAGGCTTAGGAATTGTGGTTGTTTAGTGTACCTGATTTGACTCAGGTTTCAAAGATGTTTTATCAAAAGCTTCAACTGTTGTTTCCTTATCCTCCATCTCTATAATTTGAGGGGATGAAGGTCCAACAAGTTTTTTTCCTGATATGAGGTGGAAATCACTCACCTCTACCCCATAGGTGGTGTATTGCATAGATTCATTAGTATAATCCTATTGAACATGCTTTGTGTTAGGGTTAGGTGCAAGTTGGAAAAGTATTTGTGGTTGCTTGAGTGGCTCATTTGTAGGATTTGATGGAGGCATAATAGCTTGCTTCTATGGTGGAGGAGGGAGCATAGGCTACTGATAGTTCATATTTTGGTGTTGCCACTATTGGCCTTTTTTCCACTGAGGCTACCATTGATTCTTCTATGTTGGCCATTGTCTCTATATTTATTGCTAATAAATTAAATAAGGAAACTTTGGATAGTCCCATTCATGGAGACTGTAAAGGGGAATGCAATGAGAAGTTTATAGATATAGAGGAAATGTACATAAAGGAAAGAGATGTGAGAAAAGAGCTCCAAGAAGTATTGGATAGGATTAAGCACTTGGAGGTCTAAGATGGTTGTCCCACTATTTGATCTCTTGAAGTGCCTGAGGTTGGCTTTGGACTGAAGAATGAAGCCGTTGATTTATGAAATTAGAAGGAAGCTTTGTTGGGAGTTAGTCATGTATGTTCCTTGGCAGTTGAATCAAAATTTGGATTGGAGAAGCAAGCCTTGTCATGAAGTTGTCTTGAGTTTGGGTGAGTGAAGTTGAAAAATGAAGAGGATATCAAAGAGCTTTCTACAAAATGCTCATCTCCTACAACCAGTTGAAGCAGTTATAGTAGTGACTCTTGTGTAGCTGTGGAGGTTGCGTTGGCATTGAGGGTGTCACCTGATTTGAGTGGGGGAAGAATGTGAGGGTTAGTTTGCACAATTCCCTTTATAGCATAATTAGTCCCTAAGTGCATAGTGTTACTTGTCCCGTTTGAGGTTGAATCTTGTGGATCGCCCTTTTGGTTCAAAAGTGGTGTTATATGATGCAGATTTAGATGGATCTTGAAGTAAGGAAATGTGTCATGGCTTAGTTGGATTAAAGGTGTGAACTGGTGTCCCTTTGTTTATGTGGTTTCTCAACATGGAACCAAGTCTTACGTTTTTGGCTCATGTGGGTGCTGACATTGTTTCGATAAATGCGGGTAAGTGATTTGGGTTCCACCCTTGGGATGGGAACTCAACCCTTAAGAGTTGAGATAAGACATTTTATAGAAATATCTTGCGACATGGTTCCTATGAATGCGATGCTTATCTTGGAGGGAGTGCACTACTATTGGATGAAGCTGATTACTAGTCTGTCTAATTGGACACTCAAATTTCTAGTGAAGGCTATTGGTTAATGAAAATTTACTTATCGACTCAAAGTCTTTTAAAAGGAGCTCATTAATTCGAAAAGAGTGTCTTGAGTAGTATAGAATGAAGATCATTATCATGGTATTTTCATAGTGAATAGGATTCATAGTAATGTGAGAATTTTCTTGTTGATATTGTAAGAAATTAGATGAGGTTTTATTGACTATGTCCATAGTAGGATTCTAAGTGGGAAATTGGTATTGTTTGTAATTTTTTGCATAGCAGCTTGAACCCTGGATCTCTGAATCTATTGGAATGGTTTGTACAACACATGTATAGTGAGTTGGTCTAGAATTGTAACTTATGAGTTCTTGTTGCTGGAAGGATTTTGGTACATTTCACATGAGAATTTCTTTTGGGCTTTGAGAGTGGACCCTTTTTCCCTTGGATTGCTATGTAAGTAATTCATTTTCTTAGTCATTGTCGACAAAGATCAAGCTGAGATGGTTTATTCTTTGTATTTTGTATATTTTTTGTAGTGTGAATAATAAAGAAAATCATTTATATCCACTCCTGTGCATGTGTTCTTTGGTTTAATTCTATTTTTTTATAGTTCTTTCATGAATTCTCATTTATCTTTAGGTTTATGCATTCTTGCATTAACATTTCGCATAATGAAGGCATAGTATGTGTGGTTGGCCACCTGTCTCCTTGAGAAATTATGCACAACTATAGAAGTTCCGCATGGGTGAAACTCTAGACCCGTGACATATACTAAGTTGGTCTGGAATTGTAACTTACGAGTTCTTGTTGCAAGAAGGGTTTTGGTTCATTTCGTGTGAGAAGTTCTTTTGGGATTTGAGATCAGACCC
The DNA here is from genome assembly GCA_007115665.2 of Sequoiadendron giganteum. Classification (NCBI taxonomy): domain Eukaryota; kingdom Viridiplantae; phylum Streptophyta; class Pinopsida; order Cupressales; family Cupressaceae; genus Sequoiadendron; species Sequoiadendron giganteum. The sequence continues at coordinate 254,078,297 of CM021110.1, forward strand.
TTTGTCCCATGGATCATTATGTAAGTAATTCCTTTGCTCAGTCATTGTCAACAAAGATTGAGCTGAGATGGTTTATTCTTTGTATTTTGTACAATTGTTATAGTGTGAATAATAAAGAAAAGAATTTAGATCCACTCCTTTGCGTATGTGTTTGTTGGTTTAATTCTATTTTGTAGTTCTTTCATGAATGTGCATGTATCTTTTGGTTTACGTAACGAAGGAATAATCTGTTTGATTGGTCATTTGTCTCCTCAAGAAATTATGTGCAACTATTGTAGTGTCACATGGGTGAAACTTTATACCCGTGAAACTATACACGTGTTGTATAAACCCTTCTAATGGATTCACAGATCTAAGGTTCAACCACTATGCAAACAATTACAAACAAAACCAATTCCCCACTTAGAATCCTACTACTGACACACTCAACAAAACCTCACCCAATTTCTTACAATACAAACAAGAAAATTATCACATTACTATGAATCCTACTCACTATGAAAATTATATGATAATGATCTTCATTCTAGACCACTCAAGACTACTCTTCTCAGATTAATGATCTCCTTTTAAAAGACTCTAAGCCGACAATGGAATCCACATTAACCAATAGCCTTCACTAGAAATTTGGGTGTCCAATCAAATGGAATGGAAATTTGCTTCATCCAATAGTAGTGTCCTCCCTCCAAGATACGTGTTGCATTCATAAAAACCATGTCACAAGATATTTCCAGAAAATATCTTCTCTCAACTCTTGAGGGTCAAGTTCCCATCCCGAGGGTGGAACCCAAATCACTTACCCACATTTATCCGAACAATTTCAACACCCACATGAACTAGAAAGGAAACTCTTGGTTCCATGTCAAGAACCCACATGAACAAAGGGACCCAACTCACGAGATTGGTCGGAACCCAAGCCAATGCCACATGTTCGCACCTTTAATCTAACTAAGCCATGACAATTCTCCTTACTCTAAGAATCCATTTGAATTTGTATCATATAACACCACATTTACACCAAAAGGGTGATCCACAAGATTTAACCTTAGATGAGACAAGTAAAACTATGCACTTAGGGACCAATTCCATTGTACATGGACTCATGCAAAATAACCCTCACACTATTTCCCCACTCAGCTCAAGTGATTCCCTCAACACCAACATAACCTCCACAACCGCACAAGAGTCACTACTGTAACTACTTCAATTGGTTGTAGGAGATGAGCACTCTGTAGAGAGCTCTTTGATCTCCTCTTCATTCTTCCTCTTCGCTTCACCCAGAATCAAGACAACTTCATGACAAGGCTTGCTTCTCCAAGCCAACTTTCAATTCAACTCCAAGGAACATACATGACTGACTCCCAACAAATTTTCCTTCTCATTTCATCAAATGAATGATTTCATTTTTTTTTCCATACTTAATCAAGCTCAGCCTTCACTTGTCCATCTGATAACTCATGATCAAATTGAATCTCCAATTGTGCATCCAAGCACTCTTTTACCATGGAAATGCACTCTAGACTTTCTTCAAGATTCCTGCACTGAATCACAAGATCATCGAGGTACACCAATATTTTTGTGCTCCACAAAGATTCATTAGTGAACACTAATTCACCTTTGCTAAATATAGAGTTACCTCCTTGACAATATTTTGTGCTTGGATCAATATTAGGGAGGTGTTGCTCCCTTGCTAGGCCAACAAAAGACTCAATCAACAAAGACTACAAACGCCAACTTCTGGTTTTAAAATTTTTTGAAGCTCTATAATCCATATACCATTGTCGGCTTCCATCCATTCTCTGAACAAACCTTGGTGCATCATACTAAGATATAAAGGAACAAAATTCCCCATCATCTTTCATGGACAAAACATCTTCAAAGTACCAAGTAGATTCCATGCTTCTAGATTTTTCTAGCAAGCATTGTGTAGATGACTCAGCCTATACCATATGGGGTTGGAATTTTTGTAGCTTCTACTCTCTTTCATATGAAGCTTCCCTCTTCTAGTCTTGCAAACAACACCAATAGGGACACCATTAAAACTTTCATCTCCTTGCTCTGCTATAGATCCATGCACACAAGAATCAACCATTACCAAACCCTCAAAGTCACTCCACTAGAATGGGAAAACACAACTCAAACAAAGTCCTAGACTTAGCTTTGTGGGCTCTAATAGCAACTATCACAGGTTTAAATTTTCACCCATGCGACACTGCTATAGTTGCACACAATTGCTCGAGGATACAAGTAGCCAACCACATAGACTACACCTTCATTACATGGAATGTTAATGCAAGAATGCATAAACCCAAAGATACACAAGCATTCATGAAAGAACTACAAAAAAAAAGTAAACCAGCAAACACATATGCACAAGAGTGGATCTAAATTATTTTCTTTATTATTCACACTACAACAACTATATAGAATACAAATCATAAACCATCTTAGCCTATGAGCATCAAAATTATATTCATAACTTCTACATAGGACATCAAATTTAAACAAGAATGTATCTGGGTCCTTAGTCATTAACCCATAAAAGACTGGTAAGGCTGAAGGAGGGATATTCTTCAGCACTATAGCCCATTCCTAGTTACTGATTGGAAACTCAAATTTTGGATGTTCAAGATCATCATCCACTGCATCCCCCATGGTGCGATATGTTCCCTCTATTTTTGTGCTAGATATTGGTGAAAAGGAAGTTTCTTCTTTAGTGTTACCTTCTCTCTAAGTACTAGATTCACCAATTTTTGCTATAGCTTCCTGGCATGAAGAGGGAAGAAATATTTTCTAAGGAGTCTCTCTGCCTTTGTATACATGAAATATTGATTTATATTCAATAGTTCTGCACAATGTTAGTGTATCTTCTAGTGTTGAAAAAAATTAAGTCTAATAGTCCTAATGCTAAAAACAAAATGTAAACTATGAAAGCTTGTAAAAATAAGTCTATGAAGATAGCACCATCCCCGACAATCGTGCCAAAAATGTAGAGTCTAAACTAATGTATTATAAGCTTGGTAGAACCTACACAATTTAGAGGTTTATCTGACTGAACAATCCACTAAAAATTGTAAAGACTACATTAAAATTTCAACCCAAGGTTTGTAAACTTGTGATGGTGTAACCTTGTATATGATTTTAGAGACTCAAAACTACCTAAGCTATCTTATTCAAGTTATCCTACTTGCTATAAATTCATAGAATTGCAAAACAATGTGTAACAACGAAAATTGTACTCCCTTGGAGATAGTACAATTTCTTTTAATTTGGGAATAATTAATGACAAATTAGACTTAATATCACCTTTATCTAGTGTTGTGATGTGTTTTACACATCCACATTAGGTCTTGGGAATTTTTTAAGCTAAATAAACTTAACCTTTCCTTGATTTAATGTTGTAAAGTGTATTCATTTACACCTTCACATTAAATTTAGGGCTCTTGAACCTAATGTTGCCTCAATCTAGTGTTGTAATGTGTTATACACATTCACATTGGACTTAGGGCCCTTTAAGCTAAATAGACCTAATTTTTCCTTAATTTTATGTTGTAAAGTATATTTATATACACTTTCACACTGAGTTTTGGGGCCTCTTGCATTTATGACCTTAATATCATCATTAATAGACCCCTAAGACCCTATATTGTGCATCCCAAGGCATATTTCAACCAAAATCCTGACAATATCATCAAATAAAGTTAATTTCCTAACACCCTGACACTTTTGCCACCTAAAAAGGCCTTGTGGGACCCATACGCCACCCTGGGCATATGAGTCCCACTGAGGTGGGATCCATATGCCAAGTGTGGCATCTGAGTCCCATTTGGCTCATTTTTAGGGTTTTGAGTGAGAAAATCTAGGTTTGAAGTTCAAATTTCATAGATGTCAGCCCATGGGATCCAATTAACAGGATATTAGATGGATTTCCTATATAAATGATGTCTCAAATCATTATTTCACATAAGAATTCATTATATCAAGTCAAGCACTCAAGAGTTAAGCATTCCAAGACTTTACAAGACCATCAAGAGAGCATTCATGATCATTTCTAAGGCATTCACGGGAATATTCTTCATCATTTATTGCATAAATTCAAGATCCATTATCATGTCAAGGATATCAAACAACAAGCTTGTTATTGAGCAATGTTGTGATGTTACATTCAAGATCCAAGGTCAAGCATTTTTCTAGACTTATCTCAAGATCTAGATCTACATCCTTCATGGTTATTTCATGTTAGATTTCTGATTTACAAGACATCATTCAAGGTATCATTATTCAATTTTCATGTTTCATGTTTCATGCCCTTATTTCATTATCTCATCACTTGGATTAATTACCTTAAAGGGGTTTGACCAAGGGAAACACCCATTTACTAACAAAACAACAAGTGTTCCACTCTCTACATGTGTGATTACATATATAGGTCTCTTGGAGCTTGAAGATCCCTAGGATATTAGGTTACAATCTTGGAGAAAGTTGTTGGAGTTTTCCCCTCATTTTCAAGGTTGATATCTTCACAAAAGTCATCTACATGTCCAAGATCAAGGTTTCAGAACCGAAAACCAGTTTGGAAGGAAAGAGTAGAGATTGGAGTATAAATATAAACTTTGAATTCCTCAAAAAGAAGAATGAGAATAATACACTACAAGTGGCATATGAGTCCCACTACAAGAATTTTTCTATATTTTTGCAATTCCAGATACCATTTTTCCAGAAACCCTGATCTAGGACTAATACACCCAAACTAGCGTATGAGTCACAGTGGGCCAAAATTTTAGTGTTTTTAGCATTTCTAGTTCTCATTCAAGACTCTATAGGTTTCTAGGTGCACACTTCTTATTTTATAGCCTTTTTTTATGATTTATATGCATTTCTAGGTCATTCATTCAAGTTTCATGCATCACTAGGTTTAAACATTAGATATTTCATTAGTCTTTCCAAGCCCTATATTGGTGGTGAACCCCTCATTAATCCAAAATCAAACCCTAGGACAACCCCTATTTTCTGATCTCTTTCCCTTTTCTTCATTGGATTGAGATCTCTAGGGTTTCCCTTAAATGAGATAATTAGAAAGTGGGTTTGCTCTATGTCCTAAACCATACGAAAGCGAATCCATTTTTCATTGATTCATTTTGGTGAACCTACATTTAGAACACATAATTTCTAATTTGGAGTGGATTATCATCCTAGATATAGCTTGCATTAACTCTGCATTAGTTTTTGCACTAGTTAATTTGCATCTATGGTTTCAAAATCTTGCATTAGTGAAAATGCATATAGGTTGCATTTTTGCATCTTGCATCACTAAGACTCATATGAAATATTCATTTTCATTTAGTTCAGACATCATCCAAACTAGAAAGCATAGTGAAATGTGGGAAAATGGGTGAGATGAGAATATATCCAATCCACCTTTTCTCCAAAAGGAGTGTCATTCAAAAGATGAGATACTAGAATCTTGAAACAACTGTCAACCCAAGAGGTGAATTAAATCAAGATTGAGGGATCTTATACTCTTTCCTTTATGCAAGGATGACGTGGTGAGCTAGATCTCAATTTTAGGGAGAAATAATTAGGTTAATGAACAAACCCTAATCCTAGGTCTAACACACAAATGTATAAATTGACCACAAAACAAAAAGAAACCACAGCTTTCCTGAAGGAACAAGAAGGTAAGGACATTGTGCACCTAGTGAAATCTAAATTTTATGTCTTACTAATAGGGGCTCATTCGCCACCAACGGCGAATGGGTCCTGGTAGGCCTTTTTGGGGAGCTCTAAATTGGAAATAGGAGCTTGAAATTTTTGGAATTTGATGTCTGTCAGCCCTCAATAGGGACTCATTCGCCCTTAAAGGAGAATGGGTCCTTCTAGGGTTTTCTTAAAATATTTGACTTTGAGTTGCAACTTCCAGATCTGCTCTTCTCCTTGGCACTTTGAATTTCCTATTTCTGAATCTGGATCTACCTATAACCTGTAAAAAAAAAATTGATATATTGTTGGTGGATATGGGTTTGCCTTAATCAAACCCCTTGTTGGTAATTAAACCTTTGATGATGAATGAAAATCCGAAACATGCAATATTATGTGAAATTTCAATCTTAAGTGTGTCTAAGACTAAGATCCAAGAGAATGTAAAGGCAATTTTACCCCATTGTGTTAGGATAAAAACCCTTGAATGTAATGTGAACAATGTAAATGACTCACTAAAGAAGATGTCTAATCCCTCCAATGAATCAAAAATCTGAAAATACCTCTTATAGGCTGCAAATAGGATGATTTAGAAGATGGAATCACTTTGGAGACAAGTCCTTAGGCTTGGTTGTATGACTTGTGCATCTCCCAACACTTAGAATCCTTCATGATTCTCCATAGGCATCTATCATCAACCTTCAACAATGCTTGATCTTGGATACAAAATGAGCTTGAAGATCTTGAAATGTTGCTCTAAACTTCACATTTGGTTGAATTCTTTGTCTTGTTTGCTTGTAATCTTGCTCTATTTTTCTCCCTTAGATTTATTAGGTGAAATTATGTCAAATAACCTTGTACTTATACTAAATTAGAGATTTAATCCTGAAATTCAAAGAATTTAGTCCGACCTCAGATCTAGAAATGAAATTAATTAAAATCCCACCAAGATTAAATTCAAAAAGAGAGTCCTTGTTAAGGGAGGACCCATTCGCCCTTAGTGGAAAATGGGTCCTAGCACACTTTTCAGGACCTAAAATTTATCACATTCAAGGTTATGTCATTTAATTGTTGGGTGTCAAGATAGATCTTTGGGAGGTGCAATTGAATTTGAATTAAAGAGGCAATTAAGTCTAAATAACCACCATTAATTAATACCACCCTAGATAGATGTGAAAGTGTGTTTAAACACTTTATAACACCATAAATAGGGCCCGATTTAAGTATAAGAGGGGTCTGTTAGGTCTCAAAAATGCAGGTCACAAACCCTAAGAGGATGTGAGGCTCTGTGATCAGACATGCAATGTTTTTGAACTAACGAATGGAGTTAACCTACATGATTGATGACTCCCTATAGTTTAGGCTCTGCTAAACCTAGGCAAGTGGACCTTGATAGCTGAAGCAGATATAAGAGTTCTATGACTTAATTAGATTTAAGGATCTATCCACAGTGGCATGAAATGTGGAATATATGAAGGCTTGTTAACTATTCCTACTCCTACTAAAATTTGAAATGAGAATGTATGGATAAGATTTTATGAAATTCTAAAATGGAATGGGTATGACCAATGCCTACTCCTATTGGGCTAATGGAGTCGAGAGGTGAATGTTGTGTGACCTACTTGCTAGCTACAATTCAAATTGATTGGCACTTGTGAATTTTTGTACCTTGTACAAACGTGCAAGAATGTAGCTATTAGACTCTTCTTATTGATCCAAATCATTCTTACCAGTTTATTGTGATTAGTTAATAGGAAGTTTTAATCCTTTTTAGGAACTAGTTAACTAAATCACGCAAAAGTAGCAAGTGTGCCCTAACAAATTAAATATACTTCTAATTTGAATAACAAGATATAATCCAACTGGAGACAGTATGATAATTTTAATGATTATAGGGCTCTTCTTTATTGATCCAAGTGATACTTCCATATTACTGTGATCTATTATAAGGATATTTAATTCTCTGAGAGAAACCAATGAATGAAACCACACAAGAACATCAAATGTGTTTTGATAAATTGAGTTTTGAAACTCCAATTTAAATAATATGAAAGCATCAATCTAGAGATAGCCAAATAATCATATGCTATCAACAAACAATTGACACCAAAAATTTGATCACCAAACTAAATCTTCTTGTCCATTATATTACTTCAAAATATTTTGCAATATACATCATAATGTTTTGTTGAGGCAACCAATCAACCTGTCCAACAACTGATGATTTCATAACTACTACTACTCCTAATTTCTAATGCTAATGATATAATTTTATCTTACATATATACATTACATTTTTTAGGGTTTTGACCCTTCACACATTTGTTTGCTACAACTCTTCATTTAATTAATCATCTTCGGAAAAATATTTCAACTTTAATCTTTATCTTTGTATCTTCATGAAAATTAGTCTAATCATAATCTTCCTTTGCTGGAAACCTCACCTTTCACCCATTAAGTATAAAAATAATCACCCGCTTTATAACTCCTTCCTTGAAAAATATTCCATTTACATTCTTGCTCAGTTGAAATGTTTCACCTAATAAATCATTCTTTATGTAAAATAATTACCCTATCCATGATTCTTCAAATCATTTTAACTCCCTAGAAGAATAAGTTACTTCCCACTGAAAACATTTGCACTTTAAATAAACTCTCATGAAATATTATAAATGCACCTTTATTTTATCGAAAATAATAATCCCACTATGATTATTATTTTAAACAAATCTTCCATCTTTTGTTATCATCTAATCGGTAGAAAAATTACAGAATTAGCGCCAAGTCTTTTATTTATGAATCCAACCCAAAGACAAATCTTTAATGCCCCCATAAAAGTTTGTCGAGCCAGCTTTGAGTTGGTTCAATAAAAAAAAAAAATGATCTCAATCATCTCATAAATGAAATGAAAAATGAAAAAATGTATAATTAGCCCAGGGGAAAAAAATTTGTTACTTAATAGACCATCTCAATCCGTGTGGCCCTTCAATGTACGTATAATCACTTGATCTGGTGACACAACATAAACCTGACTTCCCCAAATACTTAAACAATCATGGTCCACAGATGTCAATAAAGCATGTGAAACTACCTCAAATAACTCCTATCGGGTTGTCATAATCATTTGATTATGCTTCATCAGTGGTGATATAGTTCTAGTTCATCTTCAAAAGCTTTGCCTGATTTATGAGATTCTAGTTTTGATGAATCATCCTTATTCTTTGAATTTGACCCATCGGCCATGCCTTCTACAACATACTATTCCTCTTATTGCATCACCAACCGAAGGTTTTTCTCTTGAATTCCTCGTACCCAAATGCTCGAAATATTTGTCCAGGTGCCCTTTGTGTAGTTGCTATCTATCAACAAATTGTATAGAATATTGTGGTGTCATACTTGATCTCCCACCTCTTCCAAGAGAGTAACTTGTCTCTTTAAACTTTCCCTCAATACTGAGTCCAAATATGACATGAATCCTTGATGGTGGAGGTAAAAACCAATCCAAGTGGATATGGCATGGGATTTTAAGATTTTGATAACTAGGTGACGCCTAAATGAATTCTCAACTTGGCCAAATCTCCTCTCAAGTATATAGGTTTTTGGAAGGTTCTGGATGAGTCCTAAGTTTCCAAAGCATACCATTCCCAAAGATACCCTTAATTCTAAAGTACTCATATGATTTTTGGTTGAATGACTGATCTCTAACATTGAGGAATGGTTTTCAAATTTTGGGAATAATTGTGACACTAAGAACTTGGAAGGTTTGGATTTCTCAAGCAATTTCTAACATGGCATAGGTAAGGAGATATTTCTTGGGCAAAGTTCATGTAGGTTCCATAACTTTCTTGAGTTTGCAACACGTCCCAAAGTGTTTCAAATGTAAAAAGTATGAGATGGGAGATAATGCATTAAATTCACACCCCTAATCCATCAAAATCTAAGAACTTGCACTGTGATCAAAATATATCGGGTAGCCTCCAAAACTGCTCTGAAAAACAAATCAAATGATTTCTTAGGGTCATGAAAATGCACTGGAGTGTTCATTTATGATAGGTGAGAATATTTGTCAGATGGATTGGTGTGAAGTTATTGGAATTGAACACTGTCAACATTCAAAGTTGCTGATTTGGCATTTTCTGCAAACTGCACTTTGTCAAACTCAACTGAAACTCACCAACTTGCCTCCTCAAAAAAATATCAAATGTGATTCTTGGAAGCTGCAACTTTGGAGATTAGTTCATTTAGGTCACATGAACATGTAGGAAAGAGGGTTTTTCTTCAATCTTCTTCCTTTACAAAATATCAACCATCGAAGTTGACCTTTTTGTAGCTTTCTGGAAGTGCAGTCATAAAAACTGTGTAAAATCCATTTGGTTTTGGTTTTGAAAAAATACCAAATGAGATGTTGGGACCCTAAAAATTGGCATGAAAGCACATTAAGGTGGGAAGAATCTGAGACACCAATCGTTTTGTCATGAAACTCTTTCAGTTGCTTAATATTGTTCTCCAAATTTGATCCTTTTGGCAGTTTTAACACTGTGTAAACAACAAACTTTGCAAGAACCCTTGAACTTGGAATTTTGAAACCTTGTCAAAACTGATCGTACAAAGCTAAAATCAGGCATGCACATTCACATATGTTAGCTATTCATGCTTGCAAGGTGATTTTGCGTGAAATTGCACTGGCTTCATTTTGTGATTTTTTAAAGTAGGCACTTGAGGCAGTTTTAACAAATGCATTTCTGAGTTTTAAAATCAACTTTTTTGTTATGAGAACCTGAAATTCTGCAAAAAACGGTTGGAAATTCTAGGTTCCAACAGGGTCAATTAGGATTAATTAGATGAATAGAGCTTAGAAAAGTGTGAAAATGCCTTACAATACTTTACACCACTCTTGTAAAAGGTCAATTTTAAATATATTTTAATTAAATAAGGACCCTAGAGAGGTGTGAGTGTGCACAACACCACTCCAAAGAATAATTAAATTATGTGTCAATTGTTTCAAATAAAGTGTGAAAAAGGAACTTTTTTTGACAGTACATTTAGCCCCCACTTTAGTTGCCATATGATACTACATGAATATTCAAGCTAAAAGAAATAACTACTAGAAGAAAAGGATACTCATATGGATTCATTAGGAAGAATGAAGCCCCCATTATAGCTACCTACAAAACCACAATGTTAGGAACCGCATCCTACAACATAGATTCCTTAGTCATTAAAAAATCCTCTTATTAGAATTCTACGGAGAATTGAATTTGAGGGTAGATGTATGCCCCCTTGATTTTGCTTGCTTTATGGAGGTGGAATAGATACAATGTCCCAAGCATTCATCCAAGAATAGTCTAGGTGTCCATTTTATCCGAAAAGCATCTTAGAACAACTCTATTGATGTTGATTGATTGTTTTAGGACTTATTTGATGTAATATTTCTCTCTTAGGTGCCTCCTTGAGCTAGACAACATCTCGGTGGGAAGCAGTTTTGCTTCCTTTGAGAATCAATGACATAGCTATCAGAGGAGGAGATTTAGTTATTGTAGGAGGTTGGTCTATTTTGGGTGTACCTCATGCCACCTATGAGATACCATGATAGTATACAACTGGCCTTAGTAGAGATATGGGATGCAGGTACCTATACATTTTGTCTTCCCACAAGGGAGATGACTGTCACACTAGAGGACATTCACCACACTTACACATCCCTATTCATAGTGAGCATGTGCAACTAGTTACTGATATGTCCTTTGCATGGATGAGAGATGATATATGTTATTGTGTAGAGTAGCCTATACGATGCTCAAGCATCAGATTGCGTGTGGAGCTTAAATGGATCCTCAATGTGCGGTGACCACTCTTGTTACGGATTATGATCATTACTATGGAAATTACATTGGTTTCAGATTGTCGAGGGGTACACCTAGACAGTGGCATGGTGCACACTATTAGAGGGATGGAGTAGAGGTGGATCATTTATGTTGGGGTTGCAGCATGCTTGCTCATTTATACTATGATCTAAGTCAATTTTTCTTCTGAGAGCTCCAGATCATCGTACATTGTACTCTATTGCAGATATGGTGCTTTGAGCACATTACATGTACTAGGCCCATTGGATTTCCTCTTATAGCAACCACAAGCAAGTCGATGGTTTTTAGCTACCCCCTTAGATGGCCTTGGTAGGAGGGAGATTTTTTATACTAGAGGATTACTTTTGACCAACTAGATGAGGATGATATCTGCTAGAGGCCCTATCAGTGGATACCGTTGTGAGAGGATCACCGACATGAGATACACAAATTATAGATGGATCAATTTATGTTGGGTCAACATGACTATGTGGTCAAACCATTTCATTATGATAGGGTGATGAGATAGTTCGGGCATACTCAAGTGGCTCCACATTCTAGACTATCATGTCGATGATCAACACGTAGCGTAGCGGGTCTCGGGGATGACCATTGTCTCACGAGGGATGATGTGGACCTTGACTTGTCCCAAAATTTTGAGATTGATGACATAAGTACCACTCAGGCTTATGAGGAGTGGTGGATTACAGGGAGACCAACACCCATGTTCCCTTTACATCACCCTATAGGCTTTATCGGACCTACTCTTGGTTGTAGAGGGGACACAAACAATGATCACAAAGATGCAAAAACGGATGATGATGCTACCATACCCAACGTCTTTGAAGATTTAGATGAGGAGTAGGATGATGACTATGATGAGGAGGAGGAGGTTTATAAGGATGATGATGATGCCCAACCCATGAGTGAGGACACTACTGAGACAAAGGAGGATCCAACGACTTCTGATAGCGTGGAGATACCCCTTATCATATCAGCTAGACCACATGCGAGTTTCAGGTCAAAGTTCCATACGCATGAGTGTGGGGAGGCTACTAGTAGCAGACCACCTACATCATCAGTACTAAGAGGGACCACCATCATACAAGCATACCTTGATTGGCAGACTGGTGATCCAAGTGATATTGGATGATTTATGTTATTTCACTATGTATATATTTTATGTAATTGCTTTATATATATGATTATGATGGTTACTGATGTTCTTTATGATTTCCATTTTGCAGGATCTACACAAGAGTGGCAAGATCTTTATCAACAAGCAACCACAACACTAGTGCCTCCACTAAATCTTGAGGATAATGTCCTTGAGGAGTACATTCCCCCACCCTCGATGGATTCACATGCAAATAATTTTGAGCCTAAGGAAAGATTGGGTATATCCTATCAAAGTGCCACTATTCATGCCAACGAGCTCCATGCATAGCTTACTAAAGTTTTAGCTTCTCTAGGCATTGCTAACAACAAGGTGGAGAGTGACATATGGGAAAAGGTCTTGAGGCTACAGAAGGAGGTCATGAGGATACAGGAAGACAAGGACTAGATTGACCAAGATCATGTTGAGGCTCTTGTGCGAGAGGCTAGGGCATCAAGGATGCTAGATATTCTATAGAGAGATTCAGTCATATCATAATCTCACACTAATATCTCACGATGACTACGAAGGTCACTGGCCCCGGAGGGGTCAAGCAGTCATAGAACTTACTAACATTGTACTCACTGATGCATATGTACCCAAAACTCTTGATGATTATAAATATATGAGCATTTTCATTTATGATGTTGTGTTGAATTAAATGTCAATGTGATTTATCCAATATCATTTGCAAAAATATTTAATAAATATCTCCATGATTTAATGTTTTATGTGATCTAATTAAACCATTTATAGTTTAAATCAGATACTACATTGTGATTAGGATATGCTATGTTAACATAAATTCACTTATGGTTTAATGATATTAAATTCATGTAAGTATTTAAATTAACATAACATGCTAAGTTTTGAATAGTATGGTGACTAAAGTAATTAAACAAAATATTTGATTAACTACACTAGAATCTAAGATACACATGCTATTATGTATCAAAGAAGAAATTAATGTGAGATAAAATAGTACCTATCTACTTCACCTAACAACATTAATCTAACATACCATTCAAAACAAGAATTGCTAAATGTAATATCAACGTAGATGTGAGACATTTATAGGGTCTTTTAGAGATGTACCATCCATTTTAGTTAATGTGTAAGCTCTAGATCCATACTTTTCTTTAGTAATGTAAGGGCCTAACTAGTTAGGGCTAAACTTTCCTTTTTCATTCAGGAGAGAATTCACATTTCACTGGTTTTCATATAACACTAGATCTCTTGGATTAAATTCACAAGGAATGACATCATCATTGTAACCATGTTGCATTCTTTTATAGTAAGCTTGTAAGTGTTCCAGAGCATTAATGTGTTATTCATCAAGCATTTCAAGATGATGCAAATGTTGTTCTTTGTAATTATTATCATCGATGAGCCCTTTAAGAGAATTATTAAGGAAGGAATTCCTAACTCTAAAGGCATTATTGCTTCAGCACCATAGACCAGGTTATATAGAGTATTTCTAGTGGATTTTCTAACACTTGTACAATAATCCCATAACGCATAGGTTAGTTGCGTATTCCAATGTTTGTTGTGTTTGCTTACTGTCTTTAACAAAATTTGTTCAATAGTCTTATTATTTACTCCTTCTTGTCCATTTGATTGTAGAGAGTATGGTGTTGAAAAACGATGTTGAATATTGAATGTTTCTAAGAATTTCTTCACATCATTGTTTTTGAATAGATTTCCATTATTTGAGACCAATGTAGAAGGGAGGCCAAAGAGAACAATGATGTGTTCCAATATGAAATGACATATTGCATCAGCAGTTGTGCAATGAAGAGGGATGACTTCTCCCCACTTCATGAAGTAATCGATTGCAGTAAAGGAATGTTCGATGAAAGAAGGCAGTGAAATTTTCCCAATAAGCTCCAAGCCCCAAACTGAAAATGGCCAAATAGGAATGTGAGTGCAAAGTTTAAAGGCAGGGGTGTGAATCAATTTTTTTATGTTCCTGACATTTATGACATTTCTTCATGTATTCAAAACAATCGTGTTCCATGTATCTCCAATAGTATCCTATGTGAATTAACTTTTGAACTAGGGATCTTCCTCCAAAATGACCCCCACAAGAACCTACATGCCCTTGTTCAAGTGCTATGGAGATTTCAGGTTTTGTAAGGCATTAGAATAAAAGTTCATTAAATGATCTTCTATAGAGAATGTCAGCTAAGATTATATATTTGGATGTGAGATTTTGCATACGGGCTCTAGTGTTCTTAGTTGTAGGTTTAGGAAAGGTTCCATCTTTCAAGTATTTGTTCATATAGGTGTAAACCATTCACTAGAACCATCTGCCTTAGTTGATAAAACTTCTTTACTTTCGCCTTCTATCGATGGTTTTGGTACCATTTATACTTAAATGTGAAGTCAATGAGAGGATCATCGAGAGATGCAAGAGAAGTAGTTCTTGCCATTGCATCTGCATGCCTATTATCCTTTCATGGGATGTTGTCTATCATGTAACATTCAAACTTGTCTAATAATGTCATTGTAAGATGTCTATATTAGACAAGTTTATCATACTTCACTTGATACACACCGTTGATTTGTTTAATGATTAAGAGTGAATCCCCAAATATAGATTTTTTTTTTATATTTAATGCTAATGTGACACATATGCCAGCTATTAAGGCTTCGTATTTTGTAGTGTTATTGGTACACAGGTGTAGACACATAAAAATCACCAAAGCTTGCAAGCAATATTTTACCACCTTTCGTCCTAGCATAATTATGACATTTTAATTATGTTTCTAACCCACCTTAAACTATTAATTAGATAACTCATAATTATTTAATTAATTCATTATCTTTTGTTCTTCATGATTATTAAATAAATAAATCATATTTATTTATTTGATGTGTCACTAATTATCAAAGTCGTCTCATAATTAAATAAAATCTCATTTATTTAATTAATCTTTATCATTAATGTCCCCTTGATTATTAAATAAATATATTTTAATATATTTATTCAATATGTCACTAATCCCTAAATCCTCTTTTAATTAAATAGATTTGTTAATTTATTGAATTAATTAACTACTTATTCTAAATTAAATAATTATTCCTAATTATTTAATTGCTTTATGTGACACTTCTTTATTTTTAAATAAAACAATTTATTTAAAAATGTCTCACATAGTTAACTCATTCTCCTTTTAGTAATTAATTTCAAAAATCAATTACTTATTGTCTCACAAAATCCATATTTTGAATTAATTTAATTCAAAATGGAAATATTCTTCTACAAATCAAGTAATTTTTAAAATTATGGATTTTCTAAAATCTCATCTTCTTATCTTCTCATTTTTACTAATTTCGTCTCAATGTCACGTGCATTCTCCATCATTGATTCAATTTCCTAAATTAAATCTTGTCCACACATTTGGGGATTTTATCCTAACCCTAATTCAAAGTTTCCATTTTGAATCTTAACCATTGATTCTAGGGCATTTCTCAATCTCTCATCTCAACCATTCAAGATTGCATTTTCTATAAAATGGCAATCTTGTCCTCATTTTCGACATCTGATAATATAATCTTTTCATTATTTTTCATTCTCTTATTATTATCTTCTTGCATACGTTCATTTGTCATTTTAGCCACTTGCATTATAGAATTAATTTTCTTGTGCAATCATATTTTACAAATCCTTCAAAGTATTGTTTAGGACTAGACATATAGATTTTGCTCATCAAATATGAGGGCATTCATTATCACAACAAGCATAAGGAGGTACAATGGAAATTAATCATGGAGGAGAGAAGATTGGGTGAGATTGTTCTAGTTTCATTTATTTTATCATTTATCTCCCATGTATTTCATTGTTTGTTTGGATTTAATTAACTATTGCATGCATAATACGACTAACCAATCTATTTTGCAGAAATCCATCATTACATTGGTGAACCCGACCCATTAACACATTTTTGCAGGTTCTCGTATGACCTCGGTTTTTGTTTTGCAGGTACAAGAGTACGAAACGACGTAACTGCTAGCCTCTGTGACATAAACGCTCTATTGCACCGCATTTGCGCTCGCGAAAGACGTGATCAACCTACTGCACCGCATTCGAGCTCACACACGATGCATTCGACCTGTCACAATGTGCTTGACCTCCCGAGCAACGCAATCGACCTATTTTGCCACATTTGACATACTGCGACACAAGCAACTGGTAAACTTTTTTTTTTGGTTTTCTTTCAAATTCTTTTTTTTTTGTTCTTTTCTTTTTTGTTTCTAGATTAGTGATTTCTCATGTTACTAGTATTTCTTGTGACAACATGTGTCCAGCTAGATTTAATTAGTTGTGTTGTTTTTCTTTTCCTTTTTGTCAAACAACTTGCATTTTACATGCATTGGTTAAAAATAACAGACATCCAAGTGCATTGGTTAAAAAGAACAACACACTTTGTTTTTCATTGGGATTAAAATTAACTCCTAGATTTGAAAATACTACAAATGGTTAAAATAAACCCCTTGTCTGAAAAATACTACAAATGGATAAAATGAACCTTGTGCTTTCTCTATTTGTTCACATTTCAATTTTGGTTTAAAAAGAACACCATGCGAGTGTGATCCAAAATATTCATGTGCTTTCTCTTTGTTTTTAAACAAAGAACGATTGAACTATGAATATTTTTGGTCACTTTTGTTGAGCTTTAGAAAATTGGGCCTACTTTAGTGGGAAAAAGTACTCACCCCAAAGCGACTCAAACCGGGAACGCGCTAAAGCCAAGTGACGCCCAACCGGTATATAAATTCTAATGTTAAGGAAAACTTAGCATTACAGAACTTGTTGTGGACTAGCAATTGACTCCCCAGTACCCTTGTGGTGTGTCAAAACCTACAGAGTGTAACCTCTGCAGACTGGGATGGCAATGCCTCTCGCGTGGCCTTCTGAACGGGTGCCTGAATTAAATCCTTTGTGTTAGAAAGCCAAAAACCTTCTATTCTTTGGTGCAACAACGGTCATTGCCAAGGCACCCGCACTTGTGCAGTTCATAGTAGAAATGATCAATCTTCCATGGGAGTTTTATGGAGATTGGAAGCTTGGTTTCCCTAAAAAGTGAGTGCATTGTAAGGGGGAGCCCGTGGGGCCAAGCTTCTGGATTCATTCGCTATGGATATGCGGTTAGTGGGATCCAAAAGAATATTGTCTTTGTAGCCTTAGGATTTTTGTTAATGGCTTCCATGTGATTGATTTTTCAATTCTTTTTACCACACCAAGTGTTTGCCAAACTATTTTTCAAAAAACTTCAACAAACTGAATCAAAAATCTGAGTGAAAATTGGTCAAATCTACAAACTATTTTTTTTCCAAAAAAAAAATTGCTTCTCGCAACGCAAATGCTCTGTCAAAACACATTCGTTGTATTTCGAGCCGCAATCACTCTAATGAGCTACATTTGAAGCATTCAGAGTCACAATCGCTCTGATAAACCGCATTTGAAACATCCCGCATCACATTCACTATTCTGAGCCGCATTTGCCAGTTTCAAACCACATTCACTATTCTGAGTCGCATTCGTTGGTTCTAGAACCGCATTTGCCAAACTGAGCTGCATTTTCCTTGTCATACCACATTCATTGTGACACATTTGCAAAAACTTCATAACCACCTTCTCACTGTCAAAATCGAAACCCAAAACTTGTCTTTTCCAGAATTACATCAAGTCTTCCTTCAGTGTTACTATTTAAACCAGACACTGATTTGCTCAACTTCCCTTAAATATTGCATTATAGGTACCATTTTTAGTGTCACAATAGGATTCCATTTCCATTCCACTAGTTGCATTAGTAACTCTACCATCTCCTTAGACACTTATCTTTTGCAGATTTTAGGAGTAGATTCTTACCATCCATTGTCAAAAATTTGCATTCACTAGTAGGTTATCATTGGACCCAATTACCTTTTGTCATTTAGTCACATCTTTTGTGAATTATTTCCCACTCAATAGTCTAGTGTGGAAACTTCACTTTGTCCTCTTTTAGTCCTTTTATGGTCCATTGGTATTCCAAACTTGAATCATTGTCAAAAATTTATTTTCTCAAGTAGTCATCTCCTTATATTTCTCAATAGTGAGTACATCTTAGGCTCCTTTTAGTTGCATACCATTTATAGTCTCCACTTTTAGTGTCACACCATTTTCATTCACAAACCTTTGGTTTCCTTTGGTCACTTTTGCATCTCATAAACATTTCTAAAATTCCAAAAAAACCCAAAACCATAGTGTCATATTTAGATCATTTTCCCACATCATCTCAAAGTTGAGCAAAACTTTTATGGTTGAAACTAGATTACAGAAAAAGAAAAGACTCATGGATTCCTTTGGACAAGACACCAAATTTCTTGGTTTCACAAATGGCATGGATTCCCTCCCTAATGACATGAACAATCCTTCTTATAACATGGGAAATTCCAATGTCAATCCTTTCAGTGAGATGAACATTCCACCCTCCCCACAAGATCTTTTTGAACAATTTATCCGCAGAGACTCAAATGGGGAATTCTTTGAAGAAGACATATTAGTTGCTGCTCAACACCCAGAAGTTGCTGCTTTTGTGGAAGAAGAAGTTCCTAGCTATGCTCCTTGACCAAGGGGCTAAGTTACCAAAATAATTTGATCTTAACACTCTTAGAGCAACATCTCCCAATCCCCCATCACACAATCCTTCCATGGGAGCTCCTTCACAAAATGTCATCAACACCATCAATGCTACCTCCCTTGGTCATACTACCACCACAACCAACACAACATCTATTGGGGGATCATCTACCCAAACCAACACCACATCATAATCCATCCCCCAACAAACATCCACCATCCCTTCACAAACAATGGGTGCAACCACCTCAAATCTCTTTGGGACTTCATCTAGATCCATGGGTACATCAACAAACCTGTTATTAGGTTCTTCAAATGCTATGGCAACCAACTCATCCAACCCTTTTGGGAGAAATAAACAAATATTTTTCATTCAAAGCACCCAACCTAATTCCTCACAAGTTAATACCAACATTACTCATGGCCACAATTTCTTATTTGGGCAAGGCAATCAAGGTGGTCAATTCTTCACTCCATTTGGGCATCAAAATCAATAAGGCCCTCAATACTTCACTCCATTTGGGAATCAACAAGCTCAAAATCAACAAGGTCCTCAAATTCAATCCAACATGGCAAGATCTCACATCCCCACTTATGCCTCTCAAGTCCATACACAACAGCACATCCCTCATCAAAACACTCATTTCCAAAAACCACCTAATCAGAACACTCATTTTTCTCACCGAAAACCAATTCCAAATCAACACATCTCACCACAATAGGTGGGAACTCAAGCCATCCCTATAACCAACATGTGTGATGCTACCAACAACCCGATTGTGGAAGCACTCACACTCCGGCTCACTGCTCTTCAAACGCAAGTGGAGACCTTGCAACAATCCAATAAAAATTCTTACATGTCACATGACTTGTGTCCATATCGATTTGAGACAACCTTGTATATGCCACCCTTTCCTCATGGATATGTGGTACCTCATTTTCCTAAATACAAAGGAAAAATGAACCCTATCGAACATATAAGATAATTCACCACTAGTTGCATGGACATTGCATATGACCAAACATATCTCATGAGAATTTTTTCTAGAAGTCTCACAGGTCATGCACTGGAATGGTTCTCTCTATTGCCTAAAGGAATCAAAACATGGGATGAATTGGAAAAAAAGTTTGTTGAAAATTATGCCTATAACATTGACACGGATATCAACATTGCCTCCTTATGCAGAATTACCCAAGAGGATGCAGGAGAGACTTTTATCCTTTTTTTTTAAGATGGAGAACCTTAGCAAGCAGATGTCCAATAGAAATACGTGAAAAGGTGAAGGTCACCATGTTTGTACAAACTCTCCTAGGACCGCTAAGGTATGGCTTACAAGTCCATTGTTGGACCACCTTTGTTGACCTTGTTGAAAAGGGTGTTCAAATTGAGAAAGCCTTGATCGCCAAAGGCAAATTAAAGTATGGTGGAAAAACTATCAACACCACCACAAATAATAACCCAAGTAGCTTCAATGACAAAACCATATATTGGGTTAAGAACAAACATATCACCAATGATGGTGTGGTTGATACAAAAATTGTAAATGCAACAGGTCATGTACTCACCATCAAAGGAGTATAAAATAAAAATGCACCTATAACTACACCAACACCAACTGCCAATGCTATTCAAAGCAATCTTGCTCAAGCTAATCAAAGGCAACTGCGTCAACCTCGATAATTCCAAAAAATTTCACATACACCCCTTTGGGTGAACCTATCAAAATTGTCTTGAAGAAACTCCTTCAAAACGGTGTCATAACATTGGAAGAACCTAAACCATATGAACCTAGTCAGTTCAAGCCATCATGGTGGGATGACAGCGCATTTTGTGATTACCACTGTGCCAAAGGGCACAAAACCTCCTCTTGTCATCAGTTGTGAAATCTGGTACAAGACCTCATTGAAAATCACACCATTGAGTTGGGTGGTCAACCATTCACATCTAATGCAGATCATACTATTCACAAGAACCCATTGTAGGATCATTGTAAACCTTCCTCATCTGGCACAAAAAATAACAATAATCAAGCCAATCACATTCGTCCTACCTACAATAATGTTTGTCTTGCTTACAATTATCCTAGTGGTACCATTATTAACAATATTCACACTGTTGATGAAGAGGAGTGTGTTAATACTATTACCATTAAAAGGGCCTTAGAATGTAATTCCACCACACATAAAGGCAAGGTCACCATCCTAGGTCCCTCTGCACGTCATCCTAAGATCACCATACCCGTTCCGTCTGCTAGACAGTCAAACCCCAAACTAGAGTTCAACCTTATTGAGCAATTGAATAAAACACCCGCTCAAATATCCATTCTTGAATTGCTCCATATCTCACCCACGTATAAGGCCATCTTAGATAAAGTCCTGCAAGAGTCATCTGTCTCACCCAACATTGATGTCAACCACTTTGAGACTATGGTCGAATATCTGAATTCGCCTCATCACATTACCTTTCAGACAGTGACTATTCCTCGCCCAAACCATCTCATAATGATTCCCTTCATATTGAGGTTTTTGTCCACAAACATAAGGTTAGATGAGTCTTAGTAGATGGCAGAGCAGGATTGAACATCTTCTCTTTAAAATTGATCAAAGATCTGTGCTTCTTTGATGCATGTGTAGATGCTACCAAGAGCATTGTCATCAAAGCATATAATGATGAAGAACGTGCTTCCAAAGGCATCATTACAATTCCACTCCGGGTGGGACCAATTATCATAGATACAACATGCCAAGTCTTGGATCATGACATACATTATAATATCTTACTTGATCGCCCCTGGATTCATGCTCTAAAGGCCATTCCATCCACATACCACCAATGCTTGAAATTTCCTTTTGATGGTACTGAAATCACTATCTCAGGAGATCCTGATCCATTTCGATACTGTACCAATCTGTGAGCTACTGCTGAGCACTGGGTACCCATCAATCACGAAGCCTTAGTTTCCACCTCATCCAAATATATTGACCCATCTGCACTCACCAAATCATCCATTCCATCAACTTCTACCACACCATCTTCCTCAGCCTCAATATCAAGTAAAGACCTTCAGATCTAGGACCTTGGCTGTGGAGAATTCAAATTGAATATGGCTTACTATATCACCACAATACCTAAGCCGCCTAAAGTCTATGGTAGACCATGTTTTGCAGTCGAGCCAAACACAAATTTCAAGGTTCCACAAAAATGTGTTTTCACACTGTGAGGCGATATGGGTAATGAAGTCATTATCGGCATAGATAGATGGATCTACAAAGACCCAGAAGAGTTACCTCCACTAGTGGTGCATCTCTATGGAAAATTCTATGATATATGGAAAGCCCTTGGTTTTCATGGCACAAGTGGTCTTGGAAAGGATAACGATGGAAGGAGGGAACCTATTATCATTTCTGCAAGACCAAGGTACATAGGGCTAGGGTTCGACCAACTCAGAACTGACGATCAACATACCTATGAACTTTCAAGTGAGGGTGTAATGGCTACAAAAAGTGTCGAGACATGTGAAGAATCCCTTACCAAAATTGACTCAAATGAATGGGAATGGGGATCTAAGAAAACCTTAAGTGACTATGATATTGATGAACTATTCTTGGATCCTGGTCAACTCCCCTTTGAAGAACGATTCTAACAACAATATAACATTGTCCCTATTGACCGACATTCCAAATAGAAGGAATGGGTAAGCATTCCTTGGAATCCAGAAGAACATAAAGTATTGTCGGCAACACCTGAATTATCCCACTCCATTCCTGAGCCCACCCATGAGCCTAACTTATCTGAGCCCACTGTCCATACTTCTAAAATGCCAACCACTAGTCATGATGATGATAATTTTATCCTCTATTATGACTTTGAATTCAACTAATCTGACTCAGAGTATAGTCCATCCATTGCATCTAACATGGAAGTTGAAATTGAAAACTTTTCCTTTACACTTGAGGCATCAATTTGCACACTTTCCACATCTTCCCCATATTTTACCAACACTTACGATGAGATACCTCTTGTTTCCCCACAACTGATTGACTGAGACCAACAAGACCCACTAGTGATGGACATCTTTCAGAATGACGAGGCAATTGCAGAATTCATGGGGCTCCAAGAAGGTATTCCATGGGGTGATAACAAAATAGGGTTTTCCATTGATCTAGATTGTGCAGCTTATTTCGGGGAGACTGTGCAATCCTCCAGTCGCAAAAAAACAAAGAACAAAACAAAAAAATAACTGTCTTTAGGTGAAAACCACAAGGCACCTTCTGACAGCAAAAATAGTAAAAACAAAGGACATATCCAAAGGTGAAAACCTCTTTGAGGCGCCTAAGGATGGAGGATTGGAATTTCTTCCCATAACATAGGAAAAATTGGCTATGCTCATTGAAGACACAATGGAAGTTAACATAGCCACACTAGAGAATCCCAAAATGATTCTCCTCACCGCATCATTGTCAGAGGAAGAAAAACCCAAATTTCAACAATTCTCCACAAACAGGAAAGTTAACTTCACATGGTCATATGCTGACATGCCAGGCCTTGATCTAGAATTGGTTTTACATCATCTTCCTCTAATCCCAAGAATCAAGCCAATCAAACAAAATTTGCGCAAAATACATCCACAAATTGCACTACTTGTAAAAGATGAACTAAAGAAGTTACTGGATGTTGGGTTCATAAGGTCAATAGATTATGCCAACTGGATATCCAATATTGTCCTTGTCACAAAGCTAAATAGACAAATCCGAATCTGCACGGATTTCAGAGATTTGAATAAGTCTTGCCCAAAGGATGATTTCCCATTACCAAATATAGACATGATTGTTGATCTCACAGTAGGATACAAGATTCTATCTCTCATGGATGGTTTCTTGGGATATAACCAAATCCGAATTGCAATAGAGGATCAACACAAAATGGCATTCACCTGCCCATGGGGAACATACTGTTGGAATGTCATGCCTTTTGGCTTAAAGAATGCAGGTGCCACATACCAAAGGGCTATGACAACAATATTTCATGACATGATGCATATCCTAATGGAAGATTATGTGGATGACCTATTGGAAAAATCTTTGACATGGAAAGATCATCTCAAGGTCCTGGACAAAATATTTATATGGCTTGAGGATTACAAGGTTCATTTGAACCCAAATAAATGTGTCTTTGGAGTCACTCCGGGTAAGCTGTTGGGATACATAGTTTTGCGATGAGGCATTGAGTTTGATCCAACAAAAGTAAAAGCAATTCTCGACATGCCTCCACCAAAAGGAATCAATGAATTGCGAACACTTCAGGGGAGATGCAGTCTATTCGCCGCTTCATCGCACAGTTGGCAGACAAGTGTCAACCATTTCAATATCTATTACACAAAAGCATTCCTTTTGTATGGACGAATAAATGCCACATAGCCTTCAAAAAAATTATAGAATATCTATTGACACCACCAATCCTGATGCCACCTATTAAAGGCAAGCCATTAATCTTGTATGTCTCTGCAACTACAAATGCACTGGGGGCATTATTAGCACAAAATGACAATGAGGAAAAAGAAAGAGTCATATACTACATGAGTCGTACACTGATAGGATATGAGATCAACATTACATGCCTTGTAGTTTTCTTTGTGGCACAGAAACTCAAACATTACATGTTGAGCCACCAAGACCATTTGGTAGCCAATATTGACCCACTAAAATATCTCCTCATTTAGGCAACATTGATAGGTCATTTGGCAAAGTGGGTCATGATATTGAGCGAGTATGACATAGAATATGTTGAGCGCAAGGCAATCGAAGTTCAAGTAATAGCCGATAAAATTGCAGATGCACTGATCCAAGCAACTCATCCACTGATAACTAATTTTCTTGATGAATCTATCTTTCACGCGAAACCAACCTTACCATGGAAACTCTACTTTGATGGGTCCCACACCGGTCACGGCTTAGGAGCTGGCATCTTATTTATCACACCACAAGGGGATTCAATTCCTAAATCATTTCAAATCACCTTCCCTTGTACAAATAACATTGTAGAATACAAAGCATTGGTCATAGGTCTCAAGATAGCAATTAAATGAAAAATTCAGACATTGCTCGTATTCGAGGATTCTCAGTTAGTTATCAACCAAGTGAATGATGATTATGCCACAAACGATGAAAAGTTGGTTCCTTACAAATGAATGGTGGATAGTTTCCTGATGTATTTCAAAATGATTGCCTTTAAACAAATCCCAAGGACACAAAATAAGGAAGCCGATGCAATGGCTACCATTGGATCTCTCTTAGACATCCCTAAGAATGTGTCACAATTTGAGTTCTTAGTGGAGCAAGTGTTGATTCCTACATATGATATTCCAAGGTCAGAAATGGTGTGCAAAATTGTTGGTCCTAGTTCACCTTGGTATCAGGACATCTATGACTATCTTAAGTCCCAAACCCTCCCACCCAACCTTTCCAACAACCAAAGAAATTCCTTTATCTGAAAAGCGGCTAGACACACC
Organism: Sequoiadendron giganteum; assembly: GCA_007115665.2. NCBI lineage: Eukaryota > Viridiplantae > Streptophyta > Pinopsida > Cupressales > Cupressaceae > Sequoiadendron > Sequoiadendron giganteum. Next base: position 254,104,127 of record CM021110.1, read on the forward strand.
ATAATTAGTGACACCCTATACCATTGTGGCTTTGATAGGACCCTTCTTCGTTGTCTCGACACTGATGAAGCCCAAACAAATTTATGAGAAGTGCATGAGGGTATAAATGGATCTCATTCAAGTGGTCCAACGTTAGCTCGAAAAGTCACCAGACTGGGATAATATTGGCTGACATTAGAAAAAGATGCTCTTCAGTTTGTCAGAACATGTCAGAAATGCCAGGTGCAGAGTGACCTAATTCATGCACCTGCATAGGAGCTAAGACCGATCACTTCTCCATGGCCTTTCGCACAATGGGGACTTGATCTCGTGGCTAAGATCCATCCATCCTCTTCTAACGGCCATAAATTCATAATCACCGCCACTGGGTACTTTACTAAGTGGATTGAAGTCATCCCTCTCACTTACATCACCAGCAAGCAAATATCCAAGTTTATCCTAAATTACATCATTTTTCGGTATGGTTTCCCACAATCCATTCAAAAATCAGGATGTTCGTGAGCTCTGTGAGCGATTCCACATCCAACATCATTTCGCCACCCTATATTATCCACAAGGTAATGACCAAGCTGAGGTGTCAAATAAAAAAATTCTTCACATACTCAAGAAGACTGTCAATGACGCTGGTCGAGATTCGCACCTACAACTTAATCCTGCTTTATGGGCCTATCGTACCAGCATTCGTAACCCCACTAGAGCCACTCCATTTTGCCTGGTCTATGGATCTAAGGCCATATTGCCCATCGAGGTCAAAATTCCTTCTCTCTGAGTCTCCTTGAAAGGAATGATTGATGATGAAGAGTATAGACAATCTTGCCTACATGAGCTAGAAATTCTACAAGAAAGACGAAAAAATTCCTTGAACCACTTGTAGGCATATCAAAATCATCTCTGCCAGAGCTATAACAAGAGAGTAATGGTGAGAAAAATTGAAATCGGTGACTTGGTTCTCATGCAGAACCCAAGAAATCAGGCGGACCGTGATAATCCTGGCAAGTTTGAGGCTAATTGGCTTGGTCCTTATATCATTACTACCGCATTCGATTCTGGAGCTTATCAATTGGCCACACCTAATGGAGAATAGTTGACAGAACCCATCAACAAATTACATCTATGAAATTTCTACACATAGCATCAAAGAGCTTGGCTAAAAACCTAAAAATACAAAAAAATAGAAAAATACAAACAAAAAAATTGTCCCTTGATGAAAACCTGGAAAACAGGCATCTTGGTGACACCAAAACAATCAAAAAATAGAAAAAATAGTAAAAAGAAATGAATTCATCCAATAGTGAAAACCTGGAAAACAGGTGTTTTGGATAAGTACCATGGTGAAAATCTGGAAAACAGGCACCATGTGTAGTTGACCATTGCTTCTCCATCTACTGTTACTCTCATTGGCCTTTATCCACTTTTCATAATCATGATAGCCTGACACATTCATGACCTTCGTCCTAAGTCCTTTCGATTTCGGACATGGTTAACATTTGGTTGACATCATCCCTTGCATATCCTTGCCTTTTTCCCTTTGTCTGCCTATCTCCATATGATTTGACTTGAGTAATCCCCACTATGTCTGGGGGAAAGACATTTATTGTGAAACTGCAGTGGGTGTCGCACATGATCTTGCATTCTGAAAAAGTCCAGAAAAAATCCCAAAAATTTGAAAAATTCTTGAAAAAAGATCTAAAAATTTGAAAATGTCCTTAGAAAATCCAAAAATAGATTCAAGGCCAATGTTCATCTGATCATTTCAATCGGTCACGTCAGTCAATATTTTTTCCATGTCCAAACTACGTTATCTCTGTGCATTTTCTATGTAGGCAAGATTCATATTTTAATCCCCGAGACATTAGATCAGTCTTTCTAGGTTTGTCAAAAATAAAATCATGATTCTAAATTTTGTTCTTTGGACAAGGTCATTGAACATGTCAAACTACGAGGTCTCTGAGTGCACGATGTAGGCAAGGCCATCAATCGATGAGCCCCCGAGGCTGCACTAGGTTAGTCCATTAGGGTTCATGGCACTACACGTTCACATACGTCAAACTATCTTCAAATCAAGCAAACCTTCTATCGAATCTCTAATAGGCATTCTATCAGCAATCTGTTTCATCAACATTTTCAGTCAATTTAGCATGTCAACAATGACATGTAATCAAATTCTATCATGACAATTCACCCTAGCAAAATTTTGGGTCTTCTTGAGATGCGTCCTTCTGAAAATCAACTCTCGTCATTTCTTTATGCTTTTGGATGTGTCCTTCCTAAGCATCATCAACCTCATCTGGCATTTTGATGGATTCTCCTAACTTTGAGAATCGATCTCCTAGATATCAATGCCATTCAGGATGCGTCCTTCCTAAATTTGATATCGCTTGACATTTGGCAACACCTGACATTAACAACACTTGGAAAACTTTATTTTATCTTTTTGATGGTTATCATGATATTAGTTCCTTATGTCTTAGGAACCACGACATATCATGATGATTATCCTTGTCTTCTTGTAATCACCTTGCTAATAGTTTCTCAAGGATGTCCTGATTTTAGGATTTAGAGAAGCAACGACTCAGCACGATGATTTTCCTGTCTATTTTTTACTATCATGTGGCTAGTTTCTCAAGGATGTCCTGACATCAAGATTTAGAGAAGCAACAACGTCTCGTGATTGATCTAGTTTTTCTAATAGTTGGTCCTGACAAAATGACTAGGGGCAATTATGTTCCTCATATGAGTCATGATCATCCTTGTCTACAACTGTTGATCTATGTGATGGTTCGACCTCACACACTGTTGATCTACGTCATATCATAGTGTTTGTCGGCCATCATGACATTTTCACCCAATGATGATTAAAGAGAAACAATTAGAATAGCACTATAGCAAAGCTTTGAAGGATTTTGTTTCTGCACTAACATGCATGTCTTTCTTCGCACTAACATCCATCTTCACCTTCTCTTATCTCGTTCTTTGATGATATCCTATGACATACACAAAAACAAAGTTCCATACATAATCATACAAGCATCTCATATTCACATTTCACATCTGCATAAGTCAAATACCATAATTCACATTGCATAACCATATCATTTGCATCCATAAAACCATCACATACATCAACATATAGGCATCATTAATAACATTTGCATTAACATATAAGCATCACATCATCATCACATTACACAATGCATACATGCATAATCACATCCATAAATTTTATAGTATCATAAAAGAATCACATAGCATCTAGTAAAGCATAAACCACCATAACACATAGAATCATATAGGTTGTATCCAAACTACATCGAATTTTTATAATCTCAAAAATGTAATGTCACGGGATAGAGTCATATGGTATCCCAAAAATGGAGCTCATAGACTCGAATATCAAAATATAAAGGTGTCTACAAATAATTCCTATGATGTCCCTCCTCTATCCCATGGAGGTGAGTTGTGAGGTAGTTGTGGCTAACTCATCAAGTGAAAGGTGACCTAAATAGGACTGGTGTCTTGAGTCTGAATCTGAGAGCCCGAGGCCTCAGTAACATGAGGCTGACTCTGCTATGTCTGGTGTCCTGACAACACTGATCTATGACCATGCTCTGACTAGTGGCAATGCCCTGATGAATGCCTATGAGAGCTATGTGACCTATGGCCTGATGACTGACTTGATGCATTGGACCCCCCAACACTGGTATGACTACTATTGTGTGATCTGCTGCTTCTGTGAGTCTGAATGCCACTGCCTATCCTACTATAGGATCGGGATAATCATAGGTCCTGTATGTCTAGTGGAACAGCCTACTCGTATAGCAACCTATACCGGCCCCTGCTCTCTGCCATCCTGGCTAGCTCCCATGCCATATCCCCTGTCGGCCCAATGTACAACTCTATGAACTCAGTAACCCACTGATCTGACTCCTATCATCGGATGATGGCCTGATCCCTCTCAACCCTGGTGACTTCTAACTCTACTTCCAAGGCCTTGTTCTGAGACAAGGCCACATCTAGTCTGCTCTGAAGATCTGTGATCATCTAATCAATAGTGGAATCTATAGGAAAAATGGGTGACCTATCACCCTCCTCATCTTTGGCGATCATCCGCTCTCACAACCTTCGATCTGTCTCATCCTCTCCCTCATCCTCCTCATCCTCATCATCCCTCTCCTCCTCTCCTTGTACCTCCTCCACATCTATACAAAGAGGTTGTCCCTTGACAAATGGATACTCCTCTTCCCTAACCTTCACCTCCTCCTCTCCACCCCTGACCACCTCCTTAGCCCTCACCTCCGCCTCTGCTCTCCCTCTCTAATCTCCTCTCCTACATCCTACTTGGCTGGCATCTCTCTCTCCTCACCCTCCTCTCAGATGGGTGATAGTGATGCACCACCCACTCTCCTCCTAACTCTCATGGGATGTCTCTACCCTCTTTCATCCCTCCTCCATCCCCTCCTCCCCTGCCATCCCCATCATCCCCATCTCCTCTGCCTCTATCCCCCCTGCCTCCATCTCTACCTCTGTCACCCCTACCACCATCTCTGCCTCCATCCCTACCACCCTGAACTCTCCTTCGTACCCGTGGGATAACTGATCTCTGATTTATGGGTGGCAGACCATTTGGATCTGTTAATGGGATAGGCCTGTGAATCTGCAACTAGGCATCAAACTCGGTAGATGTTCCTGGATCTACTGGACCTCCCCTCCACATCCACTGAATAGTAGCAAGACCATCTACTTAATGCTCAGCCATTGTCACTAATATAGGTGTCCCCCATATGGTCTCCTTGGAAGATCGTGCATACTCTACAATGCCTACTGGCACATCCTGTCGCTCCCTGAACTGCTGTAGTACCCATTGGGGTAGGTACATCTCTATGATACGCTAACTCTACACTATATGACCAATTGGGTATCTAAACTATCTGCACAATGATAAATGGCCATCCTCATCTGGCCAATGGGCACAATCTTTGTACGGCCTCCACACAAAGCTAATCATGGTGTCAATCTTGTGATGCCAGTATTTGGTATCCCCAACACGATTCTGATTGACTAAACCCGCATACACATAGACATATGACATCCCATCGCCCAACTGTTACATCTGTACTAGTGGCCGAAAAATGGGAATGCGCTCCCATGCCCAGATCATGAGAAGAGTAGTCCCACAACTGATACTCTGGCCTTGATGGTAGATGATCTCATGCAGCTGATGATATAGCATGGCCAACAAACAAGGCCCCCAAGCAAAAACAGTCCTCTGTCCTCGCATACGAACTATTATTTCCCCCCATCCAATAGGAAATCCATGATCAGGACGATCTAGAATTAGTAATCCAGCAATTAGGGTCATGAGCATAGCATCCCACCTAGGAAACTAGTCGACCACGACATCCCAGCCAATCTCGTAACCATTGATACCCATATGGGCATCACCAGCATCCACATACATCTCTAGTAGGGTCTATCGCCCTCAGTGCGGGTCATATACAATGCTTTCTCCGTTGATTGGTATGTGAAGAATACAGTACACATCCTTGAAGGTGATCGTGGCCTCTCTTGTAGGCAGCTAAAAAGAGCAAGTGCCACCTCTCACACAGAGTTTTCAACAAACCCCTATTTTCCTGAATAATGGGCATGTATGCGATATAGTATAAACCTAGTGACATCAGGCGTTGCCTCTCCCTATTGCTCAAACGGTCTCTAAAGGCGTATATCATCAGCCTGACCTCTCATGTGTAAATTGGCACAAGTCATCTCTACACAGGCAAGGACAAGAATTAGCACACATAGGACAACATTGTTGACAGGTTATTACTATTGGGAAGTCAAAGGTGCATCTCAAACTAATCTCTGCACAAGGTCAATACAAGTCAACTTTGGTCAACTGCAATTACGTCACGCTGACTACAAATGCGTCACGATTCGCCAATTGCGGCTCTGCACATGGCACTTGCGTTGCAATATGTCAAATGCATCTCTTTATCTAGCAATTGTGCAACCCAACAACGATTGCGTCGTTCCATATGGAAATTGCATTGTGTGTTCTCAATTGCATAGTTCGACCTGGCAAATGTGTCGCAACATTGCAGATGCATTGCAAAATGCCTCATTTGCATTGCAATCTAATGATTGCATTGTTTCCCCTCGTGAATGCGCACTCAAACAAAATAACCTAGCTACCTAGGGCACTTGCGTCATGATGCAAACAAATGCGTTGAATGTGAAGGCATTTGCGGCTTACGCGACATCATTTGTGTCACAACGCATGCGTTTCACCCCCCGCAAACCCTCATAAATGCATTAAATTTAAAAATTGACAAATGGTATAGTGTACTTACTGGTGCCTCTACACCGTCGGGTCATCAAAAGGAGACCACGTGGTATCCACGGTGGTCTATCACTGGAATCACCATCGTCTCTTCGAGCTCTGATTACTGAAATTTTAATATAACAAATGAGAAAATGACACATGGTTTTGCTTTTTCACCCTATTTATAGGCTGAAAATTAGGGTTTTTACCTAGTAGGTTTTTACTGGAAGCTCCTTTGACCATCTTTATTTGGCATTTTGGCTAGCAAAGCGTCCTTCATCTCTGAATCTAATCGTTCCACTATGCTTATGGCCATTAATTGAATTAATCGGGACACTTTCCAAATTTTTCTGACCTCGAGTCGAAATTCAAAAAAATTCCCGAGGGGGCATAGACACTTTGTACCTTCGCTGAGGCATATTCTGGACTTGTTTTCTTTGCCACAATGCGACAAGTTGTATTATGACAAAGAGGGGCAAATGTAGACACATAAAAATGACCAAATCCTGCAAGCAATATTTTACCACATTTCATCCTAGCATAATTATGACATTTTAATTATGTTTCTAACCACCTTCAACTATTAATTAGATAACTCATAATTATTTAATTAATTCATTATCTTTTGTTCTTCATGATTACTAAATGAATAAATCATATTTATTTATTTAATGTGTCACTAATTATCAAAGTCGTCTCATAATTAAATAAAGTCTCATTTATTTAATTAATCTTTATCATTAATGTCCCCTTGATTATTAAATAAATATATTTTAATATATTTATTCAATATGTCACTAATCCCTAAATCCTCTTTTAATTAAATATATTTTTTAATTTATTTAATTAATTAACTACTTATTCTAAATTAAATAATTATTCCTAATTATTTAATTGCTTTATGTGACACTTCTCTATTTTTAAATAAAACAATTTATTTAAAAATGTCTCACATAGTTAACTGATTCTCCTTTTAGTAATTAATTTCAAAATTCAATTACTTATTGTCTCACAAAATCCATATTTTGAATTAATTTAATTCAAAATGGAAATATTCTTCTACAAATCAAGTAATTTCTAAAATTACTGATTTTCTAAAATCTCATCTTCTTATCTTCTGATTTTTACTAATTTCATCTCAATGTCACATGCATTCTCCATCATTGATTTAATTTCCTAAATTAATCTTGTCCACACATTTGGGGATTTTACCCTAACCCTAATTGAGAGTTGCCATTTTGAATCTTAACCATTGATTCTAGGGCATTTCTCAATCTCTCATCTCATCCATCTGTTCAAGATTGCATATTCTATAAAATGGAAATCTTGTCCTCATTTTCGACATCTGATAATATAATCTTGTCATTATTTTGCATTTTCTCTTATTATTATCTTCTTGCATACTTTCATTTGTCATTTTAGCCACTTGCATTATAGAATTAATTTTCTTGTGCAATCATATTTTACAAATCCTTCAAAGTATTGTTTAGGACTAGACATATAGAGTTTTCTCATCAAATATGAGGGCATTCATTACCACAACAATCATAAGGAGGTACAATGGAAATCAGTCATGGAGGAGAGAAGATTGGGTGAGACTATTCTAGTTTCATTTATTTTATCATTTATCTCCCATGTATTTCATTGTTTGTTTGGATTTAATTAACTATTGCATCCATAATACGACTAACCAATCTATTTTGCAGAAATCTATCATTACAACAGGAAGTTTAGACAGAAAGATAAGGGAATAGGCTTGCCTGAAGGAGGAATTAAGATAAATCCTACCCCTGCACCTATTCTACATTTTTGAACCATCAAAGTATAATTCCCATGTTTCTTTTTCTTTTTGTATAGCCAACACATTTTCATCTAGGAGTGAGTCTATGTTGGGAACACCAGAGGAGAAGGGGCGTCAGATAATTGGTTGGTTAAGGCTTGTCCTTTAATTTATTTTTGTGAAATAGATTTAAGGTCAAACTCAGTTAACAACATAACCCACTTAGCTAAGCGTCGTGATACATCTGTTTTGGTAAAGAGATGTTTTAAAGGATCAAACTTTGTCATGACATGGATTTCAATGTTCAATAAATAATGTCTTAGTTTACTAGTAGCAAACACAAGAGCCAAAAATTATTTTTCTATGGTTGTGTATCATGTTTCATAGTCAATGAGAGTTCGGCTAATGTAATAAACAAGATGTTCCTTACCATTATCATCTTTTTGAGCCAACAATGTTGCTAGAGCATGGGTTGATGTTGTTGTATAGAGGATAAATGGCTTGTGTTGCATAGTGGGTTGTAAGACAGGTGGAGTGACAAGATAATCTTTCAAACTCTCAAATTCCTATTCACAATCCTCATTCTAGTCAAACTGAACATCTTTCTTAAGGAGTTGTTTAAATGGTAATGTTCGATCCACCAAGGAAGCTAAAAAATAGAGTAAACCTTGAATCTACCCTTATAATGTATGCAATTGAGATATATTTCTAGGAGGTGGCATACTAATGATGGCATCAATTTTATTTGTGTCCACCTCAATTCCTCTATGAGATATGATAAAACCTAAAAGTTTCCATTATCTACACCAAAGACACACTACTTCGAGTTCAATCTCATGTTATACTTTCGCATTCAATCAAAGATTTTACAAAGAATATTTACATGACCTTGTCAAGGTTTTGGCTATAATATCATCAACATAATCTTCCAAAATCTTGTGTATGTACTCATGAAATATCAATGTCATTGCTCGTTGATATGTTGCACCTACGTTTTTCAATCCAAAGGGCATGACTAACCAATAGAAAGTTCCCCAAATAGTGGTGAATGTTGTCTTGTATTGGTTTTGAGGGTTGATAAATATTTGATTATATCTGGAAAATCCATCCATGAATGAAAAAAAATCATGTCTTGCAGTCGAGTCCACTATCATATTGATATTAGGAAGGGGAAATTCATCCTTTAGGGATTCTTTATTCAAGTCTCTAAAACCCATACACATCCTAATACGATTGTTAGGTTTCTCAACTAAGATAATATTCGAGATCCATGGACAATAATCAATAGGTTGGATGAATCCAACGTCGAGAAGTTTCTCAATTTCAGCTTTGACCGATAGTGCTATTTTAGGATTCATTTTTCATATTTTATGTCGCACTAGTTTAGCATCTTCTACAAGGACTATGTTATGTGTTACAATATTAGCATCAATTCTTGGCATATCTAAGTAAGTCCAAGCAAAGAGTTCTGGAAAGTCATGAAGTAAGGTTGATGATGTTCTTGTTCATCTTCATCAAGACATTTCCGTACTTGAATTATTTTCTCCTCATTGTTGATATGCATTAGTATGTTGATTGTATCTCCCAAAGGAATTACTTTTGGTTTTGATTTCTCAGGATCATATTCCTCTTTGTCTTTGATGTCTTCATTGTTTCCATTATCTTCCTCAACTTCTTGAGTGCTAACCAATGCACATGTGACACATTTCTTTATGGGAGTTAATGGTTTATCATAGACTCCTAGCATCTCTTTTAAAGCTTCATCATCCTCAAAGTATTCCAAAGATACATCAAAATTCATATCTAGTAATTTGGGATGCTTCAAGGTAAGAGTTGGTTTGCTAGAGTTACATGTGACAATGTTGATATTGAGTGAAGGTCGCTTTTCTGCTTGTGTTATCTTAGAAGGGAAATATCCCAAACCATTTTTTATTTCTTGAGTGTTAGGCTCGATAAGGATATAGATGCCTTGCTCTTTCTTCCCACATCCTTTTCTGTTGTACCCAAGTTGTTTCATTAGCTCATAACCTCTCCCATAAATATTTTCCATTTCCTTTGGGTTTGGTGGTTGTTGATAATCCATCTCATCAAAATTCATTGTGTAACTTATGTCTTCATTCGAAGTAGATGAGGTAGATAGTTGTGAGATGTCTTGTGAATTTTGCGTTGACATTACCATTGGTTGATTTTAATTTTTATTATCTTATGTTGTTATCTTGTATTCTCCCATGAATGTCATTGTGAAATCCAAAGATCCTCAATCATCTTCCAATAACTTAGTAAGTTCATCAATTTCTATTTCTTGTTCTTTTTCTTCTTCTGATATAGTTTGTGGTGTATAGGATTCCAATGCTTCCAAAGTATTTTGTCCATCTCTTTTTGCCATCAAACAAATTTCAGGCTCGAGATCAACTTTTAGTGTGTAAAATTTGTTGTTATAGACATATTTCATGATCCTCTGTAGAGTGGAAGGGACACCATTCATCTCATGAATCCACGCTCCCTAAAAGGAGATTATAAGAAATATCATCAAGAATAATATGGACCAGAGTTTGTAATGTTACTTCCTCAATTCTGATAGGTAATGTGATAAAAACGAGTGGTTGTTTCCCTATGTTTTCAAATCCTCGAATAGACAAAGAATCGGGTTTAATATCATTTTTACTCATCTTAAGTCTTTTCACAAGGCTCATTCTACACACATTCAGGGCTAAACCATTATCAAAAAGAGTTTTTTTTATTGCAACTTGACCAATGTGGGCTATTATGTTGAAGGCTTGATACTTCTTTTGAATGTTCAAGGGAGGTAACTCATTCTGGTGAAAGGCTATGTCTAGATTAATTTTGTTCATTTGTTGGATTAGTGTTGCTACATCGTTTGAGTTATTGTTAGAAGGAATCGTAACTTGTTGCAAGGCCTCTTGAAGTATGCCGTGATAACTAGGGGATACTTGAAGTAACTCCCATACAAAAATCTTAGCAAGAGTGTTCAACAAGGTTATATTCATTTCCATTATTTATCGGTAAACGAGGAGCACTAGGCAAAATAGGATTAGGCAATTGTAGTGAAGCATAGAGTTTTTGTTGTTGCCTATTGTTTCTTATATTGTAGGTGTTACCATATAGTGAAGCATAATTATTTTGTTGTGAAGTGTTACCATCTTTGGATGAAGTCTTATCTTTCAGTGGTTGAAGGATGAGCACAAGATTGTTTTGAACTTGTGGTTTTTGTGAAGGGGGATAGATTATGAGTTGTGGTGTGATGGTATTAATGTCTTTGTAGTGTGGTTTGTCATGACAATCCTTAGTGGATGAACCTTGTGAGATGAGGTCCTCAAGGGCTTCATCTAACTTGTCAAATTCATCACTACTAAAGGGCTTGGAGGGTAGATGAACCTTTAGAAGGAAACTTGTCATTGATTTACTTTCTCTACAAGTCTTATTTGATGTTTTTGTTGCTTTTATTTTATTTTCTAATGAATGCCAAATGCAATTGAACATGTCTACTGATGCAAAAATGTTGAAAATGAATTTTTTTAATGCTATCTATAACTAAAATGAAAGAAATTGTTTTTCCCAATGCTGCTAAATCCATCTAAATAAACAAGAACTTGATGCAAGAATAATCTATTTTAGACTAACACTTTTCAGATTTCAGAATAGAGGCAGAAATGTTTATCAGTAACCAAAAACAACACAGAAAAATTGTTGTCAAAAGGTGTGCATGGACTCATTCACCCTTAAAGGTGAATATGTCCTCATGCAAGTACTTACATATATCATAAAGGCACCTAAAACACAAAAACATGCCCAAATTCTTGTTGATTAGGGTGTTCAAGGACTCATTCGCCACCAAAGGCGAATGGGTCCTAGTTTTAGGTTTTTTGAGTTTGATTTCAGTTTTTCTAAGTTTTCTCTATGTATAATCTTTCCCATATCCATAACAATGAATGTTGTAACAAATGTTCCAAGTATAAGGTCTCTAAATGCAAGTTTTTCTATGATTGAATGATGACTAAAATTGGAAAATCGATGATGTAATTTGAATCTAAATGTTTGAATGATGATCTCAATGTGAAAACTAAATGCATTTTAAACACTTTTCTAATATTTTTAATGAATATAATAAATCCAAACTTGTATTTTAATTCTATATCCAATATTCAGTAATGCAAAATAAACAAACCCTAGGATGTAATGCAAACCTAATGCAAGCTAGGGGTTTATGATTTAATTGCACTCCAAATCAGAAACTAAGATGCTCAAAAAGGGGTCGGGTTCACCAAAATGAAATGTGGGAAAATGGAAGAGATGGGAATATATATAATCTACCTTTTCTCCACAAGGAATGTTTCATTGAAAAGATGAGATCCTAGAATCTTGAAACAACTATCAACCCAAGAGGTGAAATGAATCAAGATTGAGGGATCTTGCACTCTTTCCTTTATGAAAGGATGGGGTGGTGAGCTATATCTCAATTTGAGGGAAAAATAATTAGGCTAATGAACAAACCATAATCCTAGGTCTAACACAAAAATGCATAAATTGAACACAAAATAGAAAGAAATTGTAGCTTTCCTGAAGGAACAAGAAGGTAAGGATGTTGTGCACCTGGTGAAATCTGACTTTTTTTGTGTTGCTAACAAGGACTCATTCACCACCAAAGATGAATAGGTCCTGGTAGGCCTTTTTAGGGAGCTCTGAACTAGAAACAAAAGATTGAAATGTCTGGAAAATGATGCCTGTTAGCCCTCAAGAGTGACTCATTCACCCTTAAAGGTGAATTGGTCCTACTAGGGTTTTCCAAAAAATCTATGAATCTGGGTTGCAACTTCTAGGTCTGCTCTTCTCCTTGGCAATTTGATTTTTTTGTTATTGAATCTGGATCTGGATATAACTATTGAATATTCAAGATACTAAGAGGGGGGGTGAATCAATATCTTCTTAAACTTATTGAACAAACACCATTACTTAATTTAATGCATAGAACAAAGAAGAACAAAAACAAAGCATGAAATCTCACAACACAAGGACACCAAAAATTTTTACATGGAAAACCCAATGAGGGAAAAAGCATGGTGAGGATTAGCTCACTATATATATTTATTTCAATACCAGTTACAAAAGAGGCTCACTGCTAGATATAAAAGCTCATTGCTTACAAGGACTCACTATCCAAACATGGAGGCTCATTGTTTACATAAATTATAAAAAAAAAATGGCTTACGACCAAAATATGAACTGATGGAATTACACCACAAGTGTAGATTCAGTTTGTTTGATGCTCAGAGTATTCCCTCACATGACAGCAAAATAATCTTCACCCTTCTATTTGAACACTTCGCATATCAACACATACCACCTTTGCTTGTTATATTCATCTACAAACCATCATGTATATATATCTGATATATCCACACACATCAATTAGGTCGGCCTAATTGGATGCAATATATATTTACAAGAAGATAATTTTTGGCTTCATAGAAAGCTTCTCCAAAAGTAATTCAACTATGTCATGCAATATTATGTCAGATGGGACCAAAGCTAGGTCGCACACATTTCTACAATACATGTTTAACTACTAACTGATTATTAGGTCAGCCATGATTAACCTAATAACGTAATGCAAACACTAAAAATGATACCAACTCACCATCCAATCATATGAACATACATAAATACATACATACGTGCTTCTAGTGATCATAAGCCTTTTCTCAAAACGTTAAACAACAATGATTATGGTAGAGAATATGCAAACCAAAATACCGGATCAACCACCAGATGAAGTAAACATGTTTTGCACACCGATTCAAGGTACCAGACCAATCTAATACCATAAACAACATGGTGACATAAATGACAACATACAGACTAATCTTCTCCATACTTCCAACAATCTCCCCCTTTGGCATTGATGGAAACATGTGCAAAAATTTCAATTCAAAAATCTCCTCCAAAACTCTCCCCAAACTTTCCAAAGCTCTCCCCCATTGACATCAATGGAAAAGGGTGCCAAAAAAAATGAATGTAAACATGGTGACATTCAAAATTGAATTTTTTTAATTCTTCCCAAAACTTCTAGAGTCTTCTAGCTATACAAAATTTCAAAACTAATTCACTTTCTCATCTTATTCAACTTCCCTTTTTCTCTTTCTTTTCCTTTTTCCAAAAACAAAATAGTAGAAATTTAGGATTCAAGTAAGAATGACACTCTTCACCTAAAACACCTTCTTGTATCTTTCTTTGATAACTGGATATAATTTCTTCCATTCAAGTACCACATAATCCATTCTCCTACATATGCTTTCCAATAGGGCCAACAATGTGAAAGAGGATGACCAATCTACAGGTGAGTAGTATCTTTCACAATCTTCTGCATTGGTAAGTATTCCAGAAAGATGGTCTAGTTGGACCTCAATAATCTCCTTAAGTAGCCAGAAGGTTTTCACTACAACATCTCTTTGTCTTTGTACAATGATCAACTTAGCTTGCAATTCACCAAATCTCAGTCTTTGTTTTCCTTCTTTGCTTCAAAGATATCAAAGTTATTTCCAATGACCTCATATTCAATTGCTTCAATCCTACTTCTGAAATTTTCAACCGCAATAGGCCACCAAAGACAATATTTGTAGATATCCGACATTTCTTTATGCATTTCTTTGTCACCATGATAAGTTCTAATAACCTCTTCTTGGCTTTACAACATCTCTTTTCAACCAAGGCTTCCAACTTGCATCCTTTCAGACCTTCAAGCAACATTCTTTCTTCAACTAATTCAACTAAATTTTCCAGCAAGGAATCATAAGCAATTGAGATATCAATACCTTTTTGAAGTAGATACTTAACTAGAGCATCATCAATCTTGAGTCTGTCAATAGGAGAGGCGATATTCCACAACTCACCAATTTTCTTCATCTTCCCTTTAACTAACATAGACCAGATGTCATCTAGATCGAAAGATTCGGATCCAAGTAGAGATTCTTCTTCTATTTCCTTCTCTTCTGGAATGACAATGATTTCTTTAGTGAATTATTTTCTTTTCTTTGATTCTAGAGGGGAATCACTAATGATAACTTCCAATTCTTTTGTTCTGGAGGAAGAACCTTCCTCAAATAAACTAGACATAACCAAACCGAAGCTCATATCATTTTGCAAAGATAAGAATTTTTTTTTACACAAACTTACTTTATCTTCCAAGCCTTCCAAGTATCTGTATATTTTTCTTGCAACAAGAATCCCATATTCCCACTTAACACCTTCCTTTCCTGGTAACGAGTCCAAAAAATAGAGTACCAGACATGTAAGGACCCAAAACAGAAAGGGCATCCTTCTACTAATGACAATTGTATGTTTTCGATAAGATTTTCAAGAATTAGTCCACATAGATCAAATTGCTTGTCCTATTTTACAATTTTATGTGTCAAATACACAACAATGGCCGAAGTAGAGCCATCTCAATTTCTGAAGTAAATTTTATAGGAAATTCCATACAAAACATACCTAATGGATGGATTGATAATAGTATCAATCAACAGTGCTCAGGGATCTTTGTCAACTCTAGTCAGCTCCTCTACTTCCTTGTATTTTATAGTCTTCTTTTTGGTAAGGTCTCCAATGCTATATAACCCGATGACAACCTCGATCACTTTCTTCATAATGGGATAGGATTTATCCAACACAATGCTAACATCCTTGAATTTACTCAAAAGGAACAAGATAAATTCTCTGTCAGTAATCCAAGGGAATTCTCCCCACAAATCCAAACCTAGGGTTCGTAAGATCCATAAGTTGCTCGATTCTAACCCTAATTCCATTTTCTTTATCTTGCGACGATCGAATTCATCCAGCTCGACTCCCTTTAGCCTTTGTGGGATATTTCCACTCGATCCTTTGTTAGAAGGTTCCATTATAGCACTTAACTTCTTCAAATTCAACAAAGATTTCTTCATTTACCTTCCTCTATAACTGTGAGAGAGAAAATTTTGGTGCTTGCTTTCAAATGTCCACAAATATCTCTCGGAGATGCTCCAAGTCACTTCAAAATCACTCCAAGATAGTTCCAAGTCACTCTTCAAATCCTTTACACAAAAAAATTACTTGCATAATTTTCTTTATACACCATCATTTCCTAAATCACATTAATTGCAAAAAGTTGACAAAACGTTTCTTCCACTACACTGAGAAGCCCTAATTCACTCCACAAAAGAACATGATCACACTTTTTCTTCCGGTTTCTTTTGCATCACCTCTATCTAGACATTCCTCACAACACATCCATGGAAAACATCTAACATGCCATATTTCTAGGGCGTTTAAGCCATTTTCTGATATAGCTCCCCCTAAGACCATGCTAGGTCTAATTCTTAGAGGAATCGTCTACACCAGATGAGGGTGCAGACACATCAGCAGTCTTTGATTCTTCTTTATTCTTCCATATCTTTCTCATTTCCTACTTAAGCTCTTCCTTATCGATATTTTTCACCGGTTCATCATATTTCATCAGAGTAGATTGCTTTCCCTTTTTACTTCTACACACTTTTGAAATATGTCCTAGTTTTTTACAATTGTAGCAAACACTATTTCTCTGTCTTGTTTGATTTCCATCAAACCTTGTTCTGCACTGATTTTCTTTATGTCCAAACATGTTATAGGTATAGCAATATCCATCAAATGATTGATTTATCCTGCTTCCATTGAATCTATTAATCATCACCTGAATAATCATCCTTACCTAAGATATGCATTCAGTAGCTTTATGTTTGATCTTCTTGCATGTATAACATTGTCTAGAGAAGGGACTAGAAAATTGATTCATCCTACTCCTACACTCAGTTGCCTTATGACCAAATTTATTACATGAAAAACAAACACCATTGAATGATGGGTACCTTTGAGAATTTGGTTGTCTAATAAGTGGTCTCCTTCCTAGATTTCTTTTATGTTTCGCTTTATCTTGAGTCTTTTGATTATTTATTGGATTTGAGTTCTACGTCTTTTCACTAGCTTCATTACCTAAGCCACCTTTATCTTTAGAAGGTTTCTATCCTACTATTAATTCATCAAGCTTGGAAGAGCTTGTCTTGATATATTCTTCACAGAGTTTTTATTTTTCTAATTTTTCTTTTAGATTCATCACTTCCTATTCAAGCCTAGATCAAATATCAAACCTACTTTGTATCAGTATTTTCAGACACTCCTTGACTCTCTTCTTTTCATCCACTTTCATCTTTAGTCTGGTATTCTCTTCATTTGCTTGTTTTAGTTGCTCACTCATTTCTCTATGTATTTCTTTGAATTTCTTTAACTACTCTTTCAATTTCTGGATGAATTCATTTGTTTAATCCAGATTTTCTTTCAGATCTCTATTTTCAATTTCAGCCTTGTCAAGATCTTCAAGGGCAGTCTGAAGCTCTTCTTTATCCATTTGTTCAACTTGCAGGATCTCCCTCAAGCTATTAGACTTCTCTTGAGGAACCAAAGATTTGATACCAATTGTTGAATATTCAAGATACTGAGAGGGGGGTTGAATCGGTATCTTCTTAAACTTATTGAACAAACACCATTACTTACTTTAATGCATAGAACAGAGAAGAACAAGAACAAAGTAGGAAATATCACAACATAAGGACACCATAATTTTTTACATGTAAAAACCAATGAGGGAAAAACCATGGCGATGATTATCTCACTATATATAGTTATTTCAATACCGATTACAAAAGAGGTTCACTGCCAGATATAAAAGCTCACTGCTTACAAGGATTCACTATCCAAACATGGAGGCTCACTTCCTACAAAAAATATAGAAACAAAATGGCTTACAGCCAGAATATGAATTGATGGAATTACACCACAAGTGTAGATTCAGTTCCTGTGATGCTCAGAGTATTCACTCGCATGACAACAAACTAATCTTCACCCTTCTATTCCTACACTTCACATATCAAAACATACTACCTTTGCTTGTTGTATTCATCTACAAATCATCTTGTATATATATCTGATATATCTACACACATCAATTAGGTTAGCCTAATTTTATGAAATACATATTTATAAGAAGATAACTGTTAGCTTCATACAAAGCTTCTCCAAAATTAATTCAACTATGTCATTCAATATTATGTCGATTGGGACCAAAGCTAGGTCACATATATATCTGCAATACATGTTAAACTACTAAGTGATTATTAGGTCGGCCATGATTAACCTAATAATGCAATGCAAACACTAAAACCAATGCCAACAAACCATCCAATCATATGAACTTACGGAAATACATACATGTGCGCTTCTAGTGATCATAAGACTTTTCTCAAAACCTGAAACAATGATGATTACTAGAGAGAATATGCAGACCAAAATACAGAATCAACCACCAGATGAAGTAAACTTGTTCTACACACTGGTTCAGGGTACTAGACCAATCTTATAACATAAAAAACATGGTGACATCAATGACAACATACAAACTAATCTTCTCCATATTTCCAACAATAATTTATAAAAAAATTGATATCTTTTTGGTGGATAAGGATTTGCCTTAGTCAAACCCCTTGTTGGTAATTAAACCTTTGATGATGAATGAAAGTCTGAAACATGAAATAGTGTGTGCAATCTCAATATTAAGTGTGTCTAAGACTAAGATCCAAGAGAATGTAAAGGAAATTTTACCCTATTGTGTTAGGATAAAAACCTTGAATGTAATGTGAACAATGTAAATGACTCACTAAAGAAGATGTCTAATCCCTCCAATGAATCATAAATCTGAAAATACCTCTTATAAGCTACAAATACGATGATTATAGAAGATGGAATCACTCCAGATACAATTCCTTAAGTTTGGTTGTATGAATTGTGCATCTCCTAAAACCTAGAATTCTTCATAATTCTCCATATGCATCTATCATCAACCTTCAACAATGCTTGATCTTGGATACAAAATGAGCTTGAAGATCTTGAAATATTGCTCCAAACTTCACTTTTGCTTGAATGTTTTTTCTTGTTTGCTTGTAATCTTTCTCTAGTTTTCTCCCTTATATCTCTTAGATGAAATTATGTCAAATAACCTTGTATTTATACTAAATTGGAGATTTAACCTTGAAATTCAAAGAATTCAAGCTGACCTCAAATCTAGAAATTAAATTAATTATGTAACATAGAAAATCATTCAATCTTGGAAAAAGAGATGATTTCACACTTAATTTGGACCTATTTTGGAAACCTTGCATTAATTACCCTTCAAAATCCTCATTATAGGCCCCTAGGACCCATTATTTTGGAATTCTAAGGCCCATTCCACTCAAAAATCATATAAAATCTATCAAAATATTGAAAGATATAAAAACCCACCTCAAAAACTTAAGGTGGGACTTATTCGCCACCTTGGGCGAATGAGTCCCCTTCGGTGAGACCCATTCACCAAGGGTGACGAATGAGTCCCCTTCGGTGAGATCCATTCACCAAGGGTGACGAATGAGTCCCATTTGGGGCATTATTTAAATTTTATGCCTATAAAAGAAAGATTCTATGTCATTTTTATCAATCTCTAAGAACTTTGAGCAAGTATTTTCAAGTATCAAGCATAAAAAATCTTCAAGAAAGTTCTCACAGGAGCATTCAATTTTCAAGATCAAGCAAGGTTGAAGCTTTGGAGAAACATTAAAGTGTTTTTTTAGGTCTTCAATCTCACTTTCAATCAAGATCTATCATTGTGAAGGATTGATCGTGGATTCTTGTGGTGAATCATGATGGATTCTAGGTTGTGGAGATGCAACTAACCATCAAGCCAATCCTAAAGACTTGTTTCCTAAGTGATTCCATCCTCCATCATCACTCTACATTTATTCTAAGGAAGGTACAAACATCATTGGATTCATTTGAGTTGATTGAAGATCACCACAAGTGAATAATTCATATCTTCATTCCCATTTTTGCATCATGTTCTTTCACATTAGAATAGGATTGCATCATGCTTTAGATTTCCTAGTCTTAGACACACTTGAGGCTAGGGTTTTCATGCACATCTCATTATCTTTTTCAAGGTTTAATTACCAAACTAGGGGTTTGACCAAGGTAAACCCCCCATTACTAAATCAAGTCCAATTCTGTTTTGCAAGTGTTTTTGACATGTTTGGATGAAGAATTACAAGCTGGAATATTGAAGTGCAGATTAGAGTTTTCAAATCTCAGAAAAGCTAAGCGAGACTAATTCACTAGGAGTGGCGAATGAGTCCCACTGTTGCTATTTGGTTGATCAAGTTGTAGATTTAGATACCCTTTTTTTTTGAAACAAGCTCCCACATAGAAATCCAGGTCTGGGAATGATTTTCCCAGGTTGGCGAATGAGTCCCAATTGGTCAAAAAGTCAACATATCTAGAATTTCAGAGTTGTTCCCAATCCCTTGAAGGTTTCTAAGTGCACACTTTTCATATTTTATTTTCCTATTCTATTTTAGATGCATTTCTAGGGAATTTTCTAGATCATTTTCTATTCTACACTATCCTTTCAAACATTTTCTTTTTCAAGTTTATACTTGGTGGTGAACCCCTCATTTCTTATCATTCAACCCCCTAGAACAGTCCCTTTGTCATATTTCAATCTCATTTGCATTGAAATCTCAAGGGTTTGTTCTTGAGTGAACCGCACCCAATTCAAGAAAATTGACCTCTCCTTTTAGGTCTAAAACCCTAGAAGCCCTAGAGGGAGGTCACCATTTTATTCGGTTCATTTTGGTGAACCTACATTTAGAGTAAATTCTTTTCTAATTTGGAGTCCATCATTATCCTATATTTAGCTTGCATTAACATTGCATTAGGTCTTGCATTGTAGGGTTTCAATTTTGCATTAGTGAAAAGCTCATTTAGCTTAAATTTTTCCACTTAATTTCATAAAAAACTACTGAAAATTTGCATTTGAATCCTAGATCTAGACCATACAACATAAAAAACATAAAAATCAACCAAAAAAATCTAAAAAAATTGAAAAACAAAACCCTATTGGGACTCATTCGCCACCTTGGGTGAATCAGTCCCAATGCAAAATTTTAGCTGTTGTTTACATAATTAAATTCCCAATTGTTAAGCTTATGTTTGTCCCTATTAATTTTCCATTTTAGTTTAGTTACTTTCTATTACATTGAAATCATTAGAAGTAACATCATTTACATTCATGGGAATTATGGATAGCATTAGATTTTTGCAATTTTCATTTTTAGCATTTGTTCCTAGTTCCCTTAGATCAGATTCATTAGAAAGTGAAAAGAAAAAATTGAAAACATCAAAAGACCCAATTCAAGAAATTCTTAAATTTAGAAAAATCATATCATCCAAGACCTTTAGTAGTGATGACCTAACATGTTAGATGAAGCCCTTGTAGACTTCCTCTCACTAGGATCATCCACTAAGGCTTGTTATGAAAAGCACAAACCAAATGAAGTTAAATTAGCCCTTAATCCTTTTAGTAGCGATGACTTTGATATGTTAGATTAAACCCTTGAGGATTTCATCTCGCAAATCCCATCTACTAAGGATTTTCATGAGAAACCAAAAACAAGAGCAGTTAACATCATCCAACCTCAACTCATCCTCTACCCACCTTCGCATAAACCACAACTTGAGTTTACCCTTTATCCTCCTCAAAATAATGTATTGCAGCAATCAATTCCTAATATCGTTGCTCATACATACAATACTAGAAACAACCCACAACCACAAAAACCAACCCCGACACCCTTACCTTTACCCAATCACATCTTACCTAGTTCTCCTCGTTTAACTTCACATAGTGGAAAGGAGTATAATCTCTTTGAACAATTTAAGAATACTCCTGCAAAAATATCCCTATGGGATTTAATTCAAAATTCCCCAAACTATCATAGTATGCTTCAAATAGCCTTGCAACAAGTAGTGCTTCTTCCTAGTATAAATGCAAATGATGTGACAGCTCTCATACAAGGAATGAATAAAGTTAATATTGACATAACATTTGAACATGAGCTGCCCCCTTTGGCATTGAGACAAAAAATGAAGCCTTTATGATCATTTATTAATTTAATAGAATATCCATAAAAAGGACCATGGTTGATAATTGTTCTAGCCTTAATATGTGCAGTGCGAAACTCTTAGATAGGTTGTGGGTAGAAAAATAAAAAATGCAACCCGGCTCCTTATCCATTCAAGCATTTGACAATGTAGGGAGGCAACCGCTTGGTGTAATTACTTTACCTATTACAGTGAGAAAGGCTACCTCACAAACTCCTATTCATCTTATGCCTCATGATCTTTTATACAATCTTCTTTTGGGAAGACCATGTATTCATGAGATGCATGTGGTGCCTTTGACTCTTCATCATATTATGAAACATGTCTATGACAACAAGGTATACCAATTTGAAATGGACCCCGAGCTTGAAAGTTGCCTACAAGTGGAAAAAGGAACTACAAGTCCTCTTAGTACATTAATCCCCACATCCAATGTAGAACCTTTAAAATAATATAAGAAAGAAAGGAAAATAGTGTCAAAATTATTGGATGATGATTGGGGGTCCTTGGATTTCACACCCTCATTTATGGGAGAATACATAATCACAAGAAAATAAGATGACAAGAAATAGCAACCAATGGTCATGTCAACTTAGAATTTGGAAGAGCAATTACAAAAATCTAACTCCCCTACTCTTGAAGAAGATACAATTTATACGACAAAATTTGATGAGAGATTACCAACAACCACCAAACCCAAAAGAAATGGAACAACTTTATGGGAGAGGTTATGAACTTGTGAAGCAATTGGGTTACAATTGCAAAGGATTTGAAAATAAAGAACAAGGAATTTGATTCCATATAGAGCCTAACATACAAGAGACAAAGACTGGTTTGGGATATTTTCCTTCTAAAATTACGCAAGAAACAAAGAAACCATCATTAAACATCAATACTATCATGTGCAAGCCAAAAGTCAAACTCACAATGTAACATCCTAAATTGCTTGACATAGATTTACCACCATCATGGGAGTACTTTGAAGATGAGGAAGCATTGAAATATATGCTAGGAGTTTATGATACACAATCTACTCCTCCCAAGAAAAAGGTTACATGTGCTATGATCAATACCAAGCCAAAATATGTCGAAGGTGAAAGTAATGAGAATGACACAAATGCAAAACAATCTAATCCTAAATTTCCAAAGTCAAATTCCCTTCCTTTAGGGAATACAATTGAAATACCAATGGATATGATGTATAACAAGAAAGTCATTAAAATCTTAAAATTCCTCAATGATGAAGAACAAGAAGATATTGCAACCTTGCTTCATGAATTTCCTGAAATCCTTGCTTGGAAGTATTCAAATATACCAAGAATAGATCTAAAGATAGTGCCACACAACATTGCCTTGTTGAGAATGCCAAGCCCGTTCGACAAAAGATATGCTAGATGAATCCTAAGATAGATTTGCTTGTGAAATATGAACTTGAAAAACTCTTTGATGTGGGCTTCATAAGACCTATAGATTATTCTCCGTGGATCTCAAATATTATCACAGTCACAAAACTTGACAATTGTATTAGGATGTGTACAGATTTTCAATACTTGAATGAAGCATCCTTAAAAGATGACTTTCCCCTTCCCAATATTGACATGATAGTAGAATCGACTACGTGACATGCTTTGTTGTCATTCATGGATGAATTTTTGGGATATAATCAAATATTCATCAACACTCAAGATCAATACAAAACAACATTTAGAACTATTTGGGGGGCATTTTGTTGGGTCATGATGCCTTTTGGATTGAAGAATGTGGGTGAAACATATTAAAAAGATATGACAGTAATATTTCATGATTACATACATAAGATCTTGGAGGATTGCATCAATCACATTCTAGCTAAATCACTAACAAGACAAGACAATGTGAATGTTCTTTAGAGAATCTTTGAGCGAATGAAAATGTACAACATGAGGTTGAATCCAAAAAAATATGTCTTTGGTGTAGATAGTGGAAATTTTTTAGGGTTTATCGTGTCTCATAGAGGCATTGAGGTGGATACAAAGGATATTGATGCTATCAGCAACATGTCACCCCATAAAAATATTTCATAGTTGTGCATGTTACAAGGAAGAATTCAAGCTATTTGTCATTTTGTCACATCTCTAGCCGAGCGCACATTACCATTCACACATCTCCTCAAAAAGGATGTGCACTTTGACTGGAATGACGATTGTAAATAGGCTTTTGAGAATTTGAGGGAATATCTTGCAACTCCACCTATTTTACAACCCTCTATGCAAAATAAATCATTTATAATTCATATCGCCACCTCAGCCCATGCTCTTGCAACATTGTTGGCTCAACAAGATGAAAATGGTAAAGAGCATCCAGTCTATTATATTAGTCGAACATTGATTGATTATGAGAAATGATACACAACAATAGAAAAAAAATGTGTGGCCCTTGTATTTTCTAAAAGTAAATTACGACATTATTTATTGAATGAGAAAATACAAGTGATGACAAAATTTGACCCTCTCAAATTCTTTTTAATAAAACAGATTTATCTGGATGTCTAGCTAAGTGGGTGATGTTTTTGACTGAGTTTGACCTAATGTTTGTTTCACAAAAATAAATTAAGGGTCAAGCCTTGACTGACCAGTTAGCTAATACTCCTTTCCCTATGGCATTACCCAGTAATGACTCTTTCCCTGATGATAATGTGTTGACAATCGAGATTAATACGTGGAAATTATACTTCGATGGATCTAAGTGTAGAATAGGCTCCGGTGCTAGGGTTATATTAATCCTGCCTACAAGAAAGCCTATTCCCTCATCATATCAGTTAAATTTCATATGTACAAACACTTCTAAGTATGAAGCATTGCTTGTTGGGTTACGTTCTGCTTTAATCTTGGGTGTGAAAAAATATTAGGATCTTTGGTGATTCATAATTAGTCATCAAACAAATAAATGGGACATATCAAGAAAAGCATGACAAATTATCCAAATACAAGGATCTCACAATGAAATGATTAGAGAAGTTTGAATCATTCACCATTGAAAACATCCCATGAAAAGACAATCGACATGTGGATGCAATGGTGAATGCAACCTCTCTTATATCACCTCAAGATCCTTCAAAGGATGACACATTTACTATTCACCCAATCATGAAACCATCCATTGAAGGTAAAATTGAAGAAGTTTTAGCAATGAATACACAATACTTGAGTGAATGGTATGCTATAATATTCATCTATTTGAAAGATAGTACCATTCCCGAGCCCACAACAATGAATACTCGACGTCACTTGTGAAAACTAGCAACCAAGTATGTTATTCTAGCTGACATATTATATAAAAGGTCCTTTAATGGTATTTTTCTTAGATTTCTTAACAAATACAAAATCCCCATAGCACTCGAAGAGGCACATGTGGGTGCATGTGGAGGTAATTTTGGAGGTAGATCTTTAGTGCATTAACTCATTCATGTGGGATATTACTGGAGACATATGGAAAGCGATTGCTTTGCATACATTAAGAAATGTCATAAATGTCAGGAACATAGCAATTTGATTCATGCTCTATGCCCAAGTTCCTATTTGGTAATTCTCAGTATGGGGATGGATCTAATTGGAAAAAAAATTCCACCTTCATCTGTTAGCCATACGTTTATAATCACTGCAACGGATTGTTTCACAAAATGGGTAGAAGCTATTCCTCTTCGATCCACAACTGCTTATGTAATATTTCATTTCATATTGGAACACATTATTGCTCGCTTTGGACTTCCTTCCACATTAGTTTCAAATAATGGAACACCATTCAAGAAAAATGATGTGAAGAAATTCCTTGACACATTTAATATCCAACATTTCTTTTCAATACCTTACTACCCACAATCTAATGGCCAAGCTGAAGCAACTAATAAAATTCATGAAAAAACCATAAGAAAAATAGTTAATAAGCATAACAAAGATTGGCATACACAACTAGCATATGTGTTATGGGCTTACCGTACTAGTGTCAGGTTATCAACAGGAAAAACTCCTTATAACCTTATCTATGGTACTAAGGCAATGATTCCCTTGGAGTTAGAAATCCCCACATTAAGGATTTCTCTTCAAGAGTTCATCGATGACGAAACTTACAAAAAAAAAAGATTGCATCAGCTTGAGATGCTTTATGAACAATGCATTAACACTCTCGAGCACCTCTAGGCTTATGCTAAGAAATTACAATGTAAGCACAGTAATCATGTCATCCCTCGTGTATTTAGTAAAGGTGACTTGGTCTCTTATGAAAATCAACGAAACATTAATGTCGACCCGAATGAAAAAGGAAAATTCATTCCTAATTGGTTAGGACCCTACATAATTAGCGAAAATTATGGGTCCAGTGCATACACATTAACAAAAATGGATGACACATCCCTCAAAGATCCTATCAATGTTGCTCATTTGTGTCAGTATTATGTCTAATCCCCTTGAATAGTATGAATGGTAAGTAGTATTGTTAGAGCTAATTGATTATATTCCATGGGATTTCACATTGCTTTGTTCTTGACAAGTAATTATTTGTGTGTCTTGAACGCTAAAGTGATTGTTTAATTTCTTTCTATTTAATTACTTTATGTCTCATATTATTCAAGTTCCTTTCGTGTTTTGTGTTAGGTTAGATCCTTATAAGCATTTAATGTTACCTAATTAAATAATAAGTGCATTTAATTTAACATAACATACTTCATCACAATGTTGCATCTAAGAGAAATTGTAATAATTTTTTTATTAAATCACATAAAGCATGTTAAATCATGGAAGCATTTATTAAATAATCTTACAAAGGTTATTTAGTCAATCACATTGACATTTAACATTCTAACACAAATAATAATAAAACATCAAGTGCTCATATATATATATATATCAAATTTTTGTGTACATATCATCAAATATATAATAATACTGGGGCCTATGGCTACTAGATCCCTTGGGACTTGGTGGTTGCATCTGTCTACTAGCAGTCTATCAGGAGATAGTGGTGTGCGATCATAATTGAGACCCACTGAGTGTACCAAGAGAAAACTCTAAATCTCATATCTGTCCAAGGGCCTCCCATTGTGCTCCTACTATCTGATCTCTCTCCGCCTATAGCCTTTCCACCTCTACCTCTAGTCTCTTGAACTCTGCAGGGGTCTGGGATGATTGTGCCTCTGTGGTAGCATGGGCTCGATGGACGTGTCTCCTCAAACTCTCATACATTGCTCGTAGTATGACATATGGCCTGAATGAATTTGGGTCCTAATCCACAAGTGGTGGGGGAAAATAGTTTGAATCTGTGGCCTCCTCATCAACTGATGGGTGCACAATCTCTGTAGCCACCTATCAATAGAGATCCCTAAAGTCTCTCATAGATCTTGCAAGATAGAAATAATAAAATATAAATACACATCATGATATATATATATATATATATAAAGAGTAAGCACAAGAATGAAAATATAACAAAATATAATATATCATCACCTATATCTTTGGTAGGCTATGAGAAATCAGCCTTGTCTTGTCTAGGGGGCATGGAGGATGTGCTAGCCTCTCCATGAATGTAGGTACTAGTTCTTGCTGCAACCACTTATCATGATC
This sequence comes from Sequoiadendron giganteum, assembly GCA_007115665.2. Lineage (NCBI taxonomy): Eukaryota > Viridiplantae > Streptophyta > Pinopsida > Cupressales > Cupressaceae > Sequoiadendron > Sequoiadendron giganteum. Next base: position 254,131,872 of record CM021110.1, read on the forward strand.
TATTCATATGAATGGAGAGGACTCTCCCCACTTGTTCCCTCCTAGATCCTCATTTTATGCCTCACCACCCTCACTCATGGACTACTCATCCTTCTTGTCCTCCTCCTCATCCTCGTCATCATCATCCTCATATCCTCCCTCCTAGCCGTCATAGTCAAGATCTGCATCCTAATCATATTCATCATCTATGAAATCTGTAAATATGTTTGCAACCCTATAGCATGTCTCCTCGGCTCTATCCTCTACATCATCTCCCTCATTTGGGAGTGGTCTTGCATCACCTATCGGCTCCTCCATAGGGAACACGAGAGCTGGTCATGATACTATCCACCACTCCTCATAGTCATCTCTTGCACCGACATCATCAATGTCGGAGATCAGAGGCATGTCATGATATGAATACCCAAATTCACTGTGAACAACATCCTCTATAATGAACCATACAGTATCACCAGGTCACCAAGCACTCTACACTGATCTCCTGAAGAAGGGTTGTGCCCTAGGTGCTATCTATAACTACCGCATGACCTAATCGTAGTAGAAAGGATGTACTACATAGTCATGTCGACCAACCAAAAGTCTGTCCAGCTGTAATCTCCTCATCTACCGAGTGTGATCTAGCCATTGAAGCACAAGCTAATAAGGTCTCCAAAGGATCTCATCCTCCTCTAGGTGGTCAAATTGCACTCTCCAAAAATGTAATTATCCATACTACCAAAACCATCGTAGAGGATAGCTGAAGGCCTGAGGATACCCCAAGGTTGTTGGACACACAAATCTAGTAGGTCTAGTACAAGTGATATGCTTAAGGCACCAAACCTGTAGAAGCATACAATGTACCATACTGTCCACCTCCCGAAAAACAAATCGACTAAGATCATAATATAAATGAGCTAGGATACATCACCCCTAGGTGTATACTACCTGGTGCTCTACCATCCCTTGTATCACATGTACTAGTCCTCTCTCCAGGTATGCTCCCCGCTCATCAAGGATGAGCACTAGTGCAACTATTAGCATCATAATTTGTCTAACCAGTGGGGCTCATGAGTATAGAAGCATCACTAGGTCTATCTATGTCCTCACTCTCTCATCATGTACTAGTCTATCAAGGTAGTACTATGTGTCATATTTCATCTCTTGGAATGTCTTCTCCACTCGGAAGCACACTCACTCACCCTGGATAGGAACTCGAAGTATGCAGTGTACGTCCTCTAGTGTGATCATCATCTCACTAGTCGGAAGATGAAACATGCATGTATCGACATCCCAATGCTCTGCTAGCGCCATCAACATCACATCATGGCACCTCATGGGGGGCATCAGGTACACCTAGTAAACTCCAATAGTCTATAATAACTATGTATCCTCCACTAAAAGAGTGGGGGCTAAATCTATAAGTAGGCTAATCTATCTGCCACCTAGACACTGGCATGAATGGGTGGGCACCTAACAAAAAAGCAACAATATGTCCTATAAGTAGTCCAATCTCCTCAATTTTTACATCAATAATCGTAAAATTATACTAAAGCTACTCTAGTGTGCTTTCTTAAAGCCCCTAGACACTTTAGAACCCTTTTGGGACACTTCACGAAGAAACATGACACTTTTTGAAAAAGTGGGACACTTCACGAACAAAAGGGACACTTTGTGAAAAAAGTGGGAAACTTCGCTCCACGGCCCTAAATTAACCTAGAAATGCATAAAAATCATAAAATAATTGTGTAAGGAAAAAACGAAGGTTGAAGAATCAACTTACCTCATGATGACATTCGCCACGTGCCACCTGGTCCAGTCTCGCAGGCCTGTAATCTCATCTGCTGAACATCCTTCACTATTCTTCAATCGCTATCAAGCTACAAAAGGTAAATGGAAAAATAGTAAGAATTTACTTCACTTTTACACTCTTATGTAAGTTGAAATTAGGGTTTTTTACTACATTAGGGTTAAAAATTGCATTTCAATCAAATTGACATAATGGGTGCTAGAGAGCTTTGTTTTCAACATCGTTTGTTGCATTGGAATCATGATTCTGCTCTCAACATCATAAATCATTTATCATTATGTGGCATGGTACTTGGAAATTCCCTATGGTATGACTTACCCTATTCGATGTGGCTATACTTCTACCTTGATTCCACCTCTGAAAAGCAAGTGGAATCAAGGAGGGGCATACATATACCCTCGGATGCAATTTATAGACAGAGGTTTTCTAAGAGGATTGCTTTTGGAAAACTAACAGATTCATGTTGTAGGATACGGTTCCTAACATTGTGGTTTTACAGATAACTACAATGGGGGCTTCATTCTCTTGTGTCATAATTTAATATGTGTATCCTTTTATGAAAAGAAGGTCATCATTAGATTCCTTTAGCTTACATTTGCATGCAAAGTCATATGGGCACTAAAGTGGGGGATAAATGTAGCATAGAAAATCATGCACTCTTGAAAAAAAAAATGATTTCACAATTAATTTGGACCTATTTTGGAACCCTTGCATTAATTACCCTTTGCAATCATCCTTTATAGGCCCCTAGGACCCATTATTTTAGAATTTTGAGGCCCATTCCACTCAAAAATCATACAAAATCTATCAAAATATTGAAAGATATAAAAACCCACCTCAAAACATTAAGGTGGGACTCATTCGCCACCTTGGGTGAATGAGTTCCCTTAGGTGGGACCCATTTGCCAAGGGTGGTGAATGAGTCCCATTTGGGGCCTTTTTAAAATTTCAGCGGGAATTTATTAATTTAATTCAAGTTTTTGATGAATTCTGACCTTTGGGATCTAAATAACGGTCAATTAGGTGTTGATGCCTATAAAAGCAAGCTTCTAAGTCATTTTTATCAATCTCTAAGAACTTTGATCAAGTATTTTCAAGTATCAAGCATCAAAAATCTTCAAGCAAGTTCTCACAAGAGCATTCAATTTTCAAGAGCAAGCAAGGTTGAAACTTTGGAGCAGCATTAAAGTGTTTTTGCAAGTCTTCAAGCTCACTTTCAATCAAGATCTAGCATTGTCAAGGTTTGATCATGGATGCCTATGGTGAATCATGACGGATTATAGGTTGGGGAGACGCAACTAGCCATCAAGCCAATCCTAAAGACTTGTTTCCTAAGTGATTCCATCCTCCATCATCACTCTACATTCAGCCTAAGGAAGGTACAAACATCATTGGTAACATTTAGGGTGATTGAAGATCACCACAAGTGTATCATTCATCTCTTCATTTCCATTCTTGCATCATATTCTTTCACATTAGAATAGGATTGCATCATGCTTCAAATTTCCTAGTCTTAGACACACTTGAGGCTAGGATTTTCATGCACATCTCATTATCTTTTTCAAGGTTTAAATACCAAACTAGGGGTTTGACCAAGGCGAACCCCCCACTACCAAATCAAGTCCAATTCTATTTTGCAGGTGTTTTATATAGGTTCAGATCAAGAATTCAAGCTGGAAGAGGAGGGTAGGTGTAGAAATGCAGATCAGAGTTTTCAAATCTTGAAAAAGCTAAATGGGACTGATTCACCATGAGTGATGAATGAGTCCCACTAGTGTTGTTTGGCAGATCAAGTTACAGATTCAAATACCCTTTTTTCTCGAAACAGTCTACCACACATAAATCCGGATTTGGGATTGATTCGCCTAGGTTGGTGAATGAGTCCTAGTTGGTAAAAAAGTTAACATTTCTAGAATTGCAAAGTTGTTTGCAGTCCCTTGGAGGTTTTTAGGTGCACACTTTTCATATTTTTTTTCCTATTCTATTTTAGTTGCATTTCTAGGGAATTTTCTAGATCATTTTGCATTCTACGTTGTGTTTTCAAACATTTTCTTTCCCAAGTTTATACTTGGCGGTGATCCCCTCATTTCTTATCATTAAACCCCCCTAGAACAATCCCTTTGCCAAATTTCAATCTCATTTGCATTGAAATCTCAAGGGTTTGTTTTTGAGTGAATCCTGCCTAGTTCAAGAAAATTGACCTCTCCTTTTAGGTCTAAAACCCTAGAATCCCTTGAGGGAGGTCACCATTTTCTTCAATTCAAATAAAAATCCCACCAACATGAAATTCAAAAAGAGGGTCCTTATTAAGGGGGGACCCATTCACCACCATGGGTGAATGGATCCTAGCTCACTTTCCACGACCAAACTTTGGGAGGTGAAAACAGGATCTAAAACCAAGGTAGAATATGCCAAGAAAGTGGGGTTATGTTAAGGGTGGACCCATTCACCCTTACTGGTGAATGGGTATTGACATACTTTTCAAGACCTAAAATTTACAACATTCAAGGTTATATCATTTAATTGATAGGTATCGGGATAGATCTTCAGGAGGTACAATTGAATTTGAATTAAAGGGGAAATTAAGTCTAATTAACCACCATTAATTAATACCACCCTAGATATATGTGAAAGTGTGTTTAAACACTTTACAACACCATAAATAGGGCATGATTTAAGTACAAGAGGGGTCCATTAGGCTTAATTAGATGAATAGAGCTGAGAAAAGTGAGAAAATTCCTTACAACACTTTACAATACTCTTGTAAAAGGTGAAATTTAAATATATTTTAATTAAATAAGGACCCTAGAGAGGTGTGAATGTGTACAACACCTTACAACACCATTCCAAAGCATAATTAAATTATGTTAGTTGTTTCAAATAAAGTGTGAAAAATGATTACTTGTCTCGACGCCACATAGAAAACACTTAAAAATTACCTAAAAATTATGAAAAAAACCCTAACTAGGACTCATACATCCCTTTGGGTGATTTTTTCCCAATCCAGATTTTAAACTTCCTTTTACAGCATTAAAAACCTCATTTTTGGGCTTCCTAAGCTTGTTGGTAACATATAGTATCAACTTGGAAAGTTTCGGTAACTTATGTTTTGTGTATCTAGGTCAAATCATCCATGTAGCGTAGTCATATTTTTTTTTTAAAGAATTTCAAAATTCATTTCAGTAGTAAGAACATTCAGACATGAGGGACATTTCTTTACATTTTTGAAGAATCACATAAATTAGATAGTTTACTTTTGCATATTAGCATGTTTCCTTTTAAGAGATGTGGTTTTGATATGGTTAAGAATGGATTGCATAAGTACAACATCCCCTCTTATGAGTTCAATTTAGAATACAACAATGAGGTCATTAAGAAACATGTTAGCCATTCTTCTCCTATCTTTCATAGTTATGAGAACATCTTAGAGCAAGTGGATCAGACCATTATTGCAATCCTTATTATTGCATTTCCTATTGGTGAGGATGGTATGATACAAAAAGATACAAGCATAGACAATCATGAAATCCATAATTGTTCTTTTACTAATACCTCTCCTACTAGTGATGAAGGTATCTTGGTGAAAGAAGATACAATCAATGAGAATCATTATTTTCTCTCTCGTCCTCCCTCTTGGGAAGATATTATGACACAAGGAAAATGAGATCATAGACACATTTCTAAGCATTACCTTACCTAGTCTACACTCATCCCTTGCTTGTGAGAATATTTTAATGAAAGAGGATGATATCATAGAGAGCCATGACAATAAAATTTATCCTTCTCCTCATATCCCTCCTCGATGTGAAGAGGATAGGTTGGTGTTAGAAGATGCACCTATTGAGAGTCATGAGAATATTTTTTCTCCCTTCCCTAATTCTCCTACCATTTGGAAAGATCTATTTGGTAAGTATTAAAATCATATTTTTCATTCTCTTGATGCTTCCCCTACTTGTGATGAAGCTACTTTACAAAATCTAACCATGGAATGTGATGAACATCTTACAAGCTCTCCTACTAGGGTAGATAGTATGGCACAAGAGAATGAGACCTTAGAGAAAAAGGACAATCAAATAGAGCCTTCTTCTAATATCCCCACTATTGATAAACAAGAAAATATAACCATTGATACTCCCTTACTTGTGATGAATTCATTTTAGAAGAACCAACCTCTAAATGTCTTGAGCATCTAGTTTGTAGTTCTCCTAAAAACTCTCCTCCTAAGGAGGATATCATGGTGCAAGATAATGATAACATTGACAATAGTGATATAGTTTCCTTATATGAAGATGATGAAGTGACATTAGATTCTCCTTCACTAAGGGACATTAATATTATTCAACCTCAACTCATCCTTTTCCCACCTTCACACAAACCTCAAACTCAAAACAAACCCAAACTTATCCTCTACCCACCTAATAATAATGTGTCGCAACAACCAAGTAATAATACTGTTGTGCATACATATAACATTAGAAACAATCCACAACCAAAACAAACACCTTCAACCTCTCTCCCATTGCCTAACACTATCTTGTCTATCCCTCCTCGTTTTCCTTTACAAATTGGAAAGGAATACAATCTTGTTGAACAAAAAAAGAATACTCCTACTAATATATCATCATAGGACCTTATGCAAGCCTCCCCTCATTATCATAACATGATTCAAAATTCTTTACAACAAGTTCCTATCCCTTCTAATGCACAATCGAATGACATAACTATTGTATAGGACAACTGAGAGGGGGGGTGAATCAGTTGTCACAGATTATAACCTTAAATTCAATTACCAAAAATAACACATAAACTGATTAAGTGATTAACCATCAAATTCCAATGCACAAGCACAATAACACCATATTTACATGGAAAACCTAATGAGGGAGAAACTATAGTGAGGATTAACTCATATTATAGAGAATATCAAAACTAATTACAAAAAGGCTCACTACTTGAAATAAGGCTCACTACCTGATACAAGGACTCACTATCCAGAGGGATACAACCCAGAGGGCTCACTACCATAGAGTTACAAAGAAGACAAAGAATACTTGTTATAGAGAGAAAAAAATCCCAATGCAACAAATGATTCCACCATAATCACTGATCAACTTGTATGAATGGCAGAGTTCACCTTCTGCTCACCACATCAAGAAACTCAGCGTTAAGCTTCACACTGATCAAACACACACATAACTCACACACTTTGAGAATAGAATAAAAGTTGCATCTAATCTTTCACTTATCTTCATATGTACAATTTTCATTGCTAGCACATTCTGCATTTATACCATCTCCAACTTTGAAAAGACACAAAAATGGCCATCCAACTTTAAATTCAAATTAGGTTGATGCCAAACATCCTAAGGTGGAATTAGAATGAGGGAAACCAAAACACATGCTTCACTGGGACCCATAATAGATCCAAAACGCTTCATCAAATTCCAAGATAGTGCTTGACACACGGTCAACCAAACCAATGTAAAAAACATAGATCAATTAAGCTTGATATTTCGAAATTCCAAAACCATATTCAATAGAACCAGGGAAACACAACTATAGAACCACAAAGAGAAATATGGACCAACAGTTCAATTCTCTCAGACCTCAGCCAAAACATAGAAAAACATAGTTCACAAGTATTGGATCAACATCCTCAATAGTTGAATACCTATAATCTTCTTTTAATACAATTTTCTCAATATCCTCAACATATATAGTCAACAACAGCTAGTAGACAACTAGCTGACCAGTTGACATCAATGACAACAATTTCATTCCTCTTTCCATTCTTGCAACAATCTCCCCCTTTTTCATTGATGGAAACATATGATGTGAAAAGCCATCAAAGATACACACTAGGTCTGAAAGTCTTCTCAAGATTTTTTGTTTTGCTTCTCCCACTTAGAAGATCATCTTCTTCATTACCTGCTTTCTCTTATTAGCATTTTTTCAACTTCACATTATCTCTCTCTCTTTTTCACATGCTCTCTCTCTCCCCCTTTGACATCAATGGAAAAGGAAAAATATGTGTTCATTGAAACTCCTTTGACATGAAAACTAAATACTCATAATGACAACACTTATAACTTCTTGCTCCCCCTAAGAGGTAGCCACCAAAAATATCAGTCCAAAAAGATAGAACCATGAATCCACCAAACTGATGCATCTTAGTTTGTAAAAGGATGGGAAATAACCCCTAGCTTATCTTGGAGATACTCAAAATTATCTTTAGGAAGAGCCTTTGTAAATATATTTGTAATTTGATCCTTTGTCGAAACATACTCAAGCTTGACTTCATTCTCCATGACCTTCTCTCTCAAGAAATGATACTTGATAGATATATGCTTTGTTCTCAAGTGTATTATAGAATTCTTTGAAATGTTAATTGCACTTGTATTATCATAGAAGATAGAAATAGGATCATCATACAACACTGTGATATCCTTCAATGTTTTTTTCATCCATAAAACTTATGTACAACTAGATGCAACAAAAATATACTCAACTTCAGTAGTAGACAAAGAGACTGAATCTTTCTTCTTACTCGACCATGCCACCAATTTACATCTAAGAGAGAATGCACCACCAATTGTACTCTTTTTTTCATCTATACTTCCTACCCAATCTGCATCTATATAGGCACTAAGTGTAAAATCAATGTCTTTAGGATACCATAATCCATAATCTAGAGTTCCATTCAAATATCTAAATATTCTTTTAACTGCAGTAACATGTGTTTCCTTCGGATCTTCTTTAAATCTAGCTATAAGACAAACCACATGCATAATATCTGGTCTAGTAGTAGTCAAGTACAGTAGTCCACCAATCATAGATCTATACTTGCTTTGATCAGTCTTAGGTGAATCATCATCCTTACCCAAATTGCAACCAGTTACCATAGGAGTACTTACCGGTTTGGAATTGTCCATCCTGAATCTTTTCAACATCTCTTTCACATACTTAGATTGTGAAATAAGAATTCCTTTTTTTGATTGATTAATCTATAGCCCAAGAAAGAAACATAGACATTTCAAATTATTTATGCATCTCTTCTCCAAACCTCTTGCACATCTTTTCATTTCCTCCAAAGATAATGTCATCAACATATACAACTACAATCAAGATTTTTTCATTTTTAGTTTGGAAATACAAATTATTGTTTGTTGTACCTCTGTTAAATCCTTGCTGACTCAAATACTTATATATCATTGTATGCCAGGATTTAGGAGCTTGCTTCAATCCATATAAAGCTTTCTTCAACCTACACACCATATCCGGTTGATATTTTAACTGGAATCCTTTTGGTTGTTCCATGTAGACCTCTTCTTCTAGTTCACCATTCAAAAATGTTGACTTGACATCCATCTGATAGAATTTGAAATCTTTATAAGAAGCTAATGCCAAGAACATCCTTACAAATTCCATTCTTGTTACTAGGTAAAAACTCTCCTGAAAATCTATACCTTCCACTTGTGAGTAGCCTTTGCACACAATCCTTGCTTTGTTTCTAACAACTTTCCCGTTCTCATTCAACTTATTTTTAAATACCCATTTTGATCCAATGATAATTTTGTCTATCAATCTTGGGACCAATTCCCAAGTCTGATTCTTCTCAATATACAAAAGTTCTTCTTTCATTATTTCCTTCCAATGTTCATCCTTACAGGCTTCACTTACTGACTTTGGCTCAATCTCAGAGAATAAGCACAAATTTACTTCAGCAGTAGCTTTTCCTCTAGTTAACACACCTTTTATCTTGTCTCCAATAATCAGACTTTCTGAATGATTCCTCTGTACATATTTTGGTGTCCTAGGGGACATCAATGGAGCATCTTCGCTTTCATTCTATTCATTCTACTTTTCTTTCTCATCTTTATCTCATTCTCACATTATTTCTTCTATTCTTGCATATTTATGTTCATCAGACACATAGCCATCAATATCAATAGAATTCTTCATTGTTTCATCAACCTTCACATTCGAGCTTTCTACAATTTTCCTCAATCTTTTGTTGAAACATCTGTATGCCTTGATTTTAGTAAAGTATCCAAGAAATATTCCTTCATCACTTCTTGCATCAAACTTACCCAAAGTTTCCTCATCTCTTCTAATATAGCATTTTCTTCCAAATACCTTGAAATATTTGACTATAGGAATTCTTCTATGCCATAGCTCCTAGGGAGTCTTTTTACTATTTTATCTTGCCTGAACTCGATTGACTCCATTTTACTGAGGATTTCTTGGAGTAGATAACTATTCTTTATACCATGCACTTCACAAACATATTGAACTCATAGGAGGTGAATTATCCACCTCTATCATATCTCAAGCATGTTATCTTCAAATTCACTTCATTTTCAACCATAACCTTTAATGTCTTGAATCTATCTAATGCATCTGATTTATCTCTTAGAAATGTAACCCGTGTATATCTAGAATAATCAGTAATTAAAAGTATAAAGTACCTTTCACCAAGTAGACTTCACACTCTCATGGGACCACAAAGATCTAAATGAACCAAATCCAACAATCCAGTAGTAGATTGTTCTCTTGATCTGTAATGATTTCTTGTTTGCTTCTCGAACTAGCAATTCATGTAGATAGCATTTACAGGATTTGTAATTATTGGTAGATCTCTCATGGCCTAAACAAAATTGATTCTTTCCCAGTTATCAAAATTCATGTGACACATTCTCCTGTGCCATAACCAACTGTCATTTATCTGAGTCATAAAACATCATCCATTAACACCTTTAAGTTGATAAATATTCCCTTTAGATTTCTTTCCTATAGCAATCAATGTTTTGGATCCTTTCTGGATCTCACATTTATCATCCTTAAGCACAAGTTCGTATCCTTTTCTACACATTTGACCAATGCTCAATAGATTATGCCTTAAACCAATAACATAGTAAACATCATTAGTATGATGCTTGCCATCAAAACTTATTGAACCTATCCCACATATTTTAGCACTAGTATCATCTCCAAACATAACCAAACCTCCATCATATTTCTCAAGTTTCACAAACTTACTCTTGATCAGTAGGAGGTTTCTTCCACAACATCTCAAATTATGATATTGCTATCAGGATTCAATCATGTAGTTTTCGAGTCAAACTCATTGACCCATGATTCATGAGTAGTGGTTCACAAGAACCCATCTCTCATGATAATGAATGGTCCACTTAGCACTCATTGCATCTAGGTGATGCTCACAGAGGTGAAGAATTGGTCCATCTCGGGAGGTCACCTATCCTAGTACAAGTGCGCTTAACCATAGAGTTTCCCCCAAGGTTAATCCCACTTAGCTTGCTACCCCATTTGCAAAACCTTCAGCAAGTGTTAATGTGAAGGTTTTGCAAATGGGGTAGCAAGCTTCTTGACCTTAGCTCGTGGTTGGTAACCTGATGGAAGTCAATGAGTGCTAAACCATTCATCATGAGAGATCTACTCATGAATCACAATAGTTGACTCAACTCTGAATCGATATATCATAATTTGACATTTGTGGAAGAAACCTCTAGTTATCAATTGATGAGCTAAAGGGGCTCTATAATGAATGGTTCATAAGGCATAACACTTGCTGAAGGTTTTGCAAATGGGGTAGCAAGCTAAGTGGGCTTAACCTTGTGGGAAACTTTGTGGTTAAGCGCGCTTGTACTGGGATGGGTGACCTCCCGGGATGGACCAATGCTTCACCTCTGTGAGCATCACCTAGATGCAATGAGTGCTAAGTGGACCATTCATTATCATGAGAGATGGGTTCTTGTGAACCACTACTCATGAATCATGGGTCAATGAGTTTGACTCGAAAACTACATGGTTGAATCTTGATAGCAATATCATAAAACTTACTCTTCTCACCAGTCATTTGATGTGAGCAACCACTATCAACTACCCAAAAATTCTTTTCTTGTTTAGCATGTAGGGAAGAGATAACTATACCTTCATTTTTCTCCTTCTCCTTCTCCTTCTCTTTCTCTGAAGGACTTTCCTTTGAATGTCTTTTTGATTTAGTAGAAGTAGGTTCATCCTTAATTGGAAAGAAAAAACATTCATTTTCATCTGGATCTTCATATTCTAAATCTTCATTTGAAATACTAGCATTATCATTAACATAGTAAGCTCTATTAATATTCTTTCCTTTCTTTTCTTTCTCATATTTTTTTTTATTCCTTTTAGCTCTTTCTAGACACTTTGCAGCATAGTGACCAATTTCTCCACAACTGAAACACTTAAAGGGAAATTTACCTTCATACTTATCAAAGCCTTTTCTCATTCTTCTTACAAAGTTAGACTTGATTTCATCAAAGTTTTCTTCATCCAAATCTTCAATTTTTGTAGCTTTAAAAGTAGTCTCTATTTTATCTCCACTTCTTAGATTCAGCTTCCTCATCTCATATGATGTCAAAAATCCTAGCAGCAAATCCTTAGTACAATTCATAATCTATAGTCTACTCAATAGAACTCACCTTTTCACTGTAAGCATCAGGAAGAGTTTTGAGAATCTTCTTTACAATTTTAGTTTCATCTATAGTAGCGCCAAGAGATCACATTCCAACCACTACCTCATCCAATCTATGTACATAGGCTTTAACATTCTCATCTTCGAACATGTGTAAAAGATCAAACTATGTTTCCAAATTTTGTATTTTTTTCACTTTTACCCTCTCATCACCATCATGTGCTCTTTCTAAAGCATTCCAAACTTCCTTAGCTATCTTCCAATTTTGAACCTTAATCAACTCAAAATTTACCAAAGTATACTTCAAGATGAACTTTTCCTTGTTATTCACTTCATGTAATCTAATTTATTCAGGTATACTCAGACCATTAGCAAGAGGAGTGTAGGATTTCTTATAATTTTTATATACATCATATCCACAATACTCCAGATATTCTTCCATCAATAATTTCCAGATACCATAATTAGTTCCATCAAACCTCAAATAATCCTAAACCATTTTACTAGCCATCCCGTACCTTCCTCAAGCAGTTAAGCTCTTCACCAAGGAATGAAGCTCTGATTCCAATTGTTGGATAGGACAATTGAGAGGGGGGTGAATCAATTGTCACATATTATAACCTTAAATTCAACTACTAGAACTAACACATAAACTAATTAAGTGATTAACCAACAAATGCCAATGCACAAATACAATAACATTATATTTACTTGGAAAACCCAATGAGGGAAAAACCACAGTGATGATTAACTCACACTACAGAGAATATCAAAACCAATTAGAAAAAAGCTCACTACTTGAAATAGGGCTCACTACCTAAGATAAGGACTCACTGTCCAGACTCATTTTCCATAGGGATACAACCCAAAGGGCTCACTACCATAGAGATACAAAGAATACAAAGAAGACTTGTTACAAAGAGACAAAAATCCCAATGCAACAAAGGATTCCACCACAATCACTGATCAACTTGCATGAATGAAAAAGTTTGCCTTCTACTCACTACATCCGAAAACTTAATGTTAAGATTCACACTGATCAACCAAACACATAACTCACACACTTTCAGAGTAGCATCAAAGTCATGTTTGCTATTTCACTTATCTTACTTCTTTTCTTATGTACACTTTTTATTGCTAACATATTATGTATTTATACCATCTCCCACTTTCAAAAGATACATAGTCAGCCATCCAAATTTAAATTCAAATTAGGTCAGTGCCAAACATCCTAGGGTGGAATCATAACGAGGGTGACCCAAACACATGCTTCATCAAGACCCATAATAGATCCAACACGCTTCATCAACTTTGAAGATAGTTCTTGATACATGGTCGACCAAACCAGTGTAAAGCACATAGATCAATTAAGCTTGATACTTTCAAATGTTGATACCATCTTCAATAGAACCAGGGCAACACAACTCTAAAACCACAAAGAGAAATCTGGACCAACAAAAATTCTCTTGGATCTCATCTAGAACACATAAAAACATAGTTCATAAGTACCGGATCAACATCCTCAATAGTTGAATATCTGTAATCTTCTTTCAATAAAATTTTCTCAATATCCTCAACATATACAATCAACAAAAACTAGTAGATAACCAACTGACTAGTTGAAATCAATGACAACACTTTCATTCCTCTTTCCATTCTTGCAACAATAACAACCTTGATTCAAGGAATAAATGTGGGCATTGTTTTCCACCAAAGCGAGCTCCCTCCTTTGGAAGTGTAAAAAAATAATGATGATTTCATGATAATACCTAGATACAATAGAACAGGTATAAAGAGAACCCTTTTCAATAATGACTCCACTCTCAATGTGTGTAGAGTAAACCTTTTGGATAGACTTGGTGTGGATAAATAAAAAATTCAACCCGATTCTTTATCTATTCATGAATTCGACAATGTAGGAAAAAAACTGCTTGGTGTGATCACTTTTCCTATTACATATGTAAAGGCCACATTAGAAACATGTCAATCCATGTTATTCCTCATGATCTGTCATATAATATTCTTTTAGGAAGACCATGCATTCATGCAATAAATGGAGTGCCTTCTACTCTTCATTGTAAATGAAATATATTTACAATAACAAAGTGTACACACTCAAAGTTGAACCTGACCCAAATAGTTGTTTGAACATTGATAAATGTAAGTAAAATCCTTTAAAACATTAAAACCAACTACAAAATTAGAACCCATGCAACAAAAAGACAAAGAAACACATATTGAGGAAGTCACGAATCTATTAGAAGATGATTGAGGTTCCTTAGATTTTTAACCAACATTCATGGGAGAAGACAAGATCATAAACAAATAATCTGAAAAGGGAAAAGAGAAAGTGATATTTTCAACAAAAAATTTGAAAGACCCTTCAAAATCATCCACCTCAACCACTTTAGAAGATGAAGCAAATTATACAACAAACTTTGATGAGATAGACTATCAAAAACCACCTAATCCAAAAGAAATAAAAATGCTTTATGGAAAAGGTTATGAACTTATCAAACAACTTGGATATATTGGAAAAGGATGTGGTGATAAAGAAAAAGTAATCCATGTCCCTATAGAGCCTCACACACAAGAAAATACTAGTGGTCTTGGTTATTTCCCCTCGAAAGAAACAAACAATCCTTCACTTAATATCAACACTATTACAAAGCATCCTTTCAAGCCAACTTTAACATTAGTGCATCCTAAAATACTATACACTAGTGGTCTTGATTGTTGTCCTTTAAAAGAAATAAAATAAATAGAGAGATCTTCGCTTAACATAAATTTCATCACAAAAAACACTAATTATTCGAATTTGATAGATTTTACATCCTCCTACAAAGGAGAGGACAAAAAATCGCAATCTAATGAGTCTTGTGTAAGTATGACACCTAATGCTAAGAAAGAGATATATTTGTTACAAAATAAAGGAACAACCTCTAATTTTGATCAAGAGATTATCTTGACAAGACTCCTCTAGGATCGTTTGATATCTCTCCCACCAAGAATACAAAAGAAATTTTATTACAAGAGTTCATGGTCATTCTACTAACGAATGTAAGGCTTTCACTAATCAAATTCAACATCTTAAGGATTATGGTGGTCTTCATTGTGTTGAAGCACATAGTTCCTCTAATTGAAACTTATTTTCATCCTATTCGGCTCATCCTTGTCCTACACTAAGTGGGGTTAATGGGTTACGTATCCTTGTATATCACTTTTCATTCTCTTTTGGCTAGTTGACTTCCTTTCATGTAAATATAAGAGCAAGCCTGGGATGTGGAAGACATGCCTTAAGTTGGCTCACATGTAACATACTTATTCATGATGTAGTTAAATTTAGAAACACATGACTTGGCATAGGGCTTTTTGAATAATCTTTCATGTTTTCTTCTACTTTAAAGGAATTTCTCACAACGATGGTGTTAGAAACCACTTTAAAGTGGGTTCATACATTGATACTCATGTTTCATTGTGCAATTTTCTTTCTTCTTGTGATGAATTCTTTTCTTGGTGGTGTCATGTTGTGTTTGATTTCCTCTGAGAGCATGATATTTCTTTGATTTGTCCTCTCTTGGATACATTAGGCACAATGTCCCCTAAGAAGAGGCCTTACATGAACTAGAGAAAAATCCCATTAAATGTACCTTACACTATTTTGCATTTACAATAACCGTTATATGGCCACCTTGCATAACACATCTTGCATGCTTGTGGAGTCTAGTGATAACTTTAAGAAACCCCCCTCAAAAAAGATATAAAATCCTAGCGAATCTTTCATTTTTTTTGGAAAAAATATTAATTTCTATTGGTGAATCTTTCCTTTTTTCAAAAAAAAAAAATTATTGCCAATTTTTTTTTACATCACTAAAATTTTGTAGAAAATTTTGGCAAATTTTGAAAAAAATAGGAAAATGGATTATTTATGATGGTGAGTCCATCCAATCTAAAAATAATTCTCATGAAAAGGTAGGGGCTCAAGAGTGGAAATTATTAATGGGTTTAAGGGGTAGACTATAATATTTACTTGAAACCATTGTGAAAAATATAATATAATGGTCCTCATTGTATTCTATAAGGTAAAATTTACCCATGATTTGTAATTCTCATGGGGCTCAAAATTTCTTTTGGATCATTGAACTAATGACCCTCATTGTAATCTACAAGGTAAAATGTACCCACGATCTACAATGATCATGAGACCCAAAAATATTGGCCCCATGAGCAATACAGATCATGAGTATATTTTACCTTGTGGAATACAACAAGGACCATTAGATTATACTGTAAATGGTAGAAACTAAAGATGAGAAATATGGTCCTAAAGAAAATAATAGTTATGATATATTATTTGAAAATTAATATAGATTTCTACTATAATTTATAAAATTTAGGCAAAATCTGATCTAATCATGTATCAAATATTGTAGCAGTTTTTTGAGTAAATTTTTTTAATAAAATAAATTCATTGGTTGTTTAAATAATACTATAATAAAATTTTGTAAAAATGTGGCAATTCAAGTCATGTTATAGCTCAAACTATTAGCCAATTTTGGATTCCCAAATTTCAACTATTAGCCAATTGGAAAATATTAGCCACTAAAAAAATCACTAGTGGAGCCATCTTGTTTGTTCATGAGTTTCAAGCATATGAAGCTTTGCTTGCCTCATGAAGCTTGAAGTTCATTTTTGTGTGGTGGCTTATCAAAGTTATCAAGAGGTATAAATTTGACATGGTTTGATGGGAATTTGATCTAAGGTATGACTTTCCCTTAGCCACTCACGTGTGTGTGTGAGCACATACCAACCGTGTGTGTATGTATCTTACCTCTCTTGGTTTACTCATCCAGTGGACAACCTGAAGTCTCATTTCCTAAGAGTGAGTGTGCATCTTTGAACAAATATCTTAGATCTGATCCACATCATGCCAGACAAATGGTCGAGACTTGATCCACCTCTTTTTGTTTTCCTTTCTTCTTTATGTCTCTGACATTGCATGTTTGTGTATCTTGTTTTTCGGCATATCATAAACCTAGTGCATGTCCTTTTGTACTTATGTTGGTTTGACATATGATCTTGAATCCTAGGTGCTTGACCACCTCCTTTGATCTTTTTCATCCTAGACCATTTTCATTGTTAGATATGTACCCCTCTTGAATGTCTACTTTAATGCGAGTTTGAAGAAAGTTCATCTTCTCACTAAAGTGGGGGCTAAATGTAACAATGGAAATTGTACTCCCTTGGAGATGGTACAATTTCTCTTAATTTTTGAATAATTAATGACAAATTGGACTTAATATCACCTTGATATAGTGTTGTGATGTGTTTTACACATCCATATTAGGTCTTGGGCCTTTTTTAAGCTAAATAATCTTAATTTTGCCTCGATTTAATGTTGTAAAGTTTATTCATTTACACCTTCACATTAATTTTAGGGCTCTTGGACCTAATATTTCCTTAATATAGTGTTGTAATGTGTTATACACATTCACACTGGATTTAGGGCCCTTTTAAGCTAAATAGACCTAATTTTGCCTTAATTTGATGTTGTAAAGTATATTTGTTTATACTTTCACATTGATTTTTGGGCCCCTAAGATTGTATATTGTGCATCCCAAGGCATATTTCAACCAAAATCTCGATAATATCATCAAATAAACTTAATTTATTAACACCTCAACACTTTTGCTACCTAAAAAGGCCCGGTGGGACCCATATGCCAAGTGTGGCGTATGAGTCCCATTTGGCCCATTTTTAGGGTTTTGAGCGAGAAATATAGGTTTTAAGTTCAAATTTCATAGATATTGGCCTGTGGGATCCAACTAATGGGATATTAGATGGATTGCCTATATAAATGAGGTCTCAAATCATTATTTCAACTAAGAATTCATGATATCAAGCCAGGAAGTCAAGAGTTAAGCATTCCAAGACTTTAAAAGATCATCAAGAGAGAATTCAAGATCATTTCTAAGGAATTCAAGGGAAAATTCTTCATCATTTATTGCAGAAATTCAAGATCCATCATAATTTCAAGGATATCAAGTATCAAGCATGTTATTGATTAGTGTTGTGATGTTACATTCAATATCCAAGGTCAAGCATTGTTCTACATTTATCTCAAGATCTAGATCTACATCCTTCATGGTCATTTCATATTAGATTGTTGATTTAAAAGACATCATTAAATGTATCATTAATCATTAATCATGTTCCATGCTTCATGTTTCATGTCCTTATTTCATTATCTCATTACTTGGTTTAATTACCTTAAAGGGATTTGACCAAGGCAAACCCCCATTTACTAAAAAATCAATGATTTTTTCTCTCTCTACATGTGTGATTGCAGATCTAGGTGTCTTGGAGCTTGAAGATACCTTGGAGATTAGGTTACAATCTTGGAGAAAGTTTTTGGAGTTTTCCCCTCATTTGCAAGGTTGCTACTTAACAAGTAGTCATCTATAGGTCTGAAATCAAGGTTTTGGATCCGAAAACTAATTTGGAAGGAAAGAGTAGAGATTGGAGTATAGGTTTGAACTTTGAATTCTTGAAAATTTTAAATGAGATTGATATTATAGAAGTGGCATATGAGTTCCACTATTGGAATTTTTCTATATTTTTCCAGTTCCAAATACCCTTTTCTAGAAACCTGTTTCAGACTAGAAACCCTGATTTGGGACTGATATGCCCAAATTGGCGTATGAGTCCTAGTGGGCCAAAATTTTAGTGTTTTTGGCATTTCCAATCCTCATTGAAGCCTCTATAGGTTTTTCAAGTGCACATTTCTAATTTTATAGCCTTTTGTTCTAATTTATATGCATTTCTAGGTCATTCATTCAAGTTTCATGCATCACTAGGTCTAAAAATTAGATCTTTCATTTTATTAGTCTTTCCAAGCCCTAGCTAGGTGGTGAACCCCTCATTAATTTAGAATCAAACCCTAGCACAATCCTATTTTCAAATATCTTTCCCCTTTCTTCATTGGATTGAGATCTCTAGGGTTTCCCTTCAACGAGATAATTGGAAAGTGGGTTTTCTTTATGTCCTAAACAATACAAAAGAAAATCCACTTTGCACTATTTCACAATGAAAGTCATAAACTAGAACTAGTGGCTATGGGTACCTATAGCTTAGACTGTAACTAAACTGTTACTAATAAAACATCACTATGTCAACTCAATATTGATAAAAACTAATGACTCAATTAAATTAACCTTTGAAGTACTACTAGTTAACCATTCCAAGCATGTTCACGAACATTCATTAACAATAAGAAAAGTATATGATTCTAGTAAACTTGCATAAAGTTCATGGAGTAAATGGTAAACAGGAAACAACTATTAAATATAAATAAATAACTAGAAATGAAGTGAAGAACAGTACCTTGAGTGGCCTGCTTAAGTGGTTGTTATCACTTTAACTGAAACCAAATCTAACTAACACATTCTACACATCTAGTGAAATTGACTTCATTCATTGCATATCATGAAATATTTCATAATATCTTCTCACAATTTGTATTCAATCACTTTGAATATCTATCATGTCTTTGAAACTAAAAATGACTGATAACGAAAAATAAAAAGAACTAACTTATCTATGGATTCAACCAACACCTATATACAAGCTTGAGGGAATCTTATTCAAAACAAAAACTAACCACAATCACTAACTTTCCACTCCTAGATATTAGAGCATACCGTTAAGACTGAATTGTTCAACTAATAATTGAAGAGAAAGAAGAATCCTAATAGGACTAAAACTCTGTAAAACTGAATTGCATGTAAACACACAAACATTTGTCAAAATCCTATCAGCAAAGGAGTCCTTATTTTCTAGCGTTTATTAATGTGTCATAATGATGCACGTTCAACCTCTATCAGGTGCCTTTAATTAGTAATCATCATGTTCAACTTAATCTAGAACTCCCTTTTTTTGTTGTCCCAGTCATCCTTTTGTTGTAGGCTCAATTTGCAACTGCTACATGCTAAAGTTCCTCTTTGGCTGCAAAATGGTTAATTCACAAAGCATGTATACAAGTCTAACTATCATAATAAAAACATAGCATTCCATCAACATTTCATATATATCTACATATAAGCCATGTAATACTCATTATACCATACCTATATTTCCATCATTATTGTAGAGAAGGGGGATTCACTACTCACGATTTCTCTTCAATCAGAAAGCCTCATGGGGCGAACTACCCTAAACTACCTCAAAGAACAATGACAATAGTTCTAGAATTGGAAAGAGTAGGTTACAGAGATTCTCTGGACAAACCAACAAGCTCTTGGCCAAAGGATGACAACGTAGAACATAGATGATATTGCAACACACTGACATCCTAGAGGCACGCTAGCATCTCATACAGACCAAAAAGAGAGTTTATCACAAAGAACAGCTAAGTGACTACTAGCAATCCGATTACTAAGAACTTCTAGAATGTAGGAAATAACAGAATGTGATAGAACTCAAATAAAGTAAAGCAAGTATGAGTGATAAATAAAAAGACTAGAAAGGAAAGAAGATACTCACAACCATGCAAGTGATGAAGCCTTCAGCTCGTGAATGTCTTCAATACCTACATACATGATATTTGGAGAAATTGTTGGGGCTGTATAGGGGTTTTCCTTAGTCAAACCCTCATTTTGGTGTTCCCACCTCCATAGACAGCTAGATAGAAAGAGAGAGAGAGTAACCAAAATGGACAAAGTGCATGGTGAAAGAAAAACCCACTTTGGAGTAGAACCCGCACAACAAAGTAAGAGTCATAAAAGAAAACCATGCTCAAGAAGGAGAGCCCGTATCACAAAAGAGGTGATAAAAGCAATCCTCGCTCAAGGAGGAGAACCCGTATCATGATATATGAATGTAATCAATAGGGAATATGGAATCCCAAGATTCTCACAAGCATATGGAAAGGAAGATGGAGATGCAATAGCTAAGTGAGCTTGAGAGAGCTTGAAGCTGATACAACAAGCTATATGGAGTTGTGTAAGCAAGAGCAAGGTGGTAGAAGGCTAAATCCAAAACAAGAGAGAAGCTAGGAGAGGAAGAATCTAGAGAGTCGCAAATGAAGTGAAAAGATAGCCTTTAAGGAAGGAAAAGAAGCTTCTCGGGTGGTTACAAGGTGTCTCGAGCCATTACCACCAACAAAAAGGTGAGGACAAGTGGCAAAGCATGCTCAAAAATGGTTGTTTGAACATTGAAACATCGTAGGACACTAGTGTGGCATGCAAACATCTATGTGGTGTGCTAGTGTCTAGACACGTCACAATACAAAATCACAAAAATGGGAAGAGTGCAAGGTTCAATGCAAAGCGCACGCACAAGAGTAGTTGTTGAAAAGGGGTGTTGGAGCATCTTGAGAGGGAAAAGGCTGATGCAAGGGCTAATATGAGCCTACTCAAAATGCTAAGGAAGTGGACACTAAAGCAAACACAAGAATGTATGTGAAATTGTGAGGGGTACAATTTTACTACTATACATTTTTCCCTCACTTTAGTGGGCATATGAACCTACACTAATATGCATGCTAAAGGAAATCTACTAAACATAAGTAATATCATATGCCAAAAGGATACTGTAGAGGAAGTCGAAAAATCTTCGAACCACAGAAGCATGTCCCCAGGCTGAAGACCTGCAAAAAAAATGTATTAGAGAAGAAAGACCTACACAAGACAACAATGGTAGAACATAAAAAACTAAAGGATTTGAGTCAGCAAAGTGAAAGAGACCTTGATATAAAAGTTTGTCTCAATACTATGGGTCGTCCCCAAATTAAGAAACAAAACATAAAAGAATTCTAAGATGAAGAAAGGAAGGGAATATACTCAGGATGAAGAGGATTTAGATCTTCAATATGGTATATACAATTGAGAAGAGAAAGGTAGAAATGAATGCAAGAGTGATAAAAGCAATCCCCTCTCGAGGAGGAAAATCCGTGTCACTGAGTAAAAGTTATAAAAGCAATCCCCGCTCAACGACAAAAACCCGTAAAATCAAGTAAAAGTGATAAAACAAATCCCTGCTCGAGGAGGAAAACCTATTTCACCGCATAAAAGTGATAAAAGAAATCCCTACTCGAGGAGGAAAACCCGTATCACCAGGGCAGGTGCATGAAGATGGATAGCAATTTCGTGGCCATTTTTAAAAAAAAATTGAAAACTCAACGTGAGCGCATTATAACACACTCACGTTATAACGTGCTCGTGTTATAACATGCTTGAATTATGACTTGGTGGGCAAAGCCTAATTCTCGGCCACCACAAGCCCATAACGCGAGCACATTATAACGTGCTCATGCTATGGCATGTTAAAAGCAAAAAAAAAGAATCGAATTTCATTTTCATTTGTGACTGGTTTTTTTGTTGCCCGTAGACACAAAACTCAAAATTTCATGCTCACATTCTAGGAGGTGTTTTTGTGCAAAAATATTCATCAATGGTTGTTGATTCATCACCAGGATGCCACCATGTCGACGAGTAGGTGAAAGAGGTAAGGATTGTTTTTTTTTTGAATTTGTTAGTTTTAGGTTTATTTAATATTTAATTTAAGAAATTGTAGGATATGTTAATCAACCTAGAAACCCTCCTCAAAATCCAAAAAAAGAACAAAATCCTCAACCACAACAACAACCTCCTCCAATCCCTCAATACCCTCCTGGCACTCAACAAAATTTAATGGGTGAAATTGAGAACAATAGAAAAAAAAATCAAGATTTAACCGGGAGGTTGAAGAATCCAAACGATTCAACTACAGAAAGAATGACCTTGGAAAATTCACTGCAAGATATGTTAAAAAATTTAGATTAAAACAATAAACCATTATCTGGTTGGCAGGATAGGAGGTAGGCGACTAGGGCTTTTTACCAAGATAAATTATCATATAAAGATGTAAAACATATAAAAATTGCAAAACTAGATTTGTGTGCATTATTCAATGACCCATGATGGTCAAATGGAAATCTCTCCCTCAATGTGAAGAGGTTTCCTATTCATTGGTGTAACCACCAAGAGAATACAAAATATTTTTGGAATAGGTGGTACATGGTTTTTGATGACCCGCCATGCAACAATTGTGAAGTCCCATAGTATTTCCTCAGGAAACTATATGTTGAGTTCATCTTCAACAAAATCCCAAATTATTTTGATATGAGGGAATTCCAGGGGAGAAGTGGGAGGTTGGCACAAGATAGACCCAATGCATAGTTGGATCTTATGTGGCAAGCGAGATGACCTCTCGCTAGTCTACCTCATGAGCACATCATCATCCCTACTATCGCGAAGGAGAGTGTCAACGTAGATACTAGCAGGCCATCAACTCTTTAACACAGAGTGTCATCCAGCATGTTAGCCCTCTTGTACAAATCCACCCAAGGGATTATTCGATAGGTGGGCTTCGATCCCATGTGTGTTAATCTTGTGGGGTGAATTGTTCATATGACCCAACAGACACTCAGGAGGTTGTTGTGCAAGATCCCTCTACAGCTCTGGAGATGGAGAGGGCAACTGAAATTTTGCATGACATGTATGGCATTGATAGTCAGGTAAAAGCTAGCATGTTCATTGAATTTAATTTATTAAATTTCGATTTTGAAATGCATGATTAACTAATTTAGTTTTATGATTTTAATAAACTTGTAGGGTCACAATGTTGATACTAGATACACCGGCCCTATGCCTACTTATTGCTACAGTACACCTATTATTGGGGTATGTAACTAGTAAACAATTATAAATTTATTACATGTTAATAGCATTGTTTTATGAATGGTATTTTAATATGTGATTTTGGATGTTGAATAGGCTAATATTGGAGGTTTTGAGGGAACACCTCCTAGTGCCAATGGATTTAGTCAAACCTTCACGTAGGTAATAGAACAAAGATTTTAACTAATGAATTGTACTTAATAGATTTGTGTAGTTTATATTCATATCGTTGATTACATAACATTGCACATCATTCAAACTAAAATCATTACTTCAGATTCCATAACTAATAACTAGATGTTGATAGATGACAAAATTTCAACTACAATATAGTTGTTTAGAAATTCAACATAAGTAGTGATGCAATTACTTCACATAGCATATGTAATAATTCTAGGAGAAACTTCCAATTACATTTGCTTGTCATGGCATTCCATGAGACCACATTTTACTGAGGAATATTTTCAAATAGTTCACTTCCTTGTCTATGCTCCAAAATAGGCACTCATTATGGCCTGCTCTCATAGATCTAAAACTCACTTGTAACTCTTTTGGAGCAACTATCCCAAATCTGGCTTTTAATGCTGAATTAGGCCACAATTAGGCCTCTTTTTCAAAGAGAAACCTCTCCAAACAAACAAAAAACACTTGAAACCTCCAAATAGTCAAAATACAGCAAGAAAACCTCAGATTATTCAACTTTCAGGTCTCATCTCGCTCATTTAGACCCCTTTTCATAAAACCCTCACTTTCCTTGCAATCAATTAGGGCTTGTTGAAACTATTATACCCTAACCTCTCAAAAGCTTATAATCACTTCAATCATGATTATTTATGCCTATACATTCTCATTCCATCCTCAAATAGTGTTGCCCCAAAGATCTACATACACTTCCTTCACATAATCACTCTTTTTCACTAGTTTTCACCCTCTTTCACCTAGGGTTTCTCACTTATTCACTTCTTTGACCACTTAAAAAATCTCAAATATTCTAAACACCCTCCAATTCACCTTCTCTCATAGTTTTTAGGGGATTTTATCCACTTCTAAATCCCTGTCCTCTTTTCACTCACTCTAGCCTTGTTTAAAAGGCACCAAAATTGGTTTTTCACTAGGGCAGTGAGGAGAACTCACACAAAAATATCACCAAACCAATTCATTACCTTCAACACATACTCCTATATTATACCATTCCATTCCACCAACAAAAATTTTCTACAGAAAGGTGGAATGGACTTTTTAGTTCATTTGGGCAATCAAACCCTTAGCCCCTATTTTTTGATCGCCTAGAGAAATCAGGCCACCAAAAGCTTGAAACTCAATATCAAATGCTCAAATTAGTTTTAAATTGATGAAAACACCTAACTCCTTCCATTCACACACATTAAAGATGCACTACCACCTACATAGAACCGTACACTGGTAGATGATGGAGGAAAACACATAGAATAGTAGTATAACAATGATATTTTATTAGTTTTCTCCTTCAAAATGCTTCAAAAACAACTAACAACGATGAATCACATATTTTAAAAACTTTCCCAATAATTTAAACTTCCTAAGAACCTAAGAATTCCTCTAAAACTACCTTGACTCTTCATATTCCTCCACTTGGCACCATTTTGCATTTTTGCAACATTGATTGACAACTTTTGTTAAGATTCTACAACTTTACAATTTATGCCTAAAATGACTACCAAAGACCAACTAAAACTCGAAAATGGATATTTAAGCCTTATTATATCATGAAAATACCTAGACAACCTCAAAATCCTAAATTTTTCTCATCAAGGCATGCTCTTGTAAAGGTGCACTTGCACCACTTTTTCAAACAACTCACCACCTTTTCTATGCTACCACATTTTCCATACATGTCTACCAAAGCATTTTATCAAATAGTTCATTTCCTCACTACTATGGCTAAAAGCTTAAAAAAGGTTCTTTCCAACAAACTATGGATTCTCAAGGAAAAAATCTATCAAAGCATAATAGTAAGCAATAGCATAGACAAGGCAGTTAGTAGGTTGAAAAAATGCCTCGAAGAAATGTGGTCTTATGGTGATGGAATGCCATGATGTGCATTTGTTTGTAATGGAATTCCATCACCGTGAGACATCATTTCTTTAAGGAATTTTTTCAAACTGTTCACTGCCTTCTCTACGCCACCACAATTATCATACATGTCTATGAAAGCATTTTATCAAACGGTTCACCGGCTTGCTGCTATGGGTAAAAATGCTAAAAACATGTGATTTCAAACAAGATATGGATAGGGAAAATAGTAAGCATGATAGTCAAAAATATATAGTTTAATAAGTACTCAAATTTTTGTTTATTATCTCATACATTATGAGTCATGATGTGGATCGCTATTATAGTTTTTGTGACTGAATAATTTGTTGTTTTATTTTCAACTGTTACAAGCGGAGACACCTCCGAATGTAATGAGGGAAATGGAGATCGGCGTTTCATCTGCTATAGAATCCTCGATGTCTCTGATAGGGGAGGTATGAGGCAAATTACTAAATTTCAATTTACATTCGTTGTTATAGATGTTAGTTCTAGTGAAAAACAAATCATTATTGATTCCTGGTTTAATTTCTATTTGGATGGTTTATACAAGGCTTCAAAACACCTTAGCCTGGGTGTGCAAATATTTACCTTGAGGAGAGTGATCATTAGATGGCAGTAAGTGATTATTTTCTTAAATATATAATCTTTTATAATGTAATTTCTATATATTAATGTCTTTACTTCTTATTGTAACATATTAAACTTCATGAAGAACTAAACACTAGGAGGAGCACCAAGAGCACTCCTCAACCATAGCATAAATGAGTGACAGACGTATCACCATCCGATCAATAAGCAAAGGGAAAGAGTATATTTCGATGGGATGGAGAGCGGTGATTTTTGATTCTAGAGCCCTTTGTTGTATGCCTACATGGCATTTTTGTACATATTTTGTATTGGATATATTTGACATTGTATGCTTATATGGCATTCTCGTAAGCCTATATGGCTATTTTGTACCTATATTTCATACTTATATCAACATATATTGAGGTATGCCTACATGGCTATTTGGTTAATAAAAATCTGTTTTATTGACGGTGTCCATATTTGCATCTAAAGTCATGGTTCAATAGATATGAGTTATGTGTATTCAAGTGTATACTTTACAACTTACATGTATACTTTATGACTTACGTGTGTTCCAATGTATACTTTGTGACTTACTTGTTTTCATGTGTATACCTTGTATTCGTGCATATACTTTGTATTAATTTGTGTATAGTATGTATTTGTCTGTATACTTCAAGGCTTATGTGTTTTTGAGTACTTGTGCTTCCCTTTTTCAAATGTACATGCTTGAATTGTTCATGTGTATACTTATTAATTGGTTATCCCTAGCATTGATCATTGTTGTCCTTCATGGTTTGTCTTGAAATTTAATTGATTGATGCTAAACAACTTTATGTAAAAGCAAAAAAAAAATTTTCAATTGGTATTGCATGAAATGATTCATAAAAATATTTCAAAAAGTATCCTTGATATTACAAAAATATGTGTTTATACACTTCAATTGTGCAGTCACCCTTTGGTTGTTTCAAAGAAAAATCTGCCTATGCCACTGTTACACTGCATAGGTAAACTAGATTTTGTATTGTGGAGCTATATTAAGCTACCACTCTCAAGACCAATGTAACAATGATACAAAATAATGTTTAAGACTGCAAGAAGACATCAAAGTGGCTAGTGTACTAAACAAATTCCTATGATTTTTGAAGAATTTTGATAACTCTACTCAGTTGGCTTCTTTTTTTAAAAATCATACAAATTGAACCTTGGCATCAATAGACTGTGTATATCAAGCTACTACAATTCAAGTTTCAACGATGAATATTTATCATGCATGCTTTAAATGACATTCAATTTTATGGTGGTTTTGTTTTTTATATGATGTTATGTGATATTCTAATCCTAATTCATGCTTCTTGGCTACATATATATATATATTGTTTTTACGTTTTTTGTACTAATGAACCCAAAACAAACTGAACCCCCCTCCAAATTGTTTTGGCCAAACAAGTGAGCCGAACCTAAACCCAAACCTCATACAAAATCAAAACCTCTTCCAACACTCTTCATTCTACTTGCACAAACTTAATTGACCACCAAATTATGTTGCCCCTAACTTTACCCACTTTTATCCCTCAAACCTCTCTTTTTCATTGAAAACCCCTCTTTTCCCAAATAGGGCATCATGCCATAACATACTTTTGAACTCCCATTTTCTTGCAAAACTTTTGAACACATCAAACACCAAAACCTCACTTTATTTCCAAACTATTCTAACTTATTCTCAAGCAATTTCTTATTTTCAACTCTTCTAGCCTTGCTTTTAAGGCCTAAATTCCGAATTTTCAACAGGGGCAGCATTAGTAATCTCTTACAATGAATTTACCAATGCTATTTTCTTATACCTACTCCCTATCCTACTTACATCGGACCCATTCCATCGAGACACAACCTGAACAATAGGTGGAATGGCCTATTTCAACATATTACACTCAAACCCTTGTATAAGCAAGTTTAGATATGTTTCGGAAATCTACTTCTAAGTTGCTTGGAACTTAATAGAATTCTACAAGAATGGATTCTAATCAAAGCTAAAACCATTCTACAATAGATTCATATCATCTTAGAGAAAACTCCTACTGTACAAACCCATACATAGGCTGGAAATGAAGAAAATGCACATAAATTAACAAAGAAAAAGAGATATTTGATTGTTATTCTCCTTTAAACTCTTCAACAACCACTAACTTAAATTTTCTAATGATCATAATTTTTTTTTGTGGAAAACTCGGACTTCTCAACCATTGTGTCTATGTTTCTCTTTTTGATTGTTTTCCATGCCATCATAAGGGATCAATTTGGTTGAACGTAGCTCAGAGAAATTATGTGTTTGAGTGTGAAAGAGGACCATTCCTAGCGTAAAATTACCTATTGGGATGTGTTGGAGAACTTTCTTTGGTCACATGAATTGCAAAAAAAAAGTTGCACCACTTTGCAACTTTACACTACTTGCATTTGACACTTTTTCCATCAAGTGAAAACTGGACACCACAGGAAAACAACTTTGAGATAAAAAAAAACCAAGAGAGATTATTGTAGAGGGGCCCAATGTGATCATGTAGGCTCAGATGAAGATTTTGTAAGAATCATGGTTTTTTAGTAATAGCCCTTCAAAGATTGCTTCCCTTTTGCACTTTGGACCCTTTAGGGATTGATCTGGTTGAATGTAACTCAGAGCGAATCCGCATGTTTGGGAGTGAAAGAGGACCATGTATACCATAAACCTACCCATTCAGATGCATTGGAACAACCTGTTTGGTAACACGAGTTGTAGAATGAAAGTTGCACCAGTTTGCAACTTTCAACTACTTGCATTTGATAACTTTTTCCCCAAGAGAAAATTTGCCACCACGGGAAAATGCCTTTCAGATAGAAAAAATTGAGAGAGGTTATTGTAGAGGGGCCCAACATGATCCCATAGATTCAGATGGGAATTTTCTAAGCATCACAGTATCCGAGTAACAACATGCTAAAGTTTACAGCCATTTTGCACTTTGGACCCTTAAGGCATCGATCTGGTTGGATGTAGCTCAGAGCGATTATGCGTGTTTGGGTGCAAAAGATGACCATGCCTAACATAAAATACCTATTCAAATGCGTTGGGACAGTTCATTTGGTCACACAAGCTATAGAACGAAAGTTGCACCACTTTGCAACTTTCAACTACATGCATTTGACAATTTTTTCCCCAAGCGAAAACTCGCCACTACAAGAAAATGCCTTTGAGATAGAAAAAATGGAGAGAGGTTATTGTATAGAGGCCCAACATGATCCTATAAGATAAGACAAAAATTTTCTAATAATCACAATATCTGAGTAACAACATGCTAAATTTTACAGCCATTTTGCACTTTGGACCCTTGAGGGATCAATTCGGATGAACATAGCTTAGAATGAATCCTCATGTTTAGGTGAAAAAAAGGACCATGCCTAGTGTAAAAATACCTATTCAGATGAATTGGAGTAGTCTATTTGGTTACATGACCTACAAAATGAAAGTCGCACCACTTTGCAACTTTCAACTACTTGCATTTGAATACTTTTTCCCCAAGTGAAAATTCTCCACCATAGGAAAATTCCTCTGAGATAGAAAAAAATGAGAGAGGTTATTGTAGAGGGGCCCAATGCAATCCCATAGTATTAGACTAGAATTTTCCATGAATCACGGTATCTGAGTAACAACATGCTGAAGTTTACAACCATTTTGGACTTTAGACCCTTGAGGGATCGATCTAGTTGAATGTAGCTCAGAGTGAATCCACGTATTTGGGTACAAAATAGGACTATGCATAGCATAAACATACCTATTCAGATGTTTTGGAACAGTCTGTTTGGTCACACCAGCTACAAAACGAAAGTTGCACCACTTTGCAACTTTCAACTACTTGCATTTGACAAATTTTTCCCCAAGTGAAAACTCACCACCACAGAAAAATGCCTCTGAGATAGAAAAAAATGAGAGAGGTTATTGTAGAGGGGCCCAAAATGATCCCATAGGATTAGATGAGAAGTTTCTAAGCATCATGGTATCCAAGTAACATCATGCTAAATTTTACAACCATTTTGCACTTTGGACCCTTAAGGGATCGATCTGGTTGAACGTATCTCACAGTGATTCCACGTGTTTGGGTGTGAAAGAGGACCATTTATAGTGTAAAAATACCTATTCAGATGCATTGGAACAGTTCGTTTGGTCACACAAGCTGCAGAACGAAAGTTGCACCACTTTGCAACTTTCAACTACTTGCATTTGACAACTTTTTCCCCAAGTGAAAACTCACCACCACAAGAAAATTCCTTCGAGATAGAAAAAACTGAGAGAGGTTATTGTAGAGGAACCCAAAATGATATCATAGGATTAGACGAAAAGTTTCTAAGAATCATGGTATCTGAGTAACAACATGTTGAAGTTTACAACCATTTTGCACTTTGGACCGTTAAGGGATCAATCTGGTTGAACATAGCTCAGAGTGAATTTGTGTGTTTCGGTGTGAAATAGGACCATGCACAGCGTAAACATACCTATTTGAACACGTTGGAACAGCCTGTTTGGTCACACGAGCTGCAGAATGAAAGTTGCACCACTTTGCAATTTTCAACTACTTGCATTTGACAACTTTTTCCCCAAGTGAAAATTCGCCACCACAACAAAATGCCTCCAAGATAGCAAAAACCACTATAGGTTATTGTAGAGGGGCCCAACACAATCCCATAGTATTAGACAAGAAGTTTCTAAGCATCGTGATATCTGAGTAACAACATGCTAAATTTTAAATCCATTTTCCTTTTTAGACCCTTAGTGAATCAATCTGGTTGAACGTAGCTCAGAGTGATTCTGCATTTTTGGGTTTGAAAGAGGACCATGCCTAGTGTAAACATACCTATTTGAATGTGTTGGAACAGTTTTTTTGGTCACACGAACTACAAAACAAAAGTTGCACCACTTTGAAACTTTGCACTGCTTGCATTTGACACTTTTTCCATTAAGTGAAAACTAGACACCACGAGAAAACCACTCCGAGATAACAAAAACCAAAAAAGGTTATTATAGAGGGGCCCAAAATGATCTCATAGGTTTAGATGAAAATTTTGTAAGTGCCACAGTTTCAGAGTAATACCCCATCAAAGATTGCTGCTCTTTTTCACTTTGGACATCCCTTAAGGGATCGAGCCAGTTGAACATAGCTCGGAGCAATTGTGGTCTCTTTTCAATGGAATTATGTGGGCAGTAGACTTAAATCCATTTTAGTTTTGTTTTGGTTGGATTTCAATTGATTTTGTGCATTTTAGAAGCCAATTACTGAGGGTTGGTCTGTATACCCTATTTTAAGAGAATCTTTTAGGTAATCTATTTTACTGCAGTATCTTAAGAGGGTTGGTCTATATGTCAATAAACCCTTGCCTAACTTTTGAATGAAGAGGTTTTTGGGGTTTATTATGTTAGAGTGCTTATAATGCCCTAAAAGTGGAGGAATTGATGGTTTGATAGACTGGTTAATGATGCCCATTGGTGGTTTGTGTGTGATAGGAAGAATTAAGGGGGGTTGCTTGTTTTGTGAAAGTTGATCCAAAACAGTCTTATGAGGGTTTGATGTATGTTGAAAAGGCTTAAAAGGGTGTCTAAAATGGTGGTTTTTTGTAGAGGTTGTTAAGGAATTCTGAGAGTTAAGGTGGGAAAAATAGGTTTGCAGACCTACAAGAGTGACTAGGTGCAAAGTTGAAAATCAGCCAAGATTGAGTTTTGAGGGAAGGAAGGAGGTTGGAATCCTTTTCTATTGTGGAAGTGAGTTTATTGCCTCCTTGTATTGCTATTAGAATAAATTACTATCAGAAGCACTTCAAGTTTACATTATTTTGCACTTTTTTCACATTAACAACTTTTCATTTTTTTCAATTTTACATCATTTTGACAAATATGCAACATGAACTCAAAAATGACTCCAGAATAAAATAACCTGAATTATTACATTACAAATTAGGCTAATATGACCTTATTCAATTAACAAAACTCAAAACAAAAAACTAACTTAAGACTTCCATTAACCAAATTTGTTCAATAACCTTGGTGCCCATGCACCAAATTTTATTATTTCAGTAAATCTCATTACAATGACTTAAGTAGTTTGTTCTCATAGATATTTTACAATTTCACACATACATTCAAGATTCTCTTATAATTTCTACATCATAGGTGTTCATTATGAGGTTAATTTCAAATGAGTAACTTGAAATTCCCTCACAAAGCTTCACAAGCTCTTTTATAATGGCTTCAAATCAGAATTGAGATTTCTCAAGATCATAAAAATAAGGATGTTGCATTGCTTTTTTGGATGAGATTCTCTTCGATGGCTCATAAATCAACATTTTCTGCAAGGAGAGACCAATCAGTTTTTAGTAGTTTACTTACAGATACGCAAAGTAAAAGAAGAAAAAGAAAGAGCATCCAAAATGGAAATGAAATGAAAATAAATGGAAGGTACTTATAGATAGGCATGACAGTCTCTCAACTTAGTCACTCCTAGTCATACATCTTCAATGGGAGTTCCAAGGTACCTATTGCACACAAAACCTCTCATGAATATAATATCTTGAAATTCGAGATGCTCTTATAATATCTACATCATAGGTACTCATGATATGGTTAACTTCAAAAAAATAACTTGAAATTATCTCACCAAGCTTCGCACACACTTTTGTAATGGCTTAAAATCATAATTGAGATTTGTCAAGATCATCAAAATAAGGATGTTGCATTGCTTTTCTATTTGAGATTCTCTTGGATGACTCATAAATTTGCATTTTCTACAAGGGGACACCAATCAATTTTTAGTAGGTTACTTACAAATAGGAAAAGTAAAAGAAGATGATAGCATTGGCATCAAACAAATTAATGTGCATATACTTACAAATTAATCCAACAAACCATCTGGGTCTGCTCTATTCTTTATTGTGTCAAGTATTGCCTCATGGTTAGATTCACAGACCTTCCACAAGGTCTTGTTCAAAGGTATACCCCCATATTTGGTCAAACAAATAGTGGATGCCATCACAAGATTCGAGTAATGAAGAATCTTACGATGCATGTAATAATCCTGAAACAACCAATGTTTAACACCCTTATGTGGGTACCTTCTAAGCCACGTTCCAGTAACCACAACTGAGCCTGTAGGGTATTCAATGTTGTCTCCATCTATAACTAGGGCCTCCAATTTATTTCTGACCTCAACACAATGACACAAGTAATAGTTCATTCCCTCTTCATTCTCTTCATCTGCAATAAATGCATAAAAATGCCCTGCATTGATATGTGCAACAAATCTTTTGAAATTAGTCAACATTAAGAATACACTACAAAGTAAGATAAAAATATGGAATTTCAACAACTAAGAAAGTAGATATATTACCTGGTTGAACTAGATCTGATATGTGGTCAAAGTCAACCACTGATCCCATCTGTGTCAGTTCCAATGCCATCGGAGGGTGATATGTGTGAAGTGGGCTAAGATAACTTGTCAACCACTTGTCAACCCACTCCCCTAACTCACAATAATTCCATTCTTACATTGTACATGAAGAAAAAAATCATGCCATCTTTTGTGTATCAATACTCCATGAACTTGCATTTGAGCTAAGAAAAGAGTGTAGCTCACTCAATCTTGTTAGTGTACAACAATCCTCAAATGGTACAATATTAGTATCATCCATCAACCAAAAAATTATATGAACTGAAGATGTACCTTCATTACTTGGACCCATCGAAGCATTACACCACTTGATGATTGATCTTGCATTTGTCAACTTTGCATTGTCTTTATACTTTCACTCTTCTCATGCTAATTCTCTTTTCACGCATGTTCCTACACCATCATGCTCCCCCTTTCCATGCCCGACCTCAAAAAAGTTCCACATATGCTGAACACCTATAATGACATGCATCTTGCACAACCAGTAGAACATGCATGAGTTCTTAAACTATGTTGCATAGTTATCCGACCATATTATATGTTGACCATATGCTATGCCCCTCTAAGCCAAACCATTGTAGAAAATCTAGAAAAAACCTTGCACAAACTCTGGAGAATGTGTGTGATCATCACTAATGTAAAAGTGGTACTCCCTCAATACCTTCCTTTGGTCCTTTGTACTATCAAATGCATGAATGAATGCTATGTGCACAAATATCGAAACCTGTGTGGAGTTGTAATACTTTGACTAGACCTCATGCTATGGTTGTAGAGTGTATTTATCTACAAATTCAACCACTAATAATATGTTTCCAAATGGAAAGGTGTCTTTGCATAGCTTAAATTGTGTGTCCAACCATTAGGCTCTATGGGTATTCATTGCATACTCAGATAGTATATTGTCACAAAAAATGGACATAAACTGATACACTAGAATCTTCTCAATAACCAAATCACACCTTTTTGCTTGAGACCCATCTTTTGTATCATATGCCACTATTATATACTTCCCAAACTTTACTAGTTTTTGTCCCACCTCATCTGTGCTTTCCAAAAGTTGACATATTGGTAAACCCTGAAAGCCACCGCAACGCTCACATGAACCATCCAAGTATGTTGTCCTATAGAATATTTGGCCATCCTCTATTTCACATAATTTTTTGTATAAGAAATATCTTGAAGATTTTGGTGGGGCTTCTATGCCACAATCTTGCAAAACATCTTTAGTATGCAAATATAAACATATAGAACGATAAACATCATAATGGTTAGAGAATTCAATATGTAGTCTACAACAAAAAGTAGTGTGTGTGATTTATCTTGACATAAAAAAGTTTAAGTATTTCAAAAAATATTTGACAAATACTAATTTGAGGATAATCATTTTGAAAGTTACAAAAAAAATGGGCTCGAGTCATATCCAAAAAATGCTTTGGATGCGGCTCACGGTTTTGACTACTGATTCTCCTGCTTACCACATCCCTTTGATTTAGAGATGGCCTTGTTTTATTCTTCGAATACTCTTCAATTAGTGTTCTCAAGGCTTCAACAAATTCTTTATCTTTTTGTGGCAGTCTCCGTGAGAATTTCCATAATTCATTTGAATAAGTGCCCTCAATTCATTGTCACCTTTGAATGGATCTTGATAAAGTTTTTCTACTAATTCTCATTTGTTCACTTGTCTTTTTAATGAGACAAGCTCTTTTTTTTTTACAGCCTACCAAATTCGATGTAATGACATGTCGGGTGATATTACTATCCTTTGAGCATGAGGTCCTACCCACATTCTCACAAGCATCTATTAGATTCTTCACAATAGTGTTTTCACTTGATGCATTCGATGTTCTCAACCCAAGATTCTTCATGATGTTTCTATAATTTATATCCCGCATCATTTCAACAAATATTTGACATCTTGTGGTCTCGTTTAGCCTTTCAAAGAATAATTTCCAAATCTTATCAGCATATCTTCTACAAGTGCATGTTGAAATCTTACCTTCCATGTGCTGCAAAATATCCTCATCAATATTAATCAAATACTTTAGCTTTATACGCAATATTCTAGGTGGTGTTCTCCTAGGTACATACATCTCAACATTAGAAATTTCATCAATATTTAATTGAGGTGGGCTAGATTGCATACCTTTGATTGAGGGTAGAGTAGAAGACATACCTTGAGGTTCATGTGGGGATGATGGCATACCTTCTTCGTCAAATCCGAGTGATGATGTACTCTCCACTTGAGATGTGTTGGATGGTGTCCAACAATATTCACTTGTGGTAGATGGTGTCCCTCCATATTCACTTGTGGTAGATGGTGTCCCTCCATATTCACTTGCGGTAGATGGTGTCCCTCCATGTTCACTTGTGCTTAATGGTGTCCCTTCATATTCACTTGTCGTAGAGGGTGTGTCTCCAGCTACGATATCCAAATCTATCTTACCATGATGATTTCACATTCATGCCTTTTTTGCTGCCAATTCCTTTTCTCTTTTTGATGGTTGAGGTTCTTCTTCAATTGGCTTGTTTTCATCAATTGTTTCCAATTTCTTCTTTTCACGATATGCCGCCACCCAATCTCTCTCCTTTTGTTTGAAGGTTTCATACTCTTCATTTGTTAGTTTCTTCCTTCTTCGTTTCTTCGGCATGGCAAATAATTTTACCTGTAGCATGGTAATGAGATGAATTTTAGTTCCTCAAAAATGTAGCCATTCAAATAAATCAAAATATATGTCATTCAAGGCTTCATAAAGAATACTTACAATCATCCTGTACAAGAGTATTTCTAGCATAGACAAAGTTCACATGAACTTTTTCCATGGAATGCCTTAAAGAGATGTAGTAATGTGGCATGCCATGATTTCAAGATAGGCTCAAAATGGAAGCATGGACAAGCCATGTGGTATGCACATCCATAATAAAGGATTGAGAAATGATGTTTTGTTTTACTTCCTTAAAACTTATGTCATATATATGTGTATACAAAATGTGGAAGCATACATGGTGCACGAGCACCATTGAATGTAAATTGGCCAATTCCACTCATTGTGATTACTATAATTGGTGGAATGGGTTTGCATCATGAATAAATAGTTGAGGGAATTTTTTTTATGTGCATGGGAGGTCTAAAAGGGTGTTGGGCATGAAGCCCTAAAGTGAAATTTTGAGTTTTCCATCAAATTTCGAGTGGTTTTGATATGATAAATTGTGTTTTGTGTTGGGGAAGCGTGGTTTCTTGCTGAATTGAGTTTTTGTAGACCATTTTAGAACTATTTGAAGTATTCATAAGATTGTGTGAGGGTTAAATGAGTGTTTTTCAATAAACCCCTAGTTTCTTGGGTAAAAAGGAGGGTTTTGTGATTTGAAACTTTGGTGAGTGATTTTTTGAGAATAAATGGTGGAATCCTTGGTTTGATAACCTATAGACTACTGCCCAATGTATTTTGGTGTTTTGGAAAAGAATTTAAGATAAAGTTCTTTGTAAAAGAGGCCTCATTTCAGGCCTAGTTGGCGTAGAAATCCAGTTTTGATGAAGTTGTAACAAAGAAGCCTATTGTGGCTTGTTGATATGTTATTGTGTGCCTTATTGGGGATTTGAGAAGGGTCAGGTCTTGGACTGAGAAGACCTTATCTAAAAGATATACTTGGTTGAGTGAGTTAGCTATGCTACAAGGATGACTGTTGAATTGGTGAAAGTGAAGAATTTTATGAATTATTAATTGTGAATTGTTGTTTTTGGCTGATTTTGTCAATTTGTGTTATAGGACCTCCCCTGATTGCATCAATATACAAGGTAATTCAATTGTTAAATAAAAAATGCCTCAAAGAGATGTGGTTTTGGTGCACTAGGGGGGTTTGAGAGTCTAAGAAGGTTCATTATGATTACTCCATGATCTAGGCTCTATAGTTTAGTGGAGTAGGTTGGTTTTAGGATGTATACCTTGTGTGTATGTTTTTTTATGTAGGGGAAAACAAGAATCCATCATTTGGTTGTTGTCCTCTCAAGAAATACATAAGTTTTCCAATGAAAATGGATGGTTACAAGTTGGTGATTGAGGACGAAGAGCATTCAATGAGACTATAAGTTTGTTCCTAAAGCATGGGTAAATTTTTTTAAATGTGTTTCAAGTAGTGGCAAAGAATGTGAAGGTTGGGAGTATTCTTTTCTAATAAACCCTCATTTGGAATGCTTGTTTGGGAGCATAAAGTAAGGGTTTTGTTGAACAAAATTTATTTGAGCCTTTCCATTCCTAATAATAGGTTGAATCTGGTATTTTCTGACTTGGATAAAGATTTTTTGGATTTATTAGGTGTTTTGGTGGTGATTTTAGGATACTTCATTTGTAAATTTGGCCTAATTTGAGGCTTATTCCAGCATTCAGTCAAGTTTTTTGATGTTTGTTTCAAAAAACGTTTAACTGACATTAAGGTATGTGAATGTATGTCAAAATGGGATTATGATTGTGCCTTTAGGTTTTAAAGATACAAAATGACTGAAGATGGATCACATGATTTAAGGGTTTGGTGACCTTCTTGTAATATGGTGGATAGTTTGCTACAAGGAGTGAATATGATAAAATAGTGAAAAGGTTGATTATTTATGTTTGGAAACTATTTAAAAGATGTTGTAAAATATGTCTCAATGCT
This sequence comes from Sequoiadendron giganteum, assembly GCA_007115665.2. Classification (NCBI taxonomy): domain Eukaryota; kingdom Viridiplantae; phylum Streptophyta; class Pinopsida; order Cupressales; family Cupressaceae; genus Sequoiadendron; species Sequoiadendron giganteum. Next base: position 254,170,599 of record CM021110.1, read on the forward strand.
TGGTAGAAGTTAGAAAGGCTAACTTGTGAAATTTTTTGTTTTGACCAAAGTTCACTCCTTGTGCAAAATGATGTTATAACTGCAAGAATTAAAGAGCCTGATGGATTAGTGGTTTGTGAATGTGCATTTGGTTTATTTCAATCAATAACATGCTGATTACAGTGTATTGGATGTCTGGATAAAGGTTTCTAGAAAGAATCCATGATTTGTTGTTGTTTTGCCATGTAAGTTGTATTGAAGAGTGAATTAGTGAATCATGAAAGAATTGAATGGTTCTGAGTTTCTAATCAGGTTTATGCTATGTTACAATCAATTTTATGATGGTTAATATATTTTTGAGTTTTACAAAGAGTTGGAGCCAAGTTCTAATGTTTTGTGGAAATGTGAAATTGAAGGATTTTGATGAAAAGATGATTGAGTTTGTTAGTTGATCTTATCCAATTTAAGTTAGGGTTAGAAGTACCCTTGATTATTTTTGGATCCTGGTAGATGCTCTGTATCAGGTTTAAAAATGTAATTGGAAGTGTATAAAATTGTGTAATTTAAAATGTGCATTAACAACCTAAGGTTATAATGACAAACAAACAATGATCAGCATGTAATATGGAAAATAACAAAAATGAAAGCAAGCCATAATAGACTGAAATAAAATGTGTAAATACTTCACATACCTCAAAAACCAAAGCTTCAAATAGAGGAGTTCAACCCAATTATGTAGCCTTTGATTCTTCTTTCTTCAAACTCCTCAATAATTTGAATTTTTTAGAAGCTTTCTCCCCTCCAAACTTCAATTGTATATCACTTTTGAACGAAATTCATACTTGAATTTATATTATATGCCTTTCAATGTGAAAACTCTGCTATTTCATGCAAAGGTGGTGGAATGTGAAAAACATGCATGCACACTTCACAACATCATCACAAAGAGTATTTTTATCATCGCACACGTAGAACCAAGACAATATGCGGAATGTGGGCCTTGAGATCATGGGTATATTGAGTTTTTTTTAGCATTTTTAGTACAAGAAAAAAAATTCTCGCGTTATAATGCGGGCACGTTATTCCTTGCTAAAATGTCAATATCTCTACTTCTTCGAAATGTGCTCGCGTTATGTGAAAGATAATTTTTAAAATAGATTTATTTCATCTCTCTTTTTCTATACCCTCTACCCTAATTCTATATATATCTATGTACCCTTATAGTAGAGGAGATAGAGGTGAGTGTGTGTGTGTGTGAGAGAGAGAGAGGTAGAGGGAGGGAGATGAGAGATATATAGTAGAGAGGGAGGGGGGGCTGAGGGTTTTAGGGCTTAAGGGCTTAGGGTTAAGGGAAGAGGGTTAAGGGTTTATAGTTTAAGGGTAGAGGGTGTAGGGTTGAGAGAGAGAGATAGAACGGGAGAGAGTGGGAGAGTGGGAGAGAGACAGAGATAGTGGGAGATATGCATATAGAGAGTGAGGGAGAGATGGGGAGAGTGGGAGAAAGAGAGAGTGGGAGGGAGAGGGAGAGTGGGAGCGAGTGAGAGAGGGGGAGAAAGAGGGAGAGGGAGGGAGAGAGGGAGGGACAGGGAGAGTGGGACAAAGAGAGAGTGGGAGTTATTGAACAATGAGAGAGAGAGACCTAAGAGAGGGAGAGAGGGGAGGAGGGAAATATTTGAGAGAGAGAGGGAGTGGGAGAGAGATAGAGGGTAGAGGGTTAAGGGTTTACAGTTTATGGTTTAAGGGTAGAGGGTGTAGGGTTGAGAGAGAGAGTGGGAGAAAGAGAGATTGGGATAGAGGGAGAGAGAGAGGGAGTGGGAGAGATGGAGATAGAGAGGGAGGGAGAGAGGGGGAGATTGGGAGAAAGAGAGAGTGGGAGAGAGTGGGAGAGTGGGAGAGAGGAAGAGTTGGAGGGAGAGGGAGAGTGGGATAGAGTGAGAGAGGGGGAGAAAGAGGGAGAAAGGGGGAGAAAGATGAAGAGGGGGTAGGAGGGAGAGATTTGAGAAAGAGAGAGGGAGTGGGAGAGAGATAAGGGATCGAGGGTTAATAGTTAAGGGTTTAAGGGTTAAGGGTTTAAAGGGTTAAGGGTTAAGGATAAAGGGGAGAGAGATAGGAGTGAGTGAGATAGAGAGAGACCTAAGAGAGAGGGGGGTAGGAGGGAGAGTCTCAACCCTTAAACCCTTTACCCTCTACCCTATAAACACTTAAACACTCAACCCTAAACCCTAAACCCTCAACCCTTAAACCCTAATCCCTCAACCCCTATACCCTCTTAATCCCTCAACCCTCAACCCTTAAATCCTAATCCCTCAACCCCTATATCTCCTAATCCCTCAAACCCTCAACCCTCAACCCTTAAACCCTAATCCCTCAACCCCTATACCCTCTTAGTCCCTCAACCCTCAACCCTTAAACCCTAATCCCTCAACCCCTATACCCTATTAATCCATCAATCTTCAACCCTCAACCCTTAAACCCTAATACCTCAACCCCTATACCCTCTTAATCCCTCAACCCTCAACCCTTAACCCTTAAACACTAATCCCTCAACCCCTATACCCTCTTAATCCCTCAAACCTCAACCCTCAACCCTTAAAATCTAATCCCTCAACCCCTATACCCTCTTAATCCCTCAACCCTCAACCCTCAACCCTAAACCCTTAAACCCTAATCCCTCAACCTCTATACCATCTTAATCCCTCAACCCTCAACCCTTAAACCCTAATATCTCAACCCCCATACCCTCTTAATCCCTTAAACCCTATACCCTCTTTATCCCTCAACCCCTATACCCTCTTAATCCCTCAAACCTCAACCCTTAAACCCTAATCCCTCAATCCCTATACCCTCTTAATCCATCAACCCTCAACCCTCAACCCTCAACCCTCAACCCTTAAACCCTAATCCCTCAACCCTTATACCCTCTTAATCCCTCAATCCTCAACCCTTAAACCCTAATCCCTCAACCCCTATATCCTCTTAATCCCTCAACCCTTAAACCATACCCCCTCAACCCCTATACCCTCTACCCTATACATTGGACCCTCTACCCTAATCCCCTAACCCTATACCCTCAATCCTCTACCCACAACCTTAAACCCTCTACCCTACAAACCCTTAAATACTCAACCCTAAACCTCGACCCTTAAACCCTAAACCCTTAAATCCTCAACGCTCTACCCTCAATCCTCTACCCTCTACCCTCAAGCCTAATCCCCCAGCCCTTAAACCCACTTAGTAAAATATCTACCTTAATCCATAAACCCTCTTGACCCTTAATCTCTCAACCCTTAAACACTAATCCCTTAGCCCCTATACCCTCTACCCTATATATTGGACCCTCAACCCTAATCCTCCAACCCTATACCCTCAATCCTCTACCCTCAACCCTAAACCCTCAACCCTTAACCCTCTACCATCTACCCTATAAACCCTTAAACACTCAACCCTAAACCTTAAACCCTCTATCATCTACCCTCTACCATCAACCCTAATCTTTCAACCCTTAAATCCACTTAGTAAAATCTCCACCCTAATCCCTCAACCCCTATACCCTCTACCATATACATTGGACCCTCAACCCTAATCCCCCCAACCCTATAACCTCAATCGTCCACCCTCAACCTTAAACCCTCAACCCTCTACCCTCTACCCTATAAATTAAACACCCAACCCTCAATTCTAAACCCTCAACCCTTAATCCATCAATACTCAACCCTCAAACCCTAAACCCTCAACCCTGATACCCTCTACCCTATGCATTGGACTCTTAACCCCAATCCTTCAACCATATGTACCCTCAACCCTAATCCCTCAACCCTATACCCTCAACCCAATAACCTAATCCCTCAACCCTATAGGTCATCAACCCTATACCCTCTATTATCAACCCTACACCCTATGCATTGGATCCTCAACCTTCATATATCTATGTCCCTCCCTCCTCTTCTCTCCTTCTCTCTATCCATCCATCCCTCCCTCTCTACAATAATCCATTAACCCTAAAACCTAAACCCTTAAACCCTTGAACAATCAACCCTAAACCCTCAACCCTTAACCCTTAAACACTAAATACTTAAACCCTCTACCCTCAACCTAATACCTATTGCATAGTTTTGTACACATGCCCCACTAAAAGTAGGGACCCTTTTTTCCTGGCATTTTTCCTCTTTTCTGTGGCCATTCCTTTTGGGCTTGTCTTTGAAAATCATGAGATTTTGGTCTTTGTTCCTTTGGCCATGGGATTTGGTTACTTTGCACTGTTCTGAAATGCTTATCTTGTTTGTAAAGGGCCTCTGTTTTGAGTTCCAAGTGGTCAAGGGGTCTTGCGGGTGTCCTCTTTGGAAGTGGGTTCCCTTTGCCTTTTTTTTTTTCCTTAGTGTTTTTTTTGGGTCTTAGGAGTTGTTATTTTCCTCCTAAGACCTTGTTTCCTTTTCTTTTTAGGTTCGACCATGGGATGAAACAAAACTTTGAACCTTCACAAAGTTCTTGGTTCAGTTTCCATTCCAGTTCCGGCTCCAACTCCACTTCTTGTCTCCTTGTTTCCTTTGTTTTTTTGCTTTTGTTCGGTCTTTGGGTTGGTTTCCTCCCTTGGGTATTCTTTGGTTTTCCTTTTTTATTTCATCTCTAGAGGCGGGGCGCAAGATGAAACTAAACTCTGAAATTTCTTGGTTTTTTTTTCGTTCTAGTTCTTGCTCCAGCTCTGCTTCTTGTCTTCTTGTTTCCTTTGTTATTTTTCTTGTGTTTGGCCTTTGGGTTGGTTTCCTCCCTTGGGTCTTCTTTGGTTTTCCTTTTTTCATTCATCACTAGAGGCATGACATGGGATGAAACTAAACTTTGAACCTTCACAAAGTTCTTGGTTCAATTTCCGTTCTGGTTCCGGATCCGGCTCCGCTTCTTGTCTCCTTGTTTCCTTTGTTGTTTTTCTTATGTTTGACCTTTGGGTTGGTTTCCTCCATTGGGTCTTCTTTCATTTTCATTTTTTCTTTCATCTCTAGAGGCGGGGCACAGGATGAAACTAAACTTTGAACCTTCACAAAGTTCTTGGTTCAGTTGTCGTTATGGTTCCAGCTCTGGCTCTGCTTCTTGTCTCCTTGTTTCCTTTGTCGTTTTTCTTGTGTTCGGCCTTTGGGCTGGTTTCCTCCCATGGGTCTTCTTTGATTTTCCTTTTTTATTTCATCTCTAAAGGTGTGGCATGGGATGAAACTAAACTTTGAACCTTCACAAAGTTCTTGGTTTAGTTTCCGTCTGGTTTTGGCCCCGACTCTCTCTGGTTTTGTTTCTACCTCTATCTTGTTTTGTTTCTGGTTCCGTCTAGTTTTGTTCGGCTTTCGTCTAGTTTTTTTTTGGTTTCCATTCCAATTTTGGCTCTGGCTTCATCTGGTTTTGTTTCTGCCTCTTTATTGTTTTGTTTCCAATTTCGTGTAGGTTTGTTCTGACTTATGTTTGGTTTTGTTCCGACTTCCATTTGGTTTTGTTCCAGCTTCCATCTGGTTTTGGCCCCTACTCTGTCTAGTTTTATTTTTGCCTCTGTCTTTTTTTTTTTTTGATTCCATCTAGTTTTTTTTCGCTTCCGCCTGACTTGGAATTCACTAGAATTCCCTTCTAGTCCGAATTCCGCAAAGGGATGAAAATACAAGAAATTGAAGAAGGGTTCCTTAATGATACTTTAAGGGATTCTAGTTTATTATTTGGATTTCTTTGATGATTAGCATGTTTTTTATGATGGACTAACTTGGATTTTGATGCTATAATGGATACTTATTGTGGCCTTTTGAGTGTAGGCTAGATCAAGCAAGGTAGTTGCTGGCAAAGCCAAGGACAAGCAAGTGGATCTTAGTGTGGAGGAATGTGCTAGGGCAAGATAAAGTGATATGGACCTCCTCCTATTGAAGTTTAAGGTGATCATAGATCGAGTTGGATATCAAGAGAAAGGCTCCAGAAGGAGGGTTGGGTGTAATTTTGATGTTGTGAGATCCATGGGGTATGACCAAGTACACTTTGCGGCCACGGGTAGGTAAAACCCGCTCATACACAGGGAGGGTTACGTCAATGAATGCTCGATGGCCATTCATCTAAGTTGGACGTGATGTGAAAAATTCAAACAAGCTTGACTCAACAAGGGTCATTCAAGTGCCCAACTCAGCTATTGATCAACGACCCATATTCAAACTCACATTGCGTGCCCATTGCAGTTCTTCTGCTTCGTACGGGTGAGACATTAATGGTGGAAGTGACCTGTAGGGTGTATTCAGTCTGAATCAATATTTTTAGATATCCAAGGCTGATCTAAAGGGGTTCCTCATGCATTCACTGCAGGGTGGTGATTTATTGTGAACTATCCAAGGCCGACTAGGTTTGTGGCCAACTTTGCTTTGTAACACTATCTTGGGCTGGCGCGTGGTGCAATCTCTATAAGTATGACATTTCTCCTCTTCTAAAAAAGGGGTTAGTCAGTCAGAGAGTTAGACTAGAGTTGGATAGGCTGTAGAGGATTAGATTTTTAGAGCAGACAGTTAGAATTAGGAGTTAGTTTTAATTTCAAGCAAGTGTTGTAATAAAATAAATTCAGATTTTTTTCTATTATTGGCGATTCAATACAAGTGAAGACATTGTGCTATTATTGGTGGCTTCTTTGGATTGATTTCTCTTGCATGGTTCTTATTCTATCTTTGATATTGCTTCAAAATAATTGAACGTATTTTAGATTTAGAGTTAAATGATTTAATGGTGCTTGTGATTTAGTGCTTGGAGTGTTGTAGCGATCTCTAGTTCATACTTTGGGTAGATTCTTGATTTTGGGATTGTTGTGCAAGGTGAGCCTGTACTTGATATTTGTGTGCTTAGTTCAATTGTGGGCATTTATCCAGTTCAATTGCATGAATTCCCATCATCTGGAAATACTTAATTCCTTAGAAGATTGTATTGTTTCTATGAGATTGCAGGTATAGCCTGGGTTAAGCAGAAATTAGTTTTGAGGGATTGGTCTATTCCAAGTATTTCATCATTAGTATTGTTGATCTTAGGAGTAATATTAATCTTAGGATTTCTAAAACCCTTATCTTTTTCTATTTCTTTGAACTTTGGTTAAAATAGGAATTTCAGTATCATTATATTGCAAAATTTGATAAGTTTATAGGATCTAGTACTTGTTTTTTAAGTTCCCTTTGTGACTACCAACATTTTCATATTTATCACTGAGTTGCTTTGTTGCATTTTCAAGACATAACATTAGAGACCTTGGGGTTATCTATTTTTCAATAGAGATTGACCTTTCAAGAGAGATAGGATACTATATATTCTATCTGAGTTGTTGTTGTGCAAAAAACACCATCAAAAAATTGGTGCTAGAAGGAGGGCCTGGATAAGCAAGCTAGAGCATTTTCTAAATGCCCTTTCTCCTGAGAGACTCAAAAGGAGAACCAAATCTATACCAGGAGGAGAAGAGTTCCAATAACTACCACCTCTAACTAGGTCAAGAAGGACCAAAAGAAGGGAGGATTCATCATCCAAACCATCATTTCCACCATCCTCACCCTCATCCACCTCATCTTCATCTGATTCTAAGACTGGTTCCATTCAACAACCCCAACTAGTCATCAATCAACTTTTACCACCACCACCTCCACCTATGGCTTTCTTGGCAAATAACCCATCACCTCTATCCTTCAATAACTACAATGTTATGCCCTAAAACCCTGAGCATTTTTTCTCTAAGTTTCACACAAGTGATCCTAATAGGACAACAAAGGAGCATATTAGGATTTTTTAGACTTGCCTGGGAGATAAAGGGATTAATCATGTGGATTTTGCATGTAGAATTTTCCCTTACTCTCTAGGAGAGGGTGCCTTTTATTGGTACAATCATTTACCTGTTGCATCAATCCATAATTGGGCTGAACTTGAGGCTACATTTTTGTAGAATTTTAAAATCCCCATGTGTTCCAATGAGCTCTACATGTAGTTTACAGGGGTTAAGAGAGAAGTTAATGAGCCTATAGGGTCATTCAACAATAGGTTTCACCATGCTTATACCAGATTGCAAGCACCTTATGTTGTAGATGACACCACTGCCTTAGAGGTCTATTTTGAATCCCTTGATAGTCTTACATCCACCTTCCTTAAGTGGATAAATAATCCTCCAACCACTTTTCTCATTACATATACTGAGGCTGTTAAGGTCAATATAGATATGAGACAACATTTTTTTAGGACTTTTGCCATCTCTAGGACCTACTGCTCACCCAGGTCAAGTCCAAGCTCTCAACAAAGCTCTGAGTAATCACACTCCCATTATGAATCCCATTCCACAGTTTCCTTTGGTTCCCCACATAGGTCATCCAATAAGTCAAGCTCACCCGGTACCTAGTTACCCACATCAACAGGCTAGTTTCCCTACATATTTGCAGAACTCAGAACTTTTGAATTAGTCTACGGGTCCTGGAGGAGTTTCAAGATACCCTCCAAACAATGGGAATTCAGTACCTTACAGTAGTCCTGATAAGGAAAGGTTAGATGAACTAACCGAGCAAGTGAAAAAATTGAATATGGAGGTAACCTACTTCAAGAACTAGAACAACCAATTCTAGGCTGCTCAAAAGAGCATGCAATCAAATTACAATAGGGAAATCCAAGATGTTGCATGAGGGAAAAAATTCGACAAAGGGCAGCATTCTGACAGAAATCAAAATTTTGAAAGAGGACAAGGTTCTGGTCAGAACTTTGATAGAGGAAAACAAGGTGGACAAGGGTTAAAAAGGAGAAAACCACCTAGGTAGAATAGGCCATGGAACACCAGACCTAATAATGGAGGACTCCTCACTCCATTGGATCAATCTTCCAATCAAGAGAAACCTCTGAGTGGTGTATATCTAGCTGAAGCAGCTTTGTCAGGGTGGTGCAAGCTCCATAAGACAGGTCAACACTTCAAGCTTGATTGTCCTGAATTTCAAACTATTGCTTCCATCTTTCAGTATGAAGTTGAGAAAAACTCCACTGGTCGGGAGTTGGTACCCTCAAATCCCTATGATTCCCTAGTTTTGGTGTTGAATCATGCTCCATTCCCGAGGGATGAAGAGAATGAACTAGAAGAGGAGTCAAGTAGCCAGAATGAGGAGATTGAACAAGTGTTGAATGATGATGATATTTCTCAATTATTCAATGAAGGAACTAAGAATGATAATGGTCCCTTGGATGCGGAGGAAGTTGGTTTTGAAGAAGTACATGTGTTTTAGCAACCTACAAGAAAGTATGATTAGAGGAATAGGCCTAACAGGAATCCACCAGCTAGAGGCCCATTTACTACATCTATTCCTCCAAACAAATTTACCACTCCACTGGACCCACATGCCAGTAATAATCCATCTTACCCTTAGGTGCCAACATAGTACTTTGCAAAAGGATGACAACCCGAGGCATCAAAAGAAAGCAATGTTGATAAAACAAAAAATAAGCAAACATGTCATTCTAAGGAGACCCATGCCAACATGAATGTAGATAAATTGGGCGAATATGTGATTGAAGAACTCTGAAAAGTAAAGGTGAGTCTTTCTGCTTTTGAGTTATTAAGGGTTCCTAAAATTAGAAATATAGTCCTAAGGTCTTTTAATACAAGTAAATCATCTCAAGGATTAGTAGTTAATGAGGCAGTGGACAATCCCTCTAGTTTATAGGTACCCAAAAGTCCAAAAAAAGTGCCACTAGGGGATAAAGGAAAATAAAAAGATAAGAATTAGGTTGCACAAGTTGAAACTCAATTGAGTTTGTTCCAACAAAAAATGGAAACCCTTCCCTTTCTGATTTTTGTTCATATCTTTGGGAAGAATCTGCACAATTGTCTTTCGGATTTAGGAGCATCTACAAATGTTATGCCTTTTGCTATCTATAGAGCTCTAGCTATTACCCTTGTAGCCTCTCAGAAGAAAGTCACCCAATTGGACAAGACGGAGGTAAATATAGTGGGAGAACTCAAAATGATCCCCATGCAAGTTGCTTCACATCCTAGAGTGCAACAAGTACTTAATATTTAAGTGGAAGATATTCTTGACACTTATGGTTTGATCTTGGGTTGAGATTTAACCAAGACACTAAATGTATACACATACACAAACCATTCTCACATGTGGCTCCCCTGGAAAGGAGTCCCAAATCAAATCAGAATTGAAAGAGAATCCATAATGAAGTATGTGATCACTGAATATCAGAATACTTCGAATGAGATATTGGTGTCAGAAGTCAGCATGGGGAACTATGTACTGGCTGCCCCTGTTTCAAATAAAAAAGAAGTCATTATGTTGCAAAGCTCCTCTGATGAATCCACATCAGAAGCCAATAGTTCTAAAGCACTACTTGAAAAAACAAAGGAACTTTATAACCAAGAAGATAGAAAACTCAACTTGCTAGATAATTTCCAAGAGTTTATCTAGAAGTGCATGGAGGATCAGATCCAACTGGGCAGGAATATGAATTTTAAAGAATTGCTGCTCCCTAATTGGTGCAAAGTTCACAATGCTCCTCACTTTGAGCTAGAATGTTGCCTGTGCCAAACTGCAATGGAGCAGATACAAAAGTGCATTAGTCCAACCCCAGCTATCAGGCTAGATATATAAAGTCTTCAAAATGATCCAAAAGGAAAGAGCCCAATGCCTCCTAAAGAACCTCCTGGAAGTAGTAAGGCCAGCGGTAGCTCAAAATGATCAGGGACTGATGGTTGTTGGACATTGAGATTTGATGGATCCAAATCAAATCAGGGTGCTCGAGCAGGATTTGAGCTAATCGGCCCTAAAGGTAAGACTTATTTTGTTGCTCATAGGCTCCCGTTCTAGTGCACTAATAATGCAACTAAGTATGAGGCTTTGGTCCATGGATTATTAATGGAATTAAGGAAGAAAGTTAAGACCTTGCAAGTGTTTGGAGATTATGATTTAGTGGTCAAGCAAGTAAGGAAACAATACTAATGTCATGATAGAAGGATTACCAATTACAAGCACAAAGTATGGGATCTCATTGAATGATTTGATTCCTTCGACATCCAATTGATCCCTCGAAGTAAGAATCAAATTGCAGATTCTCTAGCACAAGTAGCTAGTACATTGCAACCCTTATCGATTTCAAGTTTGAATAAGTTCACTATGGAGCTCACTCTAGTACCCTCAGTGCCTGACAACTTAACCAATTTCTAGGTGTTTGAGGATGACAAACATATTCTTGATTTCATCACTAGCTGTGATGTGTTTTCTTCTTAGGTGATTAATGACATGGAACCTTAAGAGGTTGAAATGGACCTATAAGGGGTCATTAACCTAAAAACTAATACTATCCCAAGAGGTATGGTGCATTTGGAGAGAATATTTTATTTGGATAAGATAAAATATCAAGAACAACAAGTGAAAAGGGATTCTCTTAGTAGTCAATGTGAAACATACAACATGGGGACCCAGGGTGGTGTGAAAACTGTCTTTATTGGTAAAGTGTGCACTCTAGACAAAAGGGGAGGAATTATTGATGCATTACACACATATCAAGATGTGTTCGCCTAGAGCTATGAGGACTTAAAGACATATGATACTTCGATCATCACACACACTATTCCCTTGAAGTCAAATGTCAGACCATTTAGGCAAAGGCAAAGGCCAATTAATGTTCTACTGGAACCCATAATTTAGAGGGAGGTGCAAAAGCTACTTTCAACATCAATCATATTTCCAGTGAGACACTCAACATGGGTTACAAACTTGGTTCCAGTAAGGAAGAAAAATGAAGAAATTAGACTGTGTGTTGATTTCAAGAACCTAAACAAGGCATCAGAAAAAGACAACTATCCAATTCCTTCCTTGGATGAAGTACTTCAAATTGTCAATGGATCTCAGATGATATCTTTTATAGATGGGTACTCTAGATACATCCAGGTTATGGTACAATATGAGGATAGGCACCAAACTGCCTTTACTACAAAATGGGGAAGTGTTGCTTACAAAATAATGCCCTTTGGATTAATCAATGTCACAGCTACATTCTAGAGAGCAATGGATATTGCTTTCAAAGACATCATTGGTAAGTGCATAATTATTTATATGGATGATTTGAAAGTTTTTTCTAAGAAGCGAGGTGATCATATAGCAGATTTACACAAAGTATTCCAAAGATGTAGAGAGTTTGGCATCTAACTAAATCCGAAGAAATGCATCTTTGGAGTCACTAAGGTAAAATTGTTAGGACATGTTATTTCAGAGCAGGGTATTGCTATTAACCCAGAACGAATAGAGGCTATAATAAAGATTCAGCCCCCTACAAGCAAAAAGGAGATGAATTCATTCTTTGGAAAAATTAACTTTGTTAGAAAAAATCTCACTAGATTTGTAGAGATAGTGAAGCCCTTGAATGCTATGCTGAAACTAGAAGAAAAAGTTGAATGGAGTGAAAAATCTAAGGAGGCATTTGCAAAAATCAAGAGAGATGTTGCTAAGGCTCCAGTATTGGTAAGTATGGATTATGTCAAGCCTTTTACATATACTCATTTTTTTTTTATCACTCCTGTGTTGGAATGTTAACTCAAAAGTCTGATCAAGGTGATGAACATCCCATAGATTTTATGAGTGCTCCTTTAAAGGATGTGGAATTAAGATATCCCAATGTGGAAAAGAAATCCTATTCCCTGGTCCGAGTTGTGATGAAATTGAGACATTATATCTTGAGAAATACGATATTTTCCATAGTACTTGATCCTACAATTAAGTTGTTAATGTAGAATGATTTGGGAGAATGCAGAGCCAAGTGGGTAACTATGTTGCAGAAATATGATATTGAGATCCAACCCATAAAATTGGTGAGAGGGTAGGGACTAACAAAGACAATGGCTGAGATGGGTCTTGACCTCACAGCTCAGCAATATCACCTCCAAGAAGTGTCTCCAAGAGACTAGTATGATGAAATTATCTACTATTTTTTGAACCAACAATGTCCTGAACACCTTAATACAGTACAAAGGAGAGCTTTGCATCTGAAAAGTGACAGTTTTATGATGAATGGAGTTGTGTTGTATAAGAGAAATCACAAAGGGGTTTATTTGAGATGCCTAGGAAAGGAAGAAGTTGGGAGAGTGATGACTGAATTTCATGAAAAATATGGCACAGGTCATGGCTCAACACCTTCCACTGCAAATCAGATCCTGAGGGCAGGATATTATTGACCTACCTTGTTTAAAGACACACATAACCATGTGAGGAATTTTCATGTATGTCAAACTGCCGCAAGTAAGGAGAAACGTGCAACCCTTCCACTTCAGCCTGTTATAGAAGTAAAACCATTTGCACAATGGGGAATGGACTTTATAGGTCCAATCAATCCACCTTCCTCTATAGGCCACAAGTATATTCTCACCGTAACTGATTACTTTTCCAGATGGACTGAGGCTCTTGTATGCAAACAATGCACTTCTGAAGTGGTAATCAATTTCATTGAGTCGAGTATTATTAATCACTTTTGATGTCCATTGACTTTAGTTTGTGATAATGGTCCTGCATTTGCATCATTGAAATTTTCTAATTGGGCCTTTGATCATGGAATTGTCATAAAATTTGCATCTAATTACTATCCACAGGGTAATGGTTTGGTTGAGTCTTCCAATAAGAATATTTTAACAGTCATCCATAAACTACTAGTGAAGAATCCCAAGGATTAGCATACCCAGCTTATATTTTCTCTTTGGGAAAACTGCACTAGACATAAAACATCCCTAGGAACATCTCCTTATCACCTATTGTATGGTTTGGAACTTGTATTTCCCATCCAATTGAAGATCCCTACCTTGCAATTCATTAATGAATATTATGATGGAGAGGATAAGCATGAAGCCCGCCTGACTGAACTGTTACACCTTGAGGAGAGAAGAGATGAAGCCCTAGAAAACTTTGCCAAACATCAGGGTGTAGTGAAAATATGGTTTGATAGGAGAGCCAAGGTGAAATCCCTTAGAATCTCTGACTTGGTTGTCTAATGGGACAAATCCCATCACCAAAAAGGGGAGCATGGAAAATTTGACAAACTTTGGCTCGGCCCTTATCAGGTTGCAGAGATTCTAGGAGACAATGCTTTTCGTTTGAAAACTCTGACCAAAGAAGATATCCCACTGCCTACCAATGGGTAGTATTTGAAGCATTATTTCCAGTCCTGAGTTGTTTACAAATTTTTCCTTGTACATAGGTATATTAGGTTTGCTTTCTATTTTTTTGTTTGTGCTTTGGTTAGATCGGGGGTTCTTTTGTTTGTTTTGCTCGTTTTCTGCTTTTGGTTAGAGAAGGTTTGCTTTGGTTGGTTTTTCTTTCTACCCTCCTCTTTCTTTGGGTTTTCTTGCTTTCTTTTGGGCATGTTGCATTTGTATAACTGGATAATTGTCTGGGGTTGTTCTGGGGATTTATTTTATAAAATCTAATCATCTTTTCAGAGTCAAATGAACTTGGGGAATTCCTTTATCTGATGTTGCATATGCTTGGACTTGGAGTCTCATGAGTAAGTCAAATTCTGGAATGTATTTGGGTCTCATACTTTCACACAAATCTTAAAGATTCTGAGGTTGCATATGGTCCTTATGAAGTCTGACTGGGTGAAAAATCTTATATTCTGCTCTAGTGCCACTATGGTTCTCATCCCTGAGTGTGAGCTTCATTGCTTCCAGGGTGAAAGGGAAAGTTTAAAAGATCTGAAAGAGAATATCAAAAAAGAAGAGGAAAAAGAAAATGTTGAAAATCAAAAGAAATGTTCACCTTATCAAGGGTATCCTAGTATCTCTACCAAGGCTATGGATGCTTGGCTGGTAGTAGAGCTATGCTAGGGAGGGTCACGGTGATAACCTCTTCGGGGCTATGGATGCCTGACTACCAATGAGGCTCTATCTAGGTTGCTTTTGGGGTTGGAATTATTATGTAGCCTGGTTAGACTAAGTTTGGTCCCTTTTGCAACTGAGGAAAAGGAAACGAATGCATGCGCACACACTTTGAACCAAGTACAAGAAAGGTTTGCTTTTTTGTGATTTCTAAAACCTTGTTCTTAGGGTGACCTGATGTAAGGACTAAAACTAGGGATAATGGGTTCTTGATTCCAATTTGTCATTGAAATGCTCTAGAGCATTTCCCCAGTGGAGTCGCCATTTGTTGTGCAGTTTTGTGCACACGCCCCACTGAAATTAGGGACCCTTTTTGCTTGGTCTTTTGGCTATTTTTTGTGGCCATGCCTTTTGGGCTTGTCTTTGAAAATCATGGGATTCTGGTCTTTGGTGCTTTGGTCCTTTGGTCATGGGATTTGGTTACTTTGGACTATTCCTAAATGCTTGTCTTGTTTGTAAAGGGCCTATGTTTTGAGTTCCAAGTGGTCAAGGGGCCTTGTGGGTGTCCTCTCTAGAAGTGGGTTCCCTTTTCCTTTTTGTTTGTCCTTGGTGTTTTGACTAGGTCTTAGGAGTAGTTATCTTCCTCCTAAGACCTTGTTTCCTTTGCTTTGTGTGTTTGAGTGCACGATGAAACTAAACTCTGAACCTTCAAAAATTTCTTGGTTCAATTTCCATTCTGGTTCTGGCTCCGGCTCCGCTTCTTGTCTCCCTGTTCCTTTGTTTTTTTCTTGTGTTTGGCATTTTGGTTGGTTTCCGCACTTGGGTCTTCTTTGGTTTTCCTTTTTTCTTTCATCTCCAGAGGTGGGGCATGGGATGAAACTAAACTCTGAACCTTCACAAATTTCTTGGTTCGGTTTCCATTCTAGTTCTGGCTCCAGCTCTGCTTCTTGTCTCTTTGTTTCCTTTGTTGTTTTTCTTGTGTTTGGCCTTTTGGTTGGTTTCTTCCCTTGGGTCTTCTTTGGTTTTCCTTTTTTCTTTCATCTCCATAGGTGGGGCATGGGATGAAACTAAACTTTGAACCTTAACAAAGTTCTTGGTTCAATTTCCATTCTGGTTCTGGTTCTGGCTCCGACTCCGCTTCTTGTCTCCTTGTCTGCTTTGTCATTTTGCTTGTGTTCAGCCTTTGGGTTGGTTTCCTCCCTTGGGTCTTATTTTATTTTCCTTTTTTATTTTGTCTCTAGAGGCGAGGCACGGGATGAAACTAAACTCTAAACCCTCACAAAGTTCTTGGTTCGGTTTCCATTGCAGTTTCGGCACCGACTCTACCTCTTGTCTCCTTGTTTCCTTTGTTTTTTTGCTTGTGTTTGGCCTTTGGGTTGGTTTCCTCCCTTGGGTATTCTTTGGTTTTCCTTTTTTCTTTTGTCTTTGGAGGTGGGCCATAGGATGAAACTAAACTCTAAACATTCAAAAAATTCTTGGTTCGATTTCCATCTGGTTTTGTTTCTGCCTCTGTCTTGTTTTATTTCTGGTTTCATCTGGTTTTGATTCGGTTTCCATTCCAGCTCTGGCTCCGTCTAGTTTTGTTTTTTCCTTTGTCTTGTTTTGTTTCCAGTTTCATCTATTTTTTTTTCACTTCTTTCTGGCCCGAAATTCCCTTCTGGTCCGAATTCTGCAAAGGGATGAAAATTCCAGACTTTGAAGAAGGGTGCCTTAATGATACTTTAAGGGATTCTAGTTGATTATTTGGATTTCTTTGATGATTAGCATGTTCTTTATGATGAACTAACTTGGATTTTGATGCTATAATGGATACTTATTGTGGCCTTTTAAATGCAGGGTGGATCAAGCAAGGTAGTTGCTAGCAAGGCTAAGGACAAGCAAGTGGATCTTAGTGCAGAGGAATATGTTGGGGCAAGATAAAGTGATACAGACCTCCTCCTGTTGAAGTTGAAGGTGATTGTAGATCAAGCTCGATATCAGGAGCAAGGCTCTAGAAGGAGGTTTGAGCATAATTTTGATGTTGTGAGATCCGTGGGGTAAGGCCAAGTACACTTTGCAGCCCTAGGCAGGTGAAACCCGTTCGTACATGGGGAGGGTTAAGTCAAACAAAATTCGATGGCCATTCATCTGAGTTGGACATGACATGGAAAATTCAAACAAGCTTGACTTGATCAAGGTCATTCATGTGCCCAGCTTAGCTATTGATCGATGACCCATATTCAAACTCACATTGCACACCCATTGCAATTCTTCTGCTTCACGCGGGTGAGACAATAATGGCGGAAGTGACCCGCAAGGTGTATTCGGTCTAAACTAATATTTTTAGATATCCAAGGCCGATCTGAAGGGGTGCCTCATGCATTCACTATAGGGTGGCAATTTATTGCAAACTATCCAAGGTTGAACGGGTTGGTGGCCGACCTTGCTTTGTAACCCTATCTTGGGTTGGGGCGTGGTGCAATCTCTATAAGTTTGGCATTTCCCCTCTTCTGAAAAATGGGTTAGTCAGTCAAAGAGTTAGACTAGAGTTGGGCAAGCTATAGAGGATTAGATTTTTAGATCAGAAAGTTAGAATTAGGAGTTAGTTTTATTTTCAGGCAAGTGTTATAATACAAAATAATAGAATTGTTGCTATTATTGGTGATTCAATAAAAGTGAAGACATTGTGCTATTATTGGTGGCTTCTTTGGATTGATTTTTCTTGCATGGTTTTTATTTATCTTTGAAATTGCTTGAAAATAACTAAATGCATTTTAGATTTAGAGTTAAATAATTTAATGGTGCTTGTGATTTAGTGCTTGGAGTGTTGTAGTGATCTTCATACTTTGGGTAGTTTCTTGATTTTGGGATTGTTGTGCAAGGTCAAACTATACTATATATTTGTGTGCTTAGTTTAATTGCGGGAATTTATCCAGTTCAATTGCATGAATGTCCATGATTTGGAAATCTTTAATTCCTTAGAAGATTGTACTGTTTCTATGAGATTGCAGGTATAGCTTAGAAGATTGTACTGTTTCTATGAGATTGCAGGTATAGCTTGGGTTAAGCAGAAATTAGTTTTGAGGGATTGGTTTGTTCCAAGTATTTCATCATTAGTATTGTTGATCTTAGGAGTAATCATAATCTAAGGATTTTAGAAACCCTTATCTTTTGCTATTTCTTTGAACTTTGGTTAAAATAGGAATTCGAGTATCATTATATTATAAAAGCTGATAAGTTTAGAGGTTCCAGTACTTTTTTTTTAAGGTCCCTTTGTGATTACCAACATTTTCACATTTATGACTGAGTTTTTTTGTTGCATTGTCAAGACCTAACATTAGATACCTTGGGGTTATCTCTTTTTCAATAGATATTGACCTTTCAAGAGAGATAGGATACTATATATATTTTCTGAGTTGTTGTTGTGCAAAAAAAACCATCAACAATACCCTCTACCCTAAACCCTAATCCCTCAACCCTTAAATCCAAGAAAATTCTCTACCCTAATCCCTAAACCCTCAACCCTTAAACCCTCAACCCTCTACCCTCAACCCTCAACCCTTAAACCCTAATCCCTCAACCCCTATAACCTCTACCCTATACATTGGACCCTCAACCCTAATCCCTCGACCCTATACCCTATACCCTCAATCCTCTACCCTCAACCTTAAACCCTCAACCCTTAAACCCTAAACCCTAAACCCTTAAACACTTTACCCTCTACCCTCTACCCTATACATTAAATCCACAACCCTCAATTCTCAACCCTCAACCCTTAATCCCTCAACCCTCAATCCTTAAACCCTAAACCTCAACCCCTATACCCTCTACCCTTTACATTGGACCCTCAACCTAATCCTTTTACCATATACCCTCAAACTTATACCTTAAAACCTCTACCCTAAACCCGAAACCCTTAACCCTAAGTCCTTCAACCCTAAACCCTTAAACCTTCTACCATATACCCTCAACCCAATACCCTCTACCATCGACCCTAATCCCTCAACCCTCAACCCCTAAACCCTAATACCCTAGAAACCATCAACCCTATAGGTGCTCCACCCTAATCACTCAACCCTATACCCTCAAACCCTATCACTTTCTCTCTATCTATACATCTCACCTCTCCCTCCCTCCCTCTCTCCTACCCTCTCTAATTGTTTCTATCTACCCTCTCCCTCTTTTTATGTACCTCTCATTCAATCAATCCCTACCACCCTCTCTCACTCCCTCTATCCATCTCTCTATATGTCCCTCCCACTCTCTCCCACTCTCTCACACTCCCTCTCTCTCCCTCTCTCTCATGTATCTCCCTCCCACCCCCTCTCTCTCTCAAATCTCTCCCTCTAGCAACCTACCTAGGTAACTCCCTCTCTCCCCCGTCTCTCTATCTATCCCTCCCACCCTACCTAGATAAGTCCCTCTCACTCCACCCCCTCTTTCTCTACCTCTATTAGGTCACTCCCTCCCACACCCTCTCCCTCTCTCAAGTCTCTCACTCACACTCCCTCTCACTACCTATCTCTCAAGTCTCTCCCTCTCACCCCCCCTCACACTCTCAAGTCTCTCCCTTTGACACCCTACCCGCATAACTCTCTTTCTCTCCATCTCTCTCTCCCCCCTCACACTCGCAAGTCTCTCCCTCTCACCCCCCTCACACTCTCAAGTCTCTCCCTTTGGCACCCTACCTGCATAACTCTCTCTTTCTCTTTGTTTCTCTCTCCCCCCTCACACTCTCAAGTCTCTCCCTTTGGCACCCTACCTATATAACTCTCTCTTTCTCTCTGTCTCTGTCTCTCCCTCTCTCTCAATTCTCTCTCTCCCACCCCCCCCTCTCTCTCTCCCTCCCACCCTACCTAGCTAAGTCCCTCTCACTCCAACCCCTTCTATACCACTCCCTCTCTCTTAAACTCTCACTTCCACCCCCTCTCTCCAGACTCTCTCTCTTAAAATTCTCCCTCCCTCTAAAGACATACGTAAATACATACATACTTGCATACATACAAGAATAATACATATGTACATACAATCCTACATCCATACAAGCATACATACATGCATGTGTCAATACAATCTTGCATACATATAGACATACATACAATATACATACATTGATACATACAGGCATACATACATACATACAAGCCTACATAAATGCATATATACATGACATACAAGCATACATGTACATAAAAACATACAAATATATCAACATACATTCAATAGAGTGGAATTTAACATAAAGGAAGACATAATGTGAGCATATTATAACACACTCACGTTATGTCTTCGTTGACATGTTTCCCACGAAAGCAAAAAACCATGTCAAAACTAAGATATAATGTGCTCACATTATATCTTGCTTTGGGAATCCCCAAGCCTTAGTATTGGTATTTTCCTTGGAATACCAATCCAAAGGATTGGAGGTTATTCCTAATGACCCAAGACATTTTTTTACAAATTCTACAATATTTCACATAATTGAGTTCATGCTCACCATCAGGATTGCACGCGGTTCAATATCAAACAAGTCAAACATTTGGGTAGTGTTACGTTCTCTCTTAGCTATCCAATGATGTAATTTTTTTCACTTTCTAACAATGTTAAGCCTTTCATCCATAATTTATTTTGCTTGTATACATCTCTTTTTTTTCCAAAAAATAGTGTTTGGTGTTTTTTTCATTATAAATTAACGGCTCATCGAAATTTCAAATAAATTACATTTTTTGAAACTAGACTCCATTCTACAAATTAAAAAAAAAAATCAATTATTTTCCAAAATTTGTAGGGGTAGCATAGCCAAAATTCTATTTTTTCAAGAAGTGTCACTTCGAAAATTAGTAAAAAATCAAATATTCATTAAAAAATTATCAAAAAAATTGTGCATCAACTAAATACTATTAGCTAACTTCTGACTGTAGTGATTTTAAAAATACTAAAAAAAAGTACACCATGCTAGCATCGTACAAGAGTTGCGATGTTATGTTTTTCTTACAAAAAAAACACCAACTTGTGTACGTCCCTCATTTGAACCCCTTAGTCTCAACCATTATAAAAATAAATAAGTAGTTTAGAAAGTAGACTTGGAGAACTTCGATCCTTGTTTTTGTTCCATCTCAAAATTTTGAGTGTAACTATCCTCAATTTCATGTCCAAGGTCAGTATTTCCTAATTTCATAAAAAAGGTGTCCACTTAAGTCCCCTTTTTGGGAACCATCTTGGTGCACTTACCCACTGAGTAAAAGTGATAAAAGCAATCCCCGCTTGAGGAGGAAAACCCATATCATTGAGTAAAAGTTATAAAACCAATCCCCACTCGAGGAGACGAACCCGTATCATAGAGTAAATGTTGTGAAGGAGCTCTACAGATTCTCGATCCTACAGAGCAAGTGGGCAGACAGTCACACAGACCGTCATCAAGTTGGAGGACTTTCAAAGGGGTCCCTCAAGAACCCTTTAAAAGGAAGAGGGGTCCACTCAAGGGACACGCTGTTTGAAAAGCGAGGTCTAGTCAGGTTGTCCCCAAGCTAGATGTGAATGTATAAAATAAGTCTAGTCAGGCTGCCCCCAAGCTAGATGTCATAGAATTAATTTGAGATAAAAAAATTCAAAGAGGTCCCTCAGGAACCCTTCAAAAGAAAAGGGGGTCCACTCAAGGGACGCTTCAATTGAAAGAGATAGAAGAGAGGGGGTCCTTAAGAAGGACACACATCTCCAAAACAAGTTATCACTGCCCCCAACATATAGGGGAGGAGAACCATGTAAGATACTTAGAAAATACAAGATAGAGGTAAACCTTGATATCACATGTTATTTTGAAAAAGAGGTAGGTGCATCAATAGGCACCTGAATCATGAAGTTTTTTAATTTTATATTTCAAGGCCTTAAATTCACTAGTGGAATGGTCAAGCACTCAATGGTATGCACATAAATAATGTTTTCCTTTATCATGCCTATGAGATTTCTTACGTGTAGGAGAAGGAAGATTAAGGAAGCAAGTTTTTAGAAGCCGTAACAAAATATGCTCTTGCTCAAATAAAGGATGAGGAGCAAGAAGCAACCATTTCTCTTGTGGATAAAAGTTTGACTACTCACAAGAAGAAGATATGAAGGTAGAAGACAAAGGAGGATAGACCAATCCGCGAGAACGAAGTTGAGCGGATATCACGTCAACGTTCAACCATGGTTTCTACTTAGATTGTTCATTCGATCACCCAAGTCCCAAATTATTCTTATGAGGCACAAATTCTATAGGGACTTGAATGCCTTGTTCATTACGCCCACAACCTTTATGCTCATAACCATATTTAGAGACAAGCTTAAAGTTGGGGTCATAACGTACTTGCAAATCTTGGGAAGAGGGAGGATCTACATAAATATTATTATTCCAGCAAGGGGGAACATACTCTTCTACGTGATCACAATCATCCTCTTTAATAGGACTACCAACATCATCCTCTTTATTAGAGGCATAATCATCCTCCTCAGAAGCGGGATCAACACTAAGAGCATTACAATTCACATTCACATTATCCCACGATGCAAAAGGTTGAATGTCCTTGATAATGGGTGTGAATGATGTTGTCAAAGGGTCTAAATGGATCGGGTCGACTTTATATTCCTGAATGAATGAATCTATAAAGTATAAAGAACCCTAATCATCACCAAGACATGCATTTTCTTGAGAAGAGGTCTAGAAGGAACAAACTTAGGATTTCATGCTTCAAAAGGATCTTCCTCAAGGACATTTATCTCAAGAGTATCCTTTGTAGTAGGTATTGTTGGAGTAAACATCGACACATTGGAAGATACTGAAGGAATAAGTGTAGGCACAACCGAAACCTGACTAGTGGCTACCATCTCACATAAGTGCATAGCCTTAGGGCCAGCCTTAACTTTGACTACTTTATTATTAGCAATTAACTTAATAGATTTATGCAAGGTAGATGGGACTGCGCCCATAGCATGAATCCATGGTCTACCAAGAAGGAGTTTACAAGGTAACTTCTTTGACATATAGTAACAGGTCCAAGCTATAAAGGTAATACTATTGTACCTAGATCTTGTCTCCTAACATTATCGAACCCACAGATGACGACAAAAGAAGCATTAAGAGAGGATGAATCAATATTAATCTTATGAAATAGATTAATTCTACATACATTGAGTGCTAAACCAGTGTCAACGAGAGTATGTCTAATACTTATTTTATTAATGTTAACTATAATCATTAGAGGTTCTACTTTCTTCTGTACTTCTGGAGGTGGGAGTTTATGTGGATAGAATGTGATATTCGATGAATCCACATGAATATGAGCTATCAACACATCATCATCAATTGACTTGGTGGAAGAAGGCAAGAGGATCTTTTGCAAGGCTTCATGAAGCATACCTTGATAAATTGGAGCAGACTGAATCAAGTCCCACAGTGAGATCTTAGCCAGAGTAACAAAAGGTTGCTCGACAAGATCACAATCAGTGGGTGCTTTAGTAGTAGGTTCAGGTGCTTGAGGAAGTCTTAGTTGTTTATTCATTCTAGTATCATAGGTATGGGCTACTGCTCTATAAGAGGGAGCCTCAGAAAGATCAATGGAATCACTATCAAATGGAACACCATTAATAAAAAAAACCCTTTTAGGAGAAGGGCTAGTTGGAGTTACGTAAATGACTGGTCTCTTAGGCCTTTGAGGGGTACCAGAGACATAGATTACATTTATAAAATCATCACAACCTGTAGAATAATTATTTGAAGACGCATTCTCAACATCAATCCAAACAAGATCAAATGTGGAAGGAGATTCATCGTGCACTAATGCATCATCTCTAGAGGAGAGTGTATTAGAATAGATAATAAATTCATCATTCACAAATGCAATGTCCTTAGAAGAGAGTGTATTGGAAAGAGTAGAAGGTTTCTCATTCACAAATGCATCATCTCCAAAAGAGAGTGCATTAGAATGAATAGAAGGTTCACCATTCACAAATGTATCATCTCTAGAGGAGAGTGCATTGGAATGAAGAGAATAAGGTAGAGTAACATTTAGAAAGGTATCAATGATTTCATCTTCTTGCAACAAAATATTCTCCAAAGTAGGGGGAATTTCATGAGAAGGGTCAAAGATACAAAGTGACATGGGAAAAGCCAAGTCACTATCACATGCATGAAATGGAATATCATTAAAATTTTGAACAAAATTAGATACTGAGCTAATAAAGAAGATATTAAATTCATTACGATTTTTTCAGTATTTTCTATGTTCTAGTAATTTGTATTTTCGGAGGTCTTCAAAGTGGAATCTGAGGTTGAAACTTGTGTCGGTCTTTAAAATTTGAGGTTAAAGGCCCTAGTATTGTAGGGACTGAACTATTTCTCTAGAAGACATTTCCAACGGTGCAAACGGTTCTGAATTTCGAGCACCGAGTCAAAAGTTATGACCCCGCTAAGTAGGGGTAAATAAATTCCTAGTTTTTGAAAAAGACGTTCTTCACGTCGAGTTCACCAAAATGTAGAGAAAGTGGATTCGCTACTCATGAATTATCTTCAATCAAAGAGCCTCATGGGGTGAACTTCCCTAAACTACCTCAAAGAACAGTGGCGAGAGTTCTAGAATCAAAAAGAGTAGGTTACATAGATTCTCTGGACAACTTGACAAGCTCTCGGACAAAGGATGACAATGCATAACACAAACAATAGTGTGGCGCACTGGCATCCCAGAGGTGCGCTAGCATCTCGTACAAACCATAAAGCGATTTTATCACAAAGAACAACTAAGTGACTACTAGCAATCTGATTACTACGAACTTCTAGAACATAGGAAATAACAGAATGTGATAGAACTAAAATGAAATAAAGAAAAGTATAAGTGATAAAGACAAAGAGTAGAAAGGAAAGAAGATACTCACAACCACACAAGTGATGAAGCCTCTAGCTCATGAATTTCTTTAATACCTACATACATGATATCAGGAAAAATTGTTGGGGCTGTATAGGGGTTTTCCTCAGTCAAACACCCGTTTTGGTGTTCCCACCTGCATGAACAACTAGATAGAAAGAGAGAGAGTAACTGAAATGGAAAAAGTGTGTGGGGAAAGCGCAAAGTTCTTCGAAGTAGAACCCACACCACAAAGTAAGAGTCATAAAAGCAAACCCCTCTCAAGGAGGAGAGCCTGTATCACAAAAGAGGTGATAAAAGCAATCCCCACTCAATGAGGAGAACCCATATCACGATATGTGAATGTAATCAATAGGGGTTATGGAATCCCAAGATGTTCACAAGCATATGGCAGGGGAGATGGAGCTTCAATAGCTAAGTGAGCTTGAGAAAGCTTGAAGCTGCTACAACAAGTTGTATGGAGTTGTGTAAGCAAGAGCAAGGTGGTAGAAGGCTAAAGCCAAAACAAGAGAGAAGCTAGAAGGAGAGGAAGAATCCAAAGAGTCACAAATGAAGTGAAAATATAGCCTTTAATGAAGGAAAAGAAGCTTTCAGGTGGTTACAAGGCATCCCGAGCTGTTACCACCGACAAAAAGGTGAGGACAAGTAGCAAAGCATGCTCAAAAATGGTCGTTTGAATGTTGCAATGTCACAAGGTTCTAGCACAATGCGCAGACATCTATGCGGCATGCTAGTGTCTGAACACATTACACTACAAAATGACAAAAACAAGAAGATCACAAGGTTTGATGCGAAGTAGACGCACAAAGGTAGCTACTAAAAACGAGTGTTGGAGCATCCTGAGAGGAAAAAGGCTGATGCAAGGGCTAAAATGGGCCTAATCAATATTCTAAGGAAGTGGACACTAAAGCGAACACAAGAATGTATGTGAAATTGTGAGGGGTACAATTTTACGACTATACAATTATATTTTAGGTTCAAGTCTTTATAACAAGTAAGTAAAGATAGTATTATATGGAAGTATTGTTTGGAAAGTGTATCTAAAAGTATCTTAAGGTATGTATGAAAATAACAAAAAAAATTAAAAATCTAGGCCCATCACCTTATGAACTTAAAGGAGATTCGTTCAATTCTTAATTACAAACCTAGGCCTCCAAACTCTACCACTAGCTCTCAAAGTTGCAAATGCTCAATAAGCCAAAGGTGTTCAAGTTCATGCTCACTTATAAGGGACCAAGGTACGAGGCAAAGCCTCTAAGGACTTCTTAAAATCCCTACAACTCAAGTATTCCCACTCTCATGTCCATCATCTTAGAACCTAGTAGGTTGGCTTTGCTCTCTACCAAATACATTTCAAGTTTTCCTAGATCATTACAAGCTAATGTTTAAAAATTAGTAAGACTCTTAAGAGTATTGTTGTATACTCCAATAATGTTTTGATGTTGTTACTACCTAGCTTAGCTAGGTGACTAACTCTACTTTTTATATTCAAATCACTCTTAAGAAGTTACACAATATGCTTTGTTCATTTCCAATGACAAGGCTTCAATCTTAAATGGATTTCCATATCAATTTTCCAAAGTCACCTATTACTTCATGAGACAACACTTGCTCCAAATCTACTAAGAGGCTTTTAAAAATGGTTCTCTAAGGTTCGTGATCAATCATGGAACTATCATTTTTATTCTTGAAGTTGGAAATACAAAGCGTATGTTTAGTGCAACCTATCAATTTGCTTGATTACATACCCACCATAATTTACCCTCACTTTCACGTACTTTCATACATTCAACCTTAATTTATATATATTTTACTTTTCATTAGCTCATATTTCTATGCAACTAACCCCTACCTCAAGATTTTACATTCCCCATGTCATATAAATTCTATGATATTAGAGTGTGCTCTCACATGATGCAAGACTAATTCCTATTTAAAATTGAAAATTTCATTACCAACTCCAACCCTTTCATACTAGCCATTAAAAAAAAAAATTGGTACACATTTGTGTGACTATTGTGTCATTATTTGGCGACATTCATTTTTTAATTTAAAAATGTCAGGGTAAAAGCAAGAAGTTAGGTCCATGAAGAGGGGAAGTTTCAACCAAAAAAAATCTCGCAGAAAATGTGTACGCATTATTAAAAAAACGCATATGTGTTATGCATCGGGTGCCCAAGCCTAAAAAAATGTTTATGCACTAAAAAAACGCGTACAGGTTATATAACATGTACAAGTCATTTATTTAAAAAATTAAATACCTTTAAGAAATGCTTACACATTTTGTAACGCAAAATGTAAACGCTTTTCTAAATTTTTTTATTTTTTTTAAATCATGCAAATAAAGAACGTGTATGCATTTTGTAATGCATACACATTTTTAAAATTTTGAATCCCCAACCCACATGCTACCTCGGTTTTAGGCTCGGGAAAGACTTGACAACCCAACCCTTAGCCTTTGACCTACAACTAAAAAAGTAAGGCAGATTCAAGAAGGATGTCCAACTTTGGTAATATGGTTGATGGACTTTTTTTATGAATAAATCTATGAAATTAAAACCCATTAGAGAAAATGATGTATAGTTTCCAAATATATAATTTTATTAAGATTGGATTATATTTGTTATTTTATAATTAATTTCTAAGCAAACTAGTCCATAAACTTGAAATATAACACTTTTTCTATTTTTTAATAACTTTTTTTGGTTAAGTTTCTTATAAAAAAATTTACATGGCATCAATCTATTAGGTTTTCAATGGCAGATATCTAAAAGCTAAATGCAGATTTTATCAAATAAACCAGAAGTAAAACACACAGAAAAATAACATAGAGAATTTAACGTGGTTCACCCAATGTGGGCTACATCCACCAAACCGCAACCATCCAATGATATTATTAACCAGTGCAAAACCCTATTACAATATCATGAATAATCACCTGTTTCTTATGATCCTGTAACTCTATCCTAAACCCTTTATAAATTAGGGTTATACAAAATCAGGGTTTTTTCCCTTTTTGTGATTTTTCCCTTTTTCATTAATTTCGCGAAAAAGCAGTCCAAAAATTTTTCTCGGGGGCTACCGCCCCCAAACCCTCACTGGGGGCCCGACCCGGCCCCGGACCCCGGCGAGGATACATGAAGAGTGTATAGTATAGAATGATCAGTCGCCACATACCAACAATCTCCCACTTGGAGACTGATTAGGCTCCACACCTAAACAATCTCCCACTTGGAGACTGAACTTGGACAACACCGTTGCACTTACAGCTCCCACTGGAAATAAGCACCTTGGACCCTACTGCTTTCTTATACTTTAATTCAACCTTGAAGGCCAACCGAAGCTGAAGAGGAGCTCAGCTTCTCCCTTATCACTGCCTTAGTAAACGTATCCGCTGGATTTACATCTGTATGTATCTTTTCCAGCTTTACCTGTCCATCCTCCAACACTGACCAAATGAAATGATACCTCAACTGTATGTGTTTGGTTTTAGAGTGCAAGGCAGAATTCTTTGCAAGATGTATAGCACTCTGGCTGTCTGTGAACAAGTAATTTTCAGCTTGTTGTTTTCCCAACTCTTCCATGAAAAATTGCATCCATATCATTTCCTTTGCTACCTCTATTGCAGCCACATACTCTGCCTCTGTGGTGGATAAAGCAACCACCTTTTGCAATCGAGATATCCAACTTACTGCTATCCCACCAATGGTAAATACATAACCTGTGGTACTCCATTTGGTATCAATATCCCCTACCAGATCTGAGTCAACATAGCCTTTTAAATCTATATTAGAGCCCTCAAAACATAAAAGTTTATCCGGTGTACCTCTCAAATACCTGAGAATCCATTTCACTGCATTCCAATGCTCAATTCCTGGATTACTCATATACCGGCTAACAACTCCTACAGCATGTGCAATATCTGGTCTCATGCATACCATGGCATACATTAAACTACCTACAGTTGAAGCATATGGTACTTTGGATATTTTTTCTTCCTCCTCTTGTGTCTTTGGACACATATCCTTAGTCAATTTTACATGACTGGGCAAAGGTGTGCTGACAGCTTTTGCATTCTCCATATGAAATCTCTGCAACACCTTTTTAACATAATCAACCTG
Source organism: Sequoiadendron giganteum (assembly GCA_007115665.2). Taxonomy (NCBI): domain Eukaryota; kingdom Viridiplantae; phylum Streptophyta; class Pinopsida; order Cupressales; family Cupressaceae; genus Sequoiadendron; species Sequoiadendron giganteum. The sequence continues at coordinate 254,199,386 of CM021110.1, forward strand.
AGATAAAAACAATTTCCTGTTTTTCCTATCTCTTGTAATCTTCATACCAAGGATTTGTTTTGCTGCCCCCAAATCCTTCATAGCAAATGAATTTGCTAACTGTTGTTTTAACTCCTTTATGTGATCCATGTTAGACCCCGCTACAAGCATATCATCAACATATAAACATAAAATAATGTAGCTATCTTCACCTAGCATCTTAAAATAAACACAATGGTCTGAATTACACCTATTGTAACCTTGCTCAGCCATAAAACTATCAAATTTAAGATACCATTGTCGAGGTGCTTGCTTCAAGCCATATAAGCTTTTCTTCAATCTGCACACTAGTTTCTCCTTACCTTTGACCTCAAATCCTTGTGGTTGTTCCATATAAATTTCCTCTTCCAAATCACCATGGAGAAAGGCAGTTTTAACATCAAGCTGTTCTAAATGCAAATCTTCAACAGCCACAATACTTAACACAGTACGAATAGAGGTCATTTTAACAACTGGAGAAAATATTTCATCAAAATCAATACCTTGTTTCTGTGCAAATCCCTTTACAACTAATCTAGATTTAAATCTTTTCTTACCTCCATCCTCCTCTTTCATCCTATAAACCCATTTGTTTGCTAAAGCCTTTTTACCTGCAGGCAACTTGCATAATTCCCAAGTCTAATTTTTCAGCAAGGAGTCCATTTCTTCTTCCATTCCATGCTCCCACTGAACCTTGGTATCCACCTGCATAGCTTCATGATAACATTCTGGTTCACCAGCATCAGTTAATAGAATAGAGTACAAAGAGGGAGAAAATCTTTCTGGAGGTCTACTTAACCTTGAAAATCGCCTAACATTCACTGGAGTTTGTGGTATTTCTTGTTGCTATTGTTGCGGAGCATGAGGAACCACTGGAACATTGTTGTTTGTAATATCATCCAGCACTGCATAATCCTATTCTTTCTTCTCATGCTGCTGCAATAGATCTTTGTACAACATTTTCTTATTGAATATGACATCCCTGCTTCTCACAATTTTCTTATTTTCAAAATCCCAAAGCCTATAACCAAATTCATCTATGCCATATCCAACAAATATACATTTCTTTGATTTTGCATCAAGCTTGGTTCTATTTTCAGAATCTACATGTGCAAATGCTTCACAACCGAAGGTTTTCAGAAAAGAATAACTCACCTTCTTACCTTTCCATGCTTCCTCTGGAATACCACAACCCAAAGGATTAGATGGACCTCTATTAATTAAATAAACAGCAGTGTTTACAGCCTCTGCCCACATGTTTAAAGGCAACCCAGCATGCAATCTCATAGTCCGTGCACGCTCCATTATTGTTCTATTCATGCGCTCAGCCACTCCATTTTCCTGTGGAGTCCTTGGAACCGTTTTCTGCCTACGAATACCATTAGAGGAACAATAATCTTCAAACTCTTTGCTGCAATACTCACCACCATTATCAGATCTGAGATATTTCAACTTTTTACCTATCTCATTCTCAACCAAGCTTCTCCATTTTTTAAAAGTTTCAAATATATCAGATTTTTGCCTAATGAAATAAATCCATACCTTCCTAGTTGCATCATCAATGAATGTGACATAATAATGAGAGCCACCGAGAGAAGATACCTGAGCTGGTCCCCATACATCCGTATGCACAAGCTCCAATTTCTCATCTTTCTTTTGCTTCCCATCCTTGAGAAAACTAACTCTCTTTTGTTTTCCATAAACACAACTTTCACAGAAATCCATATTAACACATTTTAGACCTAGTAAAACATTCTTTGAATGAAGTACTTTCATACCTTTTGCACTCATATGCCCAAGTCTGTTATGCCATAGTGTTGATTCAGAATTCGCAGCAACTATCTGATTTTCTTCCTGCTGAACTGCAGCAACTGTTCCTGAACATTGATTTTTATCTGCAATAGCTAAAGTAGAAGGAACAGTATGACCTGTACAAAGATATAAGGTGCCTACTTTCGCACCTTTTGCTACTACTAAGGCACCTTTTGTAACCTTCCAATTTTTATCACTAAATGTAACAACACAACCTTCATCATCTAGTTGCCCTGCAGAAATTAAATTTCTTTTTAGCTTTGGAACGTGCCTTACCTCATGTAGTAGCCAATGATTCCCATTCTGCAACTTGATCTTGATTCTTCCCTTTCCAACAATCTGACAGGGTTCATTATCTCCCAAATAAACTAGCCCAAAATCCCCTTGGACATAATCAAAAAAATAATTTCTATGGGACGTAGCATGAAATGAAGCCCCTAAATCTAACACCCAAGAATCATCAGCATTATCAAGAGAAAGAATCAAAGCATCCTCATCAGATTTATTACTTACCATATTTGCCTCTTTATTTCCTTCCTGTTTGTCTCCTTCTTTATTTTTCGAGACCAACAATCTTTCTTTACATGCCCTGGCTTACCACAGTACCAGCAATCCCTCTTGTCTCTAGATTGGGACCTTCTGTCCCTTGATTTTCCTTGTGACTTCCCACGACTCCCAAAATTGTTTCGTCTCTCGTTTGTTTTGCCCCTGCTTTCTGCATTCAAAACAATTCCTGATGTGGATGTTCCACCTGAGCTTTTCCTACGAATTTCCTCGCTCAAAATAACACCAACAACATCATCAAATTTTAATGTATTTGAACCAGAAATAGAATTGCTAACTGCCATTACCAATCTATTCCAGCTTTCAGGCAAAGAACACAAAATCAAAAGAGCCCTAACTTCTTCATCAAAATTAACTTTTGCAGAAGTTAATTGACTAGTAACCGTATTAAATTCATTCAAATGATCAGTAACTGATCCACCTTCTACCATTTTCATATTAAATAAACGCTTCATAAGAAATACCTTATTCGAAGCGGAAGGCTTTTCATATAACTTTGCTAGGGTTTCCATCAACTCTAGAGTTGTCTTTGTTGTTGTAATATTGAAAGCCACCGATTGTGCCAGGCATAAGCGAATACTGCCAAGTGCCTTTTTGTCCAAAATATCCCAGTCCTCATCCATCATTGTTGTGGGTTTCTTGGTTTTCCCTTCCAATGGCCGCCATAAATCCTTCTGATAGAGATAGTCCTCCATCTGCATCTTCCATAACTGATAGTTCTTCCCATTGAACTTATCAACCTTCATCTTACCCTCGTCTGCCATTGCTCCCACTTAACTGTGAGACTCCCACTCAACCATGAGACTTTCCTGCAAACGATAATCGAAAACAACCCGCTCTGATACCACTTGTTAGGTTTTCAATGGCAGATATCTAAAAGCTAAATGTAGATTTTATCAAATAAACCAGAAGTAAAACACACAGAAAAATAACACAGAGAATTTAACGTGGTTCACCCAATGTGGGCTACATCCACCAAACCGCAACCATCCAATGATATTATTAACCAGTGCAAAACCCTATTACAATATCACGAATAATCACCTATTTCTTATGATCCTGTAACTCTATCCTAAACCCTTTATAAATTAGGGTTATACAAAATAGGAGTTTTTTCCCTTTTTGTGATTTTTCCCTTTTTCAGTAATTTCGCGAAAAAGCAGGCCAAAATACATGAAGAGTGTACAGTATAGAATGATCAATCGCCACATACCAACAATTTTGAATCCCCAACCCACATGCTACCTCGGTTTTAGGCTCGGGAAAGACTTGACAACCCAACCCTTAGCCTTTGACCTACAACTAAAAAAGTAAGGCAAATTCAAGAAGGATTTCCAACTTTGGTAATATAGTTGATGGACTTTTTTTATGAATAAATCTATGAAATTAAAACCCATTAGAGAAAATGATGTATAGTTTCCAAATATATAATTTTATTAAGATTGGATTATATTTGTTATTTTATAATTAATTTCTAAGCAAACTAGTCCATAAACTTGAAATATAACACTTTTTCTGTTTTTTAATAACTTTTTTTGGTTAAGTTTCTTGTAAAAAAATTTACATGGCATCAATCTGTTAGGACAATTCTCTACACATTGAAAAAAAAAATAAAAAAATGTTTAGTTTAGGTCCAATTATGTTGTTTGTACACATTGATTTTTAAAAACAACAATTAAGGCCAATAAAAATTCAATAAAAAATTAGAAAAAAAAATTCTTATCAATCTTCATGTTGTTAGCTCTCTTTCCCCAAAAGGAATTAGAAAAATACTTTTATTTGGGTCAAAAAGTGGTGTTCGTACACGTGCATAGTATGGTAAAAAATTAGGGACTTTTAAAAAGTGGTTTTTATACATCCCTATCAAAATTTAGTTTTTATCATCTCGGTATTTGAATAAATTATATATTTGGAAACTAGATTCAAAATGATAAATTCCATATTACTGACTTTTTTTAAGATTCATTATGTAAGTGCCTCAAATTTTTAGTTCAAGTGTGACAAATTCCGAAAAACAACAAAGACACTTCCACTTTTTGAGATTTTTGTGGACCCAACTTCTTGCAGGGTCAAGCCACAATAGTGGTTTAGAATTTAGGTTAGGAAGGAAAACTCACAAAAAATGACCCCAAGGCAAAAAAATGATTTTAGGGGTTCGTACGAACCTACTGGTTCGACCAAACCAATAAGGGGTTCGCTCGAACCAGGGTTCAAGCGAACCCCTTTGAATCTTGGTTGAAAAAAAAAAAAAAAAAATGCATAGGAAAGGGGTTCGAGCAAACCCCTAAAGGTTCGCTCGAACCCTTATGGGTTTGTACGAACCCCCATTATCCCTCATCCCCCATCTAAGACATAAAAAAAACCTAAATTTTGGCACTTTGGAGCTCGAGTTAAGGATGAAAATCAAGGAATCTTCACAAACCCAACTAGAATCAGGTAGTCCTCAGAACAAGCTATCCAATGAATATAATTTTAATATATTTTGGTTTTATTATGTATGTATTTTTTTAGTTTTATTAAACATAGGTTTTTCACCAAAAATCAAGCTCTTTGTTTTGCACATGTGGAAAAATAGCATATTATCAAAATAAAATTTTAAAAATATGTTCGTGTTGTGTATTGATGTCCTTGATCCATTAAAAAAAAAAAAATTGAATTTCGAGACATATAGAAAAAGTTTTGTATACAATCCGCCTATGTCTGTATTGAAATTGGTTTGACTTCGAAACTTGATTAAGGAAAAGATATTCAATAAAAAACTATGAGAACAAATGAAAGTGCTAGATATCGTAGTTACAAATCTAAATTCGAAAAAAATAGAATTTTATCCTTCATACAAAAAAATTTATGTTGTATACGATGAGCGTCACTTTTTAAAAATGTTGTTTTATGAAAAAAACCAGTCTTCATGGGAGATGGAAAAAGAAGTGCAATCTGATTCCAAAAATTTTGAAAAAAATATTTTTAGAATCTATAGACAAAATGTGACAAGACTCTAGTTTGTATCATCTTCAAATTCCTCACGTTTTAGCCGTTATAAGTTCTTGAATGTGAAGATTTAGTTAAAAATAATAATTTCAGTGTCAAGTTTGGCCAAAAATTATAAACCACTATTGTGGGATCACCCTGCATCAGCCCATCAAGAACCAAATAGGTTTCATTATACATCTTTCACACTACAAGGAACATTCATTCATACAAAAAATTTCACTTTGGAGCATTAAAATGAACTAGTATTTGCTTCAAAATGTTTCAAACTAAGAGAAAATAAACGAAAAACTTTTTCACTCTTCTAAATCGATAGGTATTGATGTGAAATGAATAATTTCTCCAACTTTGCGTAGATCTCCTGTGTTTGTGGATCTTTTTAACTCCATCTTTCATTAATCTCATTACCATTTGAACCTCACACCACCTTCTCAATTTTGCAAAGACATTTAAGAAAAGAACATTAGTTGTACAACATGTTTATGATCCAAATCAAAATGCATTTTTTCCATAATTACTCCTAAGCCTATATTCATTTGTGATTTGTAGGCACCAAAGAAAAACACTGACACAACCACCACAAGTTTAAATGGCATCTTGATGATAAATTTTAGGGTTTCCCCAAGATAGCAAGCATGGGAAAGAAGGTCAACCATGTACACATAATGATCTATTGTAAGTGTAATGTAATTAATGTTACTCATGTTATTGAAGTATGTACAACCCCTTCTGCTTAACCTACATGGTTGCATGCAAACAAAACACGAGAAAAGCTTATAATGCCATGATATGTTCTAGAGTGCTTCATTAAGTCACATAATTTGAGAGCATCTATTTAGAATCTATTTTGTGCATATTCTACAAGCATTGCATTCCATGAGACTGCATTTCTTTGAGGCATTTTGTTAAACAAATGGCATGCCTTGTCATGCTTCAACATTTTCCATACATGTCTACAAGAGCATTTCCAACTATGATATTTGACAAAGTCCACGTTTGAGTCCACCTACCATATAAAATAGAACAACCAAAAGATTAAGTATCATAATCAACTTAATGCACTTGCAGATGAGACCCATTTACTATTGGTAAAATTTGCAAACCCATAACCCAACTTCCACTAGTTTCTATTAATAAACCACAAAAGTGTTCACAAATATTATACAAGCCATCACATGCAACAAGATTTGTTCATTTTCATGAAATGTGATGGAAAAGTATTAAAAATCACTTTAAATCAATAGTCAAGTAGACAAAATAATAAGAAAAATCAACTTTGTTTGAACTGTAGTTCTCATAGAATGCCTCACCAACAGACAAGATCACATAAATGGAATTTTGAAAAGACTTAGGGAGTTAAATGTTTGACAGAATGCCTCAAACAAATGTTGCCTCATGACCTGCCATAATTGTACAATATGAATTTGTTAAAAAATTCATGTACAAACTTCCAAGAAAATGCAATTGGCAAGTGTAAAGCCAAATCTCATAAATTTGGCTAGCATTCTACCTTTGTGTGCAAATGATACTTCTACTTCATTTTCTCATGCTACATTTGCACAACCAACCAAAATTAGAAGGATATTCACCATGCATATTTCATACGTAGCCCATTAAGGAGGTCAAATTTTATTTTGACCCACTGATAATTGTCTATATGTTATGATGGGATATAGAGCTAGTATTGATAAGCCTTATAATTTATGAAAAAGAAAAATACTCAAGAAGATTATGAGATCAAAAGTTGATAATATACCCCTTGCATTTCAAATAAGTATTGTCGAATAAAGGTATTAAGCACAAAATCGATACTCATGATTATACTTATCTTTAAGGTGTGTCGGGCTAATCATCGTGATATAATGCAAGGACTTTACAAAGGGTGTGCAATGAGGGGAAATATTTTCCCAACATGTAGTGATTCATACTATGCTTATTGCTAACTTTGAGAAGGATAGGAATTCTTCCTCCAACAGTCATAAATTTGACTAGAATAAGATAGTCGAATCAAGAATTTTCTTACAAAGTTGTCTACATAAAATGAGTTCAGTGGATATAGGTGTGCTCTAGAAGACCCAATGCAAGAGAGCTTTTGATGGAAAGCAAAAGAAGAATTTAGAATCAACATTTCAAAATTAAACCAGAAAGAATATTCAATGACATTGATAAGGAAGTGGATATTGTTCTTGATCCAATTCTTGAACAACACAGTGTTAGAAAGTTGGGTCTTAAACATTCAAGGAAACATACCACCATATGTTCTTTGAGATGCTTAGCAATTGGTCATTTGGTGGTTATTTTAAATGTGAAACTATTAGATGGACTTGGGGATTGTATGAGAAATCAAGTATCATAGAGAAACCTTGGTTAGTTATCAAGAAACCTAGACATAACAATCACACTTATGAAGTCCAAGATGGATGAGCAAAATGCACAAATATATGAAAAAATAAATTAAAAATTACCTTTTTACCTTCCACGCCTCTTCGACATACTCATTGCACAGAAATTTTATTATTTATTTCAAACTTCTCCAAACTGCAACAAATATCTACACAGTAGCCAAAAGAGACCTCTTCATCGAGAAACTAACGCCGTCTGACCCCAAGCTAATGGGTACGTAAATCTAAACTAAAACAGATCTCATACGTAATCCTTCTTCAATTGGAACGCATTCATTAATATTTCTATTTTAGTTTTACACACTCCATAGCATGGGGTGAGACGGCGTTAGCTTCAAAGATGAGAAAGCCTCCTTTGATGGTTCTCTGAGAATACAACTTCAATGTGATTTATTGCGCGGCACCGAGTCACAGGAGCCAACAAAACTCTGCACACATTAAAATGATAATCAAGTTAGAGACTACAATAGCCTTAAGAAAAAGGTTGCAGGATTTAGTAAACGTGAAAATATAATTTTACCAGTGGGAAAGGTTGAACAGCCGGCCCATCTGAAAGAACAATAGAAGATGAGAAGTGTTATCTGTAATAAAATACTATCGCTTATTTTTTCAAAGATTTTGCAAACAACAGATTATGAACTGGGCTTTTATTGCTTGACAGACGGCTGAGCTTGCTTTGGCATTTGGAGCGTCTGATTGGATGGTATTTATAATGTTTTTTTCCGCTCCATCCACAGATATTTTCAGTTCCTTTCACGTGAATTTAAATGATTTCGATGAGAATATACCTAGTTAAATGTATTCTTCCTCCTACTGTCTTATCGAAAACTCTTTTCAACAATCTGAGTTGGACATATTTTCAACGTTCACCAAACTAAATGTATTGGCCTGCCAATGCAAATTTATTCTGAATGTGTGGGAACAAATTCAATTGTTTAACGTTGGTTGTTGAGTATATGAAAAAGCTTTTGAAGATGTATTGGGTCATATTAAGGGTTGGTGTAAATTTTGTCACACTGTAATCGTTGATCAAGAGAGTACCTATTCAACAGACACACTCACCAGCCACATTTCATGTTAGGTAGGATTCTAGAATCCAAACATGTGCCAATGACAGAAGCATCCATTTGCCCAACCTCTCCTTTACCTATCATTCAAAGGCATCAATCTATAGCATGAAAGATTACAAATTTAAATTTACAAGTTTGTCATGATCAATATTTTCTTCACATGGATACATTTTTGAAATATATATAGAATCTTTGTGAAATTTGAATTTTAAAGATAAATAATAAATTATACAAAGTCTAAGTTGAAAATGTGAGTAGATTGATATTGTGTGCGTTAGTTTATTCAATAAGATAATGGAAATATTAAAGGAATGTTTATAAATAAATATGTTAATAATATAGCAACTCAAATCTTTTCAATTATCATAATATTGTCTCAAGATTGTTGAAAATATAATGACAAAAGCATAAACTCTTAACTTTAAATACAACAAACAAACCTATAACACAAAGAAAAGAAAATCAAATATTTTCAAGGTTGATATAAGATTGTCTTCTAAGGATGCTCTTGCATCAAACACATTGGGTAACAAAAGAGTGAGCTCTCGTTCATGAAACTTCTAAAATATATTTTAATTTTTTCGCCTTCATGGAAAAAATTTGTTGATCACAACCATGTAATATCTTGTGTCTGTATTTTTCGACTTAACCAAACACTCCACACATTATCATCCTCCAATACTATCAAAAACCCTCATTTACAAGATTTTTTCAATTATATCTCCATATTTATATAGAACCATGCTTTTCCAATTTGGTGAATTTCCCATGTGATTTCTGCCTCTTTCTCCATGATATCCATATATATTTGCTACATTAGAAAAAGTGAGATATTCAAATTATGTGGAAGCTCAATTTTATAGGCATTTATTGATATCTTCTAAACATCATACATGGATAAGTATCTTCTTCCAACACAAGTTGTTGTATGCCCCTCTTGAAAATCATTCTTTTTTGGAATTGTTGTTCAAAATCTGTAGATTTTTTGGGTCTACTTGTTGTTTCAAGCCTTTGGCTTCTATATTTTTGAAGTTGTTGGCTTCTATTGGTTCTTTCCTATCTCAGAAGGTTTGTTTTCAGAGTGGAAGTCTTCGAGCTTTTTTAAAGATTGTTGCCCTTTGGTTAGTTTCTTCGCTGAAGGGCTGCATTGGGGTTCCCTTGCTTTTGTAGGGAGGTGTGCTATGTCTGGTTTCCTTTCAGCTACCTTGTTTTTAGTAGCTGGTCTTTGTTTCCCGGTTTCATGCTTCGATCAAAAGCATGGCTTGTTAGTTGATATTTCAGGCTCACTTCTGGTGAACCTTTCTTTTTAGTGGTCTCATTTTTTATGAACCACCTACCTTCTGCCTCTATGGCTACTTTGTAATGGCTACTAGCCCATCCAATTTTAACATAATCAAAACAAAATTAATTCTTCATATATGAATTCATTTTCTCTCCTCTTCTAATAAATGTGCTCCTTATACTTTCAACTATTCTTAGATAGACTTTTTTGTATTTCTAGATGAAGATTTTGTATGTGTGACACTCTATTGCCTCAAAATTTTGAATTTAAATCTTATATTTTACCCCTTAACTCTACTACACCTCTAGGAATACACATACATACTAATTTGATAGGAATCATTTTAATACTCATATTGATTCAATTATTGTAACAAAACCTTGTCTATGCTAACAAAAGATCCCACTATTTGAAATTATCTCCAGCTAAACACCTTATCAAATCCCCTAAGTTATGGTTCAACACCTCTAACTTTCCTTTAATTTTTGGAAGAGGAATAAGATCAAATCTAACTTAGTATCCATTTTTCTCCATAGTTCCCTCCAAAAATGACTAGAAAACTTGATTTATTGGTTTAATAGAATATTTTTATGAATACCCACAATCTCATAAATTATTTAAAAACCAAACTATTACAATGTCCAAAGAATCACTTATGTTTCTACATGGTATGAAATGTGTCATCTTAGACTATATTTTCATTACCAAAAACCTTGAGTTGAACTACTTTGTTGGCTTCTAGATATTTTCAAGATAAAATGCATGCCTATATTCTCCCAGGGATTTTGTTTTATTAGTAACGTCTAACACAATCTTCCATTTTGACTATTCGCTACATCAAACTAATAATCTCAATATTTTGAACAAAATTTTATACCTCCACTCCCATTCTTGATGAAAAAGAAACCTTCACTCAAAATTACTAACATCTTGTCCACTCAAAAGTGACCTAATCCACCATTGTACTTATCTTTGTGATCAAATTACCGAGCATTTACCCTTCCAATATACACATGTAAATTTTCTTCTTGAAAAGCAACCCATTATAAATAAAAAAATCTAGCCACTACATTTTCTTCTTCCAATTGGATTTTGTCATGCACTCTAGGCATGCCTCTTATAAAACATCTATTAGATGCAACTTCATCTCTTTAAATAATGTAACTTCAACTCTCATATTTGTGGGAAATGGACTCCTCCTACTCAAAGAATCTATGACATGGTTGGACTTACCATTGCTAAAATACAACATAAACGAGTAATTTATATGAATTCAATCCATTTCACATGCATTTTATTTAATTTGTACCTTAATTATATTAAAGGAAATAATGTCTAGTATATATAAAAAACTTCTTTACAAGCAAGTTGTATATCCACTTATTTATTTTTACGATGGAATGAAACTCTTGGTTATATATTGAGTACTTAAGCTTAGCATCATTTAAATTCTCATTGAATTATATAGCTTCTCTCCATTCCTAACTCAAAATTTCAATAATGTATTGTTGGTTTGATAATATGATTGAAACACCTTTTCAAAATTAGAAAATGTTAACAATAGCTACTCAATTACCTTGCACTTGAAAAAAAATAAAAATTATTTAGCAGTAGGCTCTATTGGAGAACCTTCTTGTAACCTCTTATAGTCTCCATTATTGGTACATATCTACTACTAATTTTCTTGATACATTTTTAATTTTAATTCTCTATTTTAGGCTATTTAATGTTGGATATTCTAGCTTATAATAATTATGAATCAATGTGGCTAGCTATTAAGGTATGATGAATTGATATTTTCTATCTATTACTCACATTAATTAGAAAATATTATTACCTCTTGAACCAAATCTAAATTGTGATAGTTATATGTTATTTACTTATGACTTAAATATTAAGTGATATAATGAGTGTTTTTATTGAGGTTCAAATTTGTATCTTTTTTTATGCTAATTAGTACATATATAGATTTTTACTGACTAATGAGTTACTTGAAACTTTTTTTTATGTGTCAGGTTTTTCCTTGGAAAGGAAGAGAAACATGGGTTAAGACACTACTGCATTAGTATAAGACTTAGGATATAGAGTTATTTTTATGACTGCAAGAATAAGGTAGCCCTCTATAAACTGCAGTACACCTGGTAAACTTTTTTCATGTGATCGGTGACACTAGCGTGACATGCCCTCTAGTACCATGAGGATGGGAGGGAGACTAGACCTCATGAACTCTTACTTCCAATAGAATTCTCTAACCAATCGATCCAAGGCCCCTACCCCACTTAGAATAGATACTTTACCCATGTGCAAAAAAAATATTAATTTCATCCTTATAATATTTTTTCTAGTGATTATAGTCTCTGGTTTTGTTTAAGGGGAAATATATATTTCTATTGAATCGTATTTATGAGTTCATTAAGGATTATTATCTATCATATTTTCTTGAAAAACTTATGTTGTTGGCTTTTATTAGGTTCATGGTCATTCTTTAGAAATTCAACCATTTATGCTATTGTCTATTTATTTCCTTCATCTTATTATTGTTTCACTTTTGGTTGTGAAATTTCCTTTGTAAGATTCACATTTCATGTATTCTCTAACTATGAGCTTTTATGATTATAATGAGTGATATGAATAGTTTATTAATCATTAAAGGTTTGAAAAATATTTAAATAGCTCAATATTTATGGGGAATATTTCTTAGTTATAAACTAAAGTAAAAAAGATAAACTTGGGAAATAAACCAATCTTACCCACACATTGATTGGACATACTTTCTCAAAAAAATGAAGAGAAAAACCCATTTTATTGTCATTCTTAATTTTTTGATATTGATTACTAATTTAGCCCTATAGGAGCATGACTCCATGAGAGATACTTGAAATAACAAAGTAAGAAGTGATGTGAGGTTTGTAATGGTTTATCACATACATCTCTGGCAATTTTAATTATATCCTCCAAGATAGTAGAGGGAGTGACAAGCTTAGTTTTACTCAATTTTCCAACAACCTCTTCTTCAATATAGGTCTCATAACCCTATTGGTTATGAACCAAATCCACTTTACTAGGATTTACCACAATATGAGGTTGCAAGATCACTTCCATGGAGGCTTGATAATCCAAGACATAATCCTCATCCTCCTTCATATCAGACTCCTCCTCTAGGACTTTTTCTTCTTTTTCCCTTTTATACTAACCAGATCCTCTTCCAAAATAGTTTCATATTCCACAACCGAATTCAATTGCTTACCCTTGGGAGTGATAGCAAGTGGCTTAGAGACCTCAAAATATCTAGCATAATTTGAGGTTAGTAGAATAAGACCAGCATGCAACACTAGATTCTTAGGGTTCCTTTTATGATCCCTCAGACCATACTCTACAGAAGCCAAGAGGTAAAATGGAAAGGAAATTGTCTTCTTATGGAAAAATTATTCAAAAGAACAAAATGATAAGCTTTAACCAAAAAAAAATGACCTTCAAGAGTAATGTACCTCATTAATTCCTTGGCAACATCCCCCCAAAGTGCTTTGATCGAACTGTGCTAGTACCCACCACTCTTGGCTTGCTTTAGGTCTTGTTCTTCATTCCCTTTGAATAAAATTTGCATGGCCACCTTAGATTCCTTCCTATCTTTGTAAACATTCTTTCCTTCTTTAGAGATACTAATGATCTTAGCAATGAAATCCTCATTCACATCAAATTTTGTTCCACCCAATTTCAATACCTTGTTATTCCAACCTTTGACAAACAAGGTCATGGCCTACAACTTATTTCCATGCAACCTCTCCAAATAGGTTGTAAGCCCAACTTTTTGTAGTCTACGTCACACCTCCTCCTTTTTCTTAACATCACAAGATGAAGGCTCTACTCTATTTCTATCGCCTCCCATGGCCCCTGAATTTACAAAAATTAGAATCTTGAGAACTTTGTAAGCGATTAAGAGAAACCATGAGAAGGAGAGCCAAAAAATGTCCACAATTCATGTGGCATTGGCATTATGGCAAAGAGAAATAATTATCCTAGGATGCCACCCCATACGAAGAAAACACAAAGTACCATAAGTTTGGTCAAAATCTAGCTAACCAACACTCCAACTAATTAACGACCACATGATTATAGTCGTGTGATCCCAGAACATAAAGAGGCCACCATGTGAGTTAAAATTTTTGATAATCATGATTTAAACAAGCAATAGCCTCAATGGGGAGGCGGTCATCCACATCCCACTCCCTAGAACCACTAATGCCAAGGTTAGAAAACACGTCAGCTTATCCATTCCCTTCCCTAAGAATATGAGAGATATAACATTCATCAAAGGAGTTTATGATTTCAATACCATCCACGATAATGGATTCAACACTCCATGAAGAGGAAAAAGACTTCTTTAGATTGTCAATAATATTAAGAGAGTCTCCCTTTAGCCAAATCTTCTTATAACATTTAGATTGAGCCATCTTCAAGCCATGATAGAATATTTGTTATTCTCTACATTTTTTGCTTTATTTTTCTATAGTATTATTTGTTTTACTTTTATTTATATTCTTTATATACAATGAAATTTATTAATTTTTTATGTAAAATATTATAAATTTGCTATTGTATATATTATATTAAAAAAATTGATATTCATTGAAGAAGATATGCTACATCAATTATCTTCTAAAAATTTGAGTTTGTGTTCTTCATCTTTCCACTTGAAAAGTTGTCTTCCCTTTTTTTCATTTTTTTAATTATTGTCATATGTGAATGGTGGCATTATTCTTAAGCCTTCTAGAGACTTTAGGGGAGATATGGACACAATTTTTTCATGATAAGCTCAATGACCAAGAAGATGATAAAAAATCTCACATGGCTAAGTAAAATATTTATAGATTATAAATTTATCAAGGAATGAAAAAAAATCATATCAACAAAACCCATCTAAAGAGGAGTGTGAGAGAGGGAAAGAGGATATGAATAAGGTGAATAAAAATATTAAAAAAAATGCAAGAATAGGAAGCCATGAGAGGAATAGATTAAATAATAATTATAAATGTTACCTTTCCTTAGGACACTATGAGTACTTTGCCTCACTTATAAGTAATATATGTTACACTTGTATTTGTTTTTTGACTATCTTTTGATGTAGAACTCCTAATAGAAAGAAAAGAAGTTTCTATTCCAAAATGGAGGAAATAAGAGATGTAGTTCATAATACTAATGATCCCAAGAACCAAAATGAACTCATATTTCCAAGTTTGAGAATGTGTTTTGCATATTTTTTTCCAAAGAATCCAAACATATCTCATAAGTTGCTTAATAATTCAATATTTACATGTACAAAAGAATTAATAGTTGGAGCGATGAAATTTCAAAGGCCAAGATGATTATTAAATTCCTCCTAATTAATTGAGGGATAACTAATTATAAATCCTTGGTAATTGGGCAGGTCCTAATTTGGTATGAAATAGATAGTGTACAATTATATTATTAGAGGATGTAGTGTGCCCATGCAAATATCTATGCTTCCATGCTAGCATCCAAGTATAACACATGGCTAAAAACTGCATAAACTAGAAATATGACATCACAAGGACATAGAGAACATATAAATACAAATAAAAAATAATCATACACATTAAAATGAAATGATGCTAACACTTGACTCAAGGTAAAGGCTAAGGCTAGGTTAAGTGTGTCCTAAGAAAATGCTAAAAGGAATAGATGCTAAAAAAATATCAACTTGTAATGTCAAAATTTTAGGTATGTAATTTTTGACCTTACAATCATTACCTCTCCTTTGTCTCTCTTTATTTTTAAAAATATTCCTTCTAGTTCATCCATTACATTGAATTTAATATTAACTATTGATCTTTTGCTTCTTCAGGGACTCATCTTCACTATTACCTTCTATGTGTACTATTTTTATTTGTGTTGCCTCCATTACACTGAGTCTAACTATAATTTCTTTGAATATATCCACCATATCAAAAATATTTGATGATGTCATTCTTCTTCTATGTTGCATGCCTTCTTTTGATCTCTTTGTAGTTGTATTACTTCACATTATCACCTACAATAAATTTATAGGGTTTCTTATTCAATATACCCCAACAATTAACTTTTATCTCATACTATTTGGTGGATTTAAGGCTAAGGAGGCTAGTTATAACCTACCTAGACCTTGTGGCCAAATTATGAACCCACATACATACTAGCAAATAATGCAATTTGGAGGCAAATTGTAATGACAAATTTTATTATGATCTACTATTTATTATTACAAATACTCAAATTATTTCATAATATAACATAAATCTAAAAAAATAGCTTGTACATGTCAAATTCACTCAATTTTATCAACAAAAATATTTTACTTGCATCACTTTGAACTATTTGATACTACTACCATGTTCTATTAAACTATTATTCATCAATTTTTTCTTTGTTTCACTCCATGCATTTTTTGGTCATTGATTACTTATTTCTGCATTCCTATCATGTTACATAATCTCCTTTTCTCTCCATATACTCTCTTTCAGTTATATTTTTGTAGCATTGAACTACTTATTTTCCTATTTATTCAAGCTCTCTTCAATCAACACTTCATTTATCCTTCAAACCCATTATCCTTATCTCTAGATCTAACATATTTGTTAATTTTTACTTGAACGTTATTTTCTTATTTATTTGTATCCTTTTTTATTTTTCCTATGCCTAATAAATTTATATTATTCCTCTACAAAAATAATTTCCAAGGCCCTTAGGATTTCTATGTGTATCCAACTTTAAAAGAATGAGGTCCATGATGAGGGTAAGGGCTAGGTAGATGACATAAACTACGATATGGCTAATATAAAATTACTTTTTTATAGATTATAAATCAATCAAGGGAAAAAATAATATCCATGATTTTAGAGGACCATGAAGGTCACAATAGAGACTTGAAGGTATGCTAATTGATTTTTTTTTAAAGCAATAGTAATCAATCTAAAAGAATTCATACTAGGTGCCAAGTGAGAAAAAAGAGAAAAGGTATAATGTAACACTTAGGAAAATTGAAGCAATACTAAACATTATTTTCTAGTCTATATTGATCAAGATGAATCATTTTACAACATAAATATTTGGCCAAGAGTTTGAAATAGTATAATTTGATGACCTCTAATACTCCTACATAAGGAATAAAATTTAAAAAATGCAACTTACCTATAGCTCACTAAAAGAGAGAAAGATGACATAAAATACAAGCAACAACACAAAAAATAAGACATAAACTATTAAAGAACTTCACAAATATTTTACAATACCCCAAACAAAATGGTATTGCATAAAAAGAACCATATGATTATGGATAGGGCATGAACTATTTGGCCAAGAGTTTGAAATAGTATAATTTGATGACCTCTAATACTTCTACATAAGGAATAAAATTTAAAAAAATGCAACTTACCTATAGCTCACAGAAAGAGAGAAAGATGACATAAAATACAAGCAACAACACAAAAAATAAGACATAAACTATAAAAGAACTTCACAAATATTTTACAATACCCCAAACAAAATGGTATTGCATAAAAAGAACCATACGATTATGGATAGGGCATGAAGTATGTTGCAATCAAAGAACCTTCCAAATTATTTTTGGGCAGAAGTAATGGAAAAAATATTGTGCAATGTTGAATTGAAGCCCCACAACACTAGTACATGACATCACTCTTAAACAATATTGAAGTGATCACAAGGACTCTACTACTCATTTCCATGCATTTGGTTATTTCGCATATATACATTTTCTATTTCAAAAGTGGAAGAAAATGTATGTAAAATATTTATGGGATATTATGATGCATCTAAAATATTTTATAAATTCCTTATATAAAATAATAAAAATTAAGTTGGGATACAAGGTGAAATATCATGTTGATGGTTTTGTGAAATGACACAAAGCAAGATTAGTTGTCAAAAGATTTGCACAAACATGCCTAAAACAGAATATTTAGAAACCTTCACTCCAATTTTAGGATTGGAAATTTGGATACCATTAATATTATCTTAGAAATCTCTACACAATATAAGTAGCATGTATATTGAATAGGTGTAAAATCAATCTTCCTTAATGGTTATATATATGAGGAAGTGTATGTGTAACAAATCATGAGCTTTGAAACTCTAGACAAAGAATAGTTGGTTTACAAGTTGAAGAAAGCTCTATGTGGGTTGAAGCAAGCTCCTCATGCCTAGCATGCAAGGATTGATAGTTATTTTTTGAGGAAGGATTTCAACATAAGCCACTCAAAGCTAGCATTGTATGTCAAATGTTTTATAATGAAATTCACATTGGTTACCTTTATGTTAATGATTTTATTTATACATGTAATAAAATTGTAATAGAAAAAAATAGTCTATTTAAAAAAAATGAAATGTTAGATCTAGACTCAAGCATTATTTTTTTGGTGTGAAAGTGCGACAACAATAAAAATTTATATTCATTTCTCAAACTAAGTATGTAGAAAATTTATTAAAAAAAATTAGAATGATTACATGCATAGCAATTGCACCTCCCTTAGCACTTGATGAATAATTAACCAAGAAAGATTAAATCTCCAAGGTGGATGATACTTTGTAGAGAAGTCTAGTTGGAGGCCTCATGTACCTCACTAGAACTAGACAAAATACTATATATGGTGAAGTTTGGAGCCTCATGTACCTCACTGCAACTAAACCCAATATTATATATGTTGTGAGCTTCACCTCTCAATTCAAGAAGAATCCACATAACTCTCATTGGCATGTTGTAAAAGAATACTAAGATACACAAAACTTTAGCATCCATTATTCTTCCACTAAAAAATATGAATTTGTGGGTTATAAAAACTCTAACTATATTAGTTCAATGGATGATAAAAATCATCTAATTATATTAGTTGTTTTTAATCTTTTTTAATCCATCCTTATTTAATTATTTTCCTAGACTTTCTTATTTTTAAACTTGTTTTGCTTTGCATAAAAACTATTTTAAAACAAAATTAAAAAACATGGCTAGAATAATTATATATTTCTCTTAAACCATATCAATAGAATTATTGAAAATATTTATTAAAGACATTAGATTTCTACAATCCATATTGATGAAAGTGTGTTTTTTCTAGATTCAACTATGTGTATCATCATAAGAATGAAAAAAGAATTGTAAGAGAAAAATATCTATATTTTCAATTTTATAAACCGTATAATTGTTTATCTTTATCAAATTTTAAGGACTCGAACTCAGTGCAGAATCAACGGCTCAAAATAGGAGCACAAAACTCAACTAGGACTCAAGAAAGAAGAAAACTATAGTTTTACAAAAAGAACAAAAATAAATTGATGCATTTATTGAACATAAGATCCTAATTTGATTATCAATTTTTCATAATCCAAATATTACACATATCATATGATCTTCAAACACTCAATATTTGAAATTTCGTCATTCACACTCATAGTTTCAAACTTTCAAATGCAAAAAAAACCAAACAAAAAATAAGTTTTAAACTATTGCTAGGTGACACCGAGAGTCCTAAGTCGGGACTCACGAGTTCAACTCTAGGATTCGCATGAGTCACTCACCAGGGCTCGTTGAGTCCTAGCTTGGACTCTCCAAGACTTGGCTCACAAGTCTTTGGCGAGTTGACTCGATGAGCCCTAGGACTCGCGAATCCCACGAGTCTTTACCAGAACTCGCCAAATCCTCAAACACTAATCTTTATTTTATTCTAATAGAACTATTTTATAATTTCTTTCTAACTTCTCGATTAGACTGATAAAACTACAACAAATATCCACACGCTAACCAAATGAGACCTTCTCATCTCATAAACTAATGCCTTTAACCCCAAGCTATTGGGTATGTAAAACTAAACCAAAAGAAATTACGCCGCCCTTAACCTGAACAGCATCTCATACGTAACCCTAGTTCAATTGAAACGAATTCATTAATATTTGTATTTTAGTTTACATACTCAATAGCTTGGGGTGAAACGGCGTTAACCTGTGAGATGAGGAGGCTCCTTTGAATACCTCCTTTGCCCATTTTGGAGAACTAACTGTAATAAAATGCAGTCGTCTCTTCAACAATTTTGTAAACCACAGATTGTGAATTGGTTTTGTCATTTGGATGGTATTTATAGTGTTTTTTTGTTCCTTCCACCCACAAATACTCGCAATTCTTTTCACGTGAAATTAAATTATTTCGACGGGCATATTGTAAACTGTATTCTTCCTCCTCCTGTCTCGTCGAATACTGTTTTCGACAAATCTGAGTTTGACATATTTTTCACGTTCATAAATATATCGGCCTGCCAATGGAACTTAAATCAACGGCAGTTGCCATATTCCGAATATGTGGGAATAAATTCGAGCCTTTAATCTCGGTTGTTGAGTTTCCTCGTACTAGATTGCTTTTCATAATTTGTGTTTTGGGTGTACAGTTTACAAAATATTGTTTTTAATATAAAAGTTGGAAATGGAAAAGCTTTTGAAGATGTATTGGGTCATATTAAGGGCCGGTGTAAATTTTGTCACACTATAATCGTTGATCAAAATAGTACCTATTCAGCCAGATTTCAAGGTAGGTGAGATTCTACAATCCAAACATGTGCCAATGATGGAAGGATTCATTTGCTCAACCTCTCTTGTACCTATCATTCAAATGTATCTAGTATAGAAAATTAGAAATTTAAACTCACAAGTTTGGCATGACCAACGTTTATTTTCTCATGTATAAAGTTTTGATATAGATAAGGATTTTTATTTTTTATAAATGAATTTTAAAAGACTAGCTATTTAGATTTATGTCAAATAATATTTTAGATAAATTTTAAGTTAAAAATATGATTAAGTTGTTATTGTATAATTTAGTTTATTCAACAAGATAAGGAAAATATTTGACATTTAAAAATAAGTGTGGCAATAGTTTCACGATTTAAATCTTTTAAATTATTATTTTTCAAGATTTTTAGAAACATAATGATAAAGTCATAAACTCTAACTCTAAACATAGCAAACAAACATGTAACACAAATAAAAAACCATTTTTTTCAAGTTTGATATAGGATAGTCTATTAATTAAGGATGCTCGTACATCGAACACTTTAGGTAATGAAAGAGTGAGCTCTTATTCGTGAGATATATATATATATATATATATATGGTACATAAGTTAGTTTCTATTGATATGTAAAAGCTAGTACAATATGTTTGCATACATGCAGGTAAACTAGATTCACAAAAACTGCAAGCTAACATTTTTATCACCAAAAATTGCTTGCCACCGAACCACATCTGTCAAAAGTGCAAGCTTACAGCCCTACCCACATCAGCGAATAGCCCCATATCACCACCCCAAAGGAAGGAAATACACTAGTGCATGAAACATTAACCAACCACTGTAGGCATGCTTAAACAAAGATATTAAAACTAAGACCAGATACCAGACCCCAACCCCAACCAAACACCTATCTCAACTCCTCAAAGCTAATAAACCCATTTGCACAAGCAAAGGCCCTAAATTTTGACACCCAGTTACCAACCTGAGAAGGGGGAGTTTGAGTGCCCTTAGCAAATAGTTGAACTTGACCACCACTAGCTCTTTGTGCTCAACCAAAGCCAAACCTTTCAAGTACAATATGAAGGCGTAATATTTAATTACCTCACTTGGCACATACATAAGTCATATATCATGCTAGCATGAAATACCCATTCCAGGGGAAGTCATGTATATCACCTCATCCATGCCCACTAACAAGTCTGCATAGAAGAATCATCTTGTCACCAATTTTGCCTCCCGCTTGGCCATCCTAATGTCCAGGAGTGATGCCAAAAACTTGGAAGCCATGTTGGAGCTGACCTTGTAATTATCCTCGTCCTCCATGTAACCCTTGCCCAACGCCATCTTTATTTCCACCAATATGAGGTTGTCATTTCTTGAGCATGTGTTTGAGGCGTTGGTCTATAATTGGACCATAGAATGCCATTTTCTTGCATGTTCCTTGTAGTTTGCTTAGTGTGGCATCCCCAATGCTCGTCAGGTTTTTCAAAGACATCCTTACAACAAACTTCGATCTCTCCTCCATATCTAGCTACAAACACCAACCAAGTCTAAGAATATACAACCTTCAAATGAATTCCCAACTCACGCCCCCCAAATATAGCAAGTTTTTGTAAGAAGATTGTGCAAGCCAATCGAGTTTCAAGGCACAATCTCGATCCTTCCCAAAGTGTATGAAATCAATTCAACCATAATGAAAGGGCGATCCAACTTTCCACCCATCACCATCGTAACGAACCTTGCATCATTGTGATGAAAAAATGTGACCTCAGGAGTAATGGAAAATCATGACAATGCCATCCTTCATAACCATTCTGGAAGCATCAATATCAATCACCAAAATTTATTATTTTCTCCTACCAAATCAACATAACCACCCTCACAACTAGGATACCATGCCATCTAAGCAAGCCAACTAGACACCCACGACTAGCTACACTAGCCAAGATTCCATGAATGACCTCACCCATGTCACCTTCATCACCTCTTCCACTTGGAAAATGTATAAATTTCACTCCTAATAATCACAAACTCTCCACATTAGTTTCCCACCCTTCTGCCCATGATATCCTTTCCTAGATCAAATATTCACTTATTTAAGTGTTATTCCATCAACCCCCATATTGGATAATTGATTAGCTTTTGCATTTCCTTCTCTATAAATGTGATTGAATATTACAAGATCTAGGCCATCCACAAGGCTCAAGGAAACCTCTAGTTTTTCCCCTAGATTCTAGTTCGTTTCCTTCTTAGAATGCAATGCATTGATCACCAGAGTTGAATCCCCTTTAATCACCACCTTCATATGATCTATCTCTTTGCATAATCCTAATCCCAAAATCAAAGCTTGGAGTTCAACTGCATTGTTTGTTCCTTCCGAAAGAGGAGTAGTCAGTCTGCCCAAAATGCCACCCTTGCAATCTCTTACAATGCAGCTGACTCCAGAGGCCCTAGGGTTGCCCCTAGCGGCCCCATAAAAAAATAGTTTTTCCCACCCCACCTCAAAAGGAGACCTGCAAACCTTACTCCTTTCCTCTGTCGACACCATACCCCCGCTCCCAACATATGCAGGAAATTTCAACCCATACCAATTCCTTCTTGTCGTGGCATCCCAAACAGTGAAATTCAACTTCCTTGGGTTCTAATCATCCACTATTGTGCTGATTATTTCCATAATACTTGCCTCAATTTTGTTTAGCAACCTTTGTGCTTGCATTTCCTTGTCTTGGAAAATGCACCTATTCCTCTCCTTCCAAACATTCCATATGACAATTAATGGGCTTATAATCCATAGACCACCAAACATCAACTGCTTATCAGGTGTAGGCCAACTCCTAAGCATTTCCAACAAGCTGCTAGGAAATTTTGACTACCACTTAAGTTTTGAGAATAACTAATTCCAACAACACTGAGTGTATGTGTAATTCAAAAACAAATGATCCCCAATTTCTTCTGCCTATTTGCACAAAGAGCACCTCAAGACGCCATAGTAACCTAACTTTGAAAACTTGTCCATAGTTAGAGCCATTCCTTATGAACCGGCCTAGGTGAGTATACCTTCCTTTGGAAGACAAACTTTATTCCAACAAAGATTGACAAGTAAATTGGTTTCAAATGCCCCGGACTCAAGCAAGGTAGCATAGCCACCATCTCTTGCCTTGTATTCCCCATTCAATGAAGCATTCCACCTTATGTTGTCACAACATTTCCTAACACCGATCATCCACAAACCCATAACTTGTGCATATACTACCACCACCTCAACATCAAGCCCCAACTACCTTATACTCTTCCACTAATAAAACAAATCACCCTGCTGAATTGTGACCTTAGTGTAATCTCTTACCCAATCTCCCCATGCCTAATTTGTTCTTATTTTGACCTACTCCAAAGTAGCAATATCTCTGAGCTTTGAGAAGCCTTCCCATGAATCCTCACAGAACAAAGCAGAGTGCCCGTCCTTTATCACCCAAGTAATATTGCCCAATATTAGATCCCTAGAACTCCTCTTAAAATTCTAGATTCTTGACCCATTGGGGAGATGCATGGCCATAAAAAATACTATTTTCCTCACTGTCAAGATACTTTTCCCTGAGAATTTTCACAAATTTAAGGTCCTATTTTGTGTGAAGTTCCCATACCAATTTTTCCCCCAAGGCCTTATTTTTAAGGAATAGATCTTTCATCCTAGCCCCATTCGCTTCCTTTCTTTCACACACTTTCTGCCATTTTACTAATGGGAACTTATGTTGTTCTGAATTCCCTTGCCAAAAAAAGTCTTTCATCTTTGTGTTGAGCACTTTGTTTGCCCCATTTGATAACGAGAGACATAATAACATAGAAATCAGTAGTGTAACAATAACGGATTTGAGCATCGTTAATCTACCTGCCCATTATAGCCAACGACTTTTCCAAGAAGACAATATATCCTTCAACTTTTTTAAGCTAGTGTGTTCCAGATGTTACCATGTTGCACACCTTTTTCCAGAGGGAGGCTAAGATATCTTCAAGGAAGCTTCACTTTTTTATATCTTAATGTAGTGTAGTAAAATGCATACCCTTACATTTTCACACTTGTTTGGGCTCACTTTGATTTATTTATCCTCATTTATGGCTTAATTGGTCCTATTTTGTGTCCATAAGCCCTATGAATGGCATATTTTTCTGACTAATCCCGACATTCTCCAATACATAAATTATAATCCAATGATTTTGAAATGTGTGTCCCTAATTTTTGTTCGGGACTAAAATGCCACCTAGGGTGTCTTTGTCCCCCCAAGGTCTCAGGACCCTGATTTTGAGGCATCTTAATTGGGCCCATTTTTGGTGTTTGTGCCCCAAGTTTCATGAATTAAGACTAAGATGCCACCTAGGACATCTTAGTCCTCAAGTCATTTTCCAGATTTAATTTCAAATTCTAGTGGGATTTACCCTCCTTTAATT
Source organism: Sequoiadendron giganteum (assembly GCA_007115665.2). NCBI lineage: Eukaryota > Viridiplantae > Streptophyta > Pinopsida > Cupressales > Cupressaceae > Sequoiadendron > Sequoiadendron giganteum. Next base: position 254,224,532 of record CM021110.1, read on the forward strand.
AATGAATTCATATGTCGGCTTGGTGTGATATAATTTAAGGATATTAAGCATAGATAAGTATAAATACAAGGTTCATTCATTCATTTTCATCCTAGCAACTTGAGTATTCATTCCTAAGGTAGCTTTATGAGATCAAGAGAAATTCATCAAGCATTTGGAGCCATCATCAAGATTCAAGCATCATATCAAAGAGCTTCTTGCATCATTGTGTTGTTGTGCTAACATTTGTGATGTAGGGTTTTGATTCAAGATAACAATTCAAGTCCATATCTATCAAGCATTTCAAGATCCATACCCATTATATCCATTACACACAATTTTGAAGACTTTACAAGGGTTTGGTGAGTTGTAGCATTGCATGTTGTCCATTCACCATTTCCCTTCATTACTTTATTTCCTTTCAAGGATTAATTACCAAAAAGGGGTTTGACCAAGGCAAATCCCCATTCACTAACAATTAACAAGTTTTCCCCTTCTTGAATATTTATGTTTGTAGATTTAAGTTGAAGTCTTGAAGATCATTTGGAGTGCAAGATTGCAAGGTTGCAAAAGTTTCATTGCAAAGTTGTCATCTTCACGGAAACTCACATATAGGTCAAATCCAGAAGTTTCAGAACCTAATATCAGAAAGGAAGCAAGTGCAGCCCTGGGAGCTCAGGATCACATTCAAAGTTTTTATAAATTTAGATCGCGACTAATACACCACCTTGGGTGTCTTAGTCCTCCCAAGCATATTTTTTAGAGATTCCTTTAGATTTGGTTCTGACATCTGAATATTTTGTATTTTCCTCAAAAATCAGCAGCGAAACTAATACACCATCTTAAGCCTGTTAGTCCTCCACGACATATTTTGGTAGCTTCTTTACATTTCTAGAATCCTTACAACATCTCCAGACTTCCTAGGTGCATACATTCTATCTTGTTGTTCCATATTTTCATTATTTGCATCTCTCATTTCGCTTGAATAACTAGGTTTTGTATGTTGAATGCTCTTTTTTTTTTCCAAGCATTTGCTTGGTGGTGAACCCCTCAAAGCTAAAATAACCCTTCCTAGGTTCTCCTCATTGTGAATTGACTCACCTTGTGAGGTTGCTAGTCAATAGAATTATGGCTCCTAGGATATAATTGAATGGCCTAGATAAAATAGGTAATCTCCCCCAAAAACCCTATTTTATTTACAATTCACTTAATATGGTCCTCAAAATTTGAACTTCTCTTCGCATGCTTGTTTTGAAAAAGAAGACTTCTAATTTTTCCATACTAATCTCATGTCTTGAAGTCGAGGAGTACTTGTCCAGGACCTCTTTTAACTGATTAGCCTCTCTTTCTATTGTAGTGCCAAATAAGATTGTATCATCTACGTACTGTTGGTGTGTAATCGTCGGTAGACTGCTAGTGGCTTGTAAACCATGCATCATCCCATCCCTTCAATATTTTTCCACTGACCTCCCTAGAGCTTTTGCCATGATTATGAACAAGAATGGGGAAAGTAGTTCTCCCTATCGAAGACCCCGAGAGGCATTAAAGAATCCCTCTGAAGAGCCATTCATGAGTACTGAGTACCTTGGGCTAGCAATACAACCAAAGACCCAATCCATCCACTCCTTCTAGAAACCAAAATCCTCCAAGACCTTAAATATAAAACTCCAATTCACCCTATCATAGGCCTTCCTAATGTCAAGTTTCAATAGCATCACTAGCTTCTTCAAACATTGTGTGGAATGTATAACTTCCTATGTAATAACTCCATCCAGAATCGATCTTCTCGGTACAAAACCTATTTTCTCCTCTGAGATGATGGATGGAAAAATTATTTTTAGACAGTTTGTGACAGTCTTTGCCAAAATTTTATAAAATGTATTGCACAAAGAAATTGGGCGATATTCTTCCAATGATTCTAGTTTCTCTTTTTTGGGGATAATCATAATGAAAGTGTTATTTACTTCCTTGAGCACACAACCTGAAGATTTAAAATCCTCAATCACCTTTGTGATTTCTTGGCCCATGAAATCCCAACATTTCTAGAAGGATGCAGCTTGGAAACCATTAGGCCATGGTGCCTTCTCTGGGTGTAGTTGGAAAAAAGTAGTTTTAACCTCCTATTCCATGAATTTGGCATTTATTAATTCATTTTGTCCTTCAGTTACTAGATTGGCAATGCATCTCAACAGTTCATTATGTGTCACAAGATTGGACCCCTCCCAATCATTCAAGAGATTTTGAAAATATTCAACTGAGCCCGCCTTGAATTCTACCAAATCTTCCAGCATCCTCCCATCAAAAAATTTGATTTTTGATATTCTGCTCACTTCCATATGCACCTTAGTAGAGTTATGAAATTATTTTGTCTTCTTATCACCTACCTTTAGCCACAATTCTTTGGACTTTTGTCTCCAAAATATTTCTTCTTTAGTTAGGACATCATTCAATTTTATTGTCAATTCCTTTACCTCCTAAAATCTATTATTATCCATACCATTTGTTATCACCTTCTCTGAGACCTCCTCCAATTTTGCTTCGATCTCTCTCCTTTCTTCAAAAATATTCTTAAAGCATTCTTTATTCCATAGGTTTAAATTCTTCTTTACTGATTTTAATTTTGTAACAAAATTGAACATCTTGGAACCTCTTGGCTTATAATTTGTCCACCAATGTTTAATGAGGTCCTAGAGGTTTGGGTCTTTGAACCATATAATTTCAAACTTGAATGGACACCTTACTGGCCCTTTATCTTCATTTATTTCTAGCTATACAGGAAAGTGATATGATCCAACACTAGGCACAATCTTGCAATCCAGAGTGTAAGGGAATTAGCCTAAATTCCCTTTGAAAAAGAACCTATCAATATATTTAGCTATACTATAGAACCCCTTCCTTGTATTTGTCTAGGTGAAGTTCCCATTCCCCATTTGAGCCTCTATTAGAAAATTTCTTTCAACAAAGTTTACAAAGTCTACCTGAGATTGAAGCACTCTATCCACACCCCCTTTCTTATCTCCAGGTCTCAGTATTGCATTAAAATCCCCCCAATGATGCAAAAATCCTGCCTCAAATTATTGAGAACCAAATCTAATTCTTCCCAGACTTGTCTTTTTTTAATACAAGTGGTAGGGCCATAAACATTAAAGTAAGAAACACAAATTTGAAATGAGACTTCTTACCCGGTAAGCGATCCAATGCTTGTTTCTTGCAACTTCCTCCACTAACACAGCCTACAGTTTCCATATAATTAGCAGATCACCTAAGATGTCATCTGCATTGACCCCTAGGATTCACCATAGCTTTAATTTCCTTCCAAACTTGTCATTCTCCTCCTCCCCTAGCTTAGTCTCCTAAATTAGTCCTATGTTCATTTGAAACGCTCTAATTGATGGTTGCTTAGGCACCTTTTTTTAGGGGCATTTAAGCCCCTAGCATTTTGTTCAACAAAAAACTGCAAAGCCTTTGCAGTTTTATTTTTACCTTCGCTGTTGTGCCTTATTTTTCAAATACTCACTGACCTCAGAGCACTCCACGTGGTTTCCTCGCAAAGCTTTTCACTTTTCCTTCACTTTGCGTTTCGGCAATCTCTGTCTACGTGTCGCGTGGCTCACTCTAGCTATTTCTCAAGTTGGGCTCGCCTCATACTTTATTCTGCTCAGAGCGCTCCACGGGGCTCTCTCTCTCGAGGCTTTCTCTTGGGTGCCTTTTCAACTTTCTGTCGGGCTCCGTCTGAGCGACACATGGTGTTTTCTCCCGTGCTAGTTACCTTGGAAATGCCGCCAGATCTTTTGTACTTCCCTACTATCACGTTTCTTGTTGTGGTGCCACGTGTTCTCTCCTGTTGCTGCATGGTTTTCCATTTTATGTCGTGGCCTCGTTGGCGTACTGCTGGCTAGACGATAATCGTTGTGACGACTGGAGATGATCTAGGCCATCGGTCTCTGTGCGTGGTTTTCTCTTCTCTTGATGCATCTTCAGGCGGTGGGCTGGCCAATAAATAGGGCCATGTTTTCTTTTATTAGGTTGTTGATTAAGTTTTGCAAAAACTCCCAAGCACTGGGAAGTAAGCCTCTTGTAATAGTTGTTTTCAATTTGAAGACTCCGGACTGTGCCAAATAAATTCGGCCTTTTTGTTTTCAAGCATTCATTAGAACTATTGACCTGTGTTGTTATCTTTATTTTTGTTTGAATGTCTGTTCTTCAGTTTCTATAACCTTTTATAGCTGAATAAATATAGACTGTGTTTCTTTGACTCTTCTGTGTTAAGGCAAAGTTATGCTTGATTATATTATATAGATTAGAGGGTATTTTTACATGATAAATGCTTGTGGGGAAAAATAACTTAATTAACAGCATTTCAATGGTTCAAGCCTTTGCATTTTGCACTGTGCTCTATTGAAATTCATCTAAGACTTTGGTGCATCGCCTGTAGTGTAAATTTTACATTCCTGCTATCTCCTTAACCTTTTACTTCCACCCACTAAATGAAGAGCTGACTTCGATAAAATCCCGGAGGTCACTTAGCTAGCGCACAATGTCCCCCAATAGCTAAGTTTCCCATAAGGCTGCTGCTACATGCAAAATTATGTGTCAACAATTCTTTTTATGGCACTTCCATTGGGACCGCGAACTAGCACGTTTACCTGATCTTCATAAGTGTGTATGAGCCATCAGCCTGTAACTAGGTCGTAGACTACAAGAGTCCCTGGCCAGCTTGTACCGCCTTTAGTTTATGTGCACTCGAGAGGAAACTGAGGTAGCCCTTCACCTCCTCCGTCTCCTCCTTCTCCAACATCACCTAATCCACCTACACCCATGGCTGCTAGAAACTATGTAGCCTAGGACTCCGACAGTCCATTAGTAGCACATGTGCCTCCTGCAATATGGGCCCCCATCCCTGCTTCCATCCTAAAAGCTATCCCTAAATATTTTAGAGATGAATCAAAGACACCAACGGAGCATCTGCAAGATGTAGTAGACGTATGTCTAGTACATGGCGTATCTAATAAAAATGTGGCTCTTAGGTTACTCATCACCTCCTTCTGAGGAAAGGCGTTGAACTAGTATCGAACTCTCGAGGCTAGTACTATTGCAACTTGGGATCAACTCGGAACTCCGTTTTATGAACATTTCTCCAATGTTAGCGATAGATCATCATTGTACCATCAATTAACAAACATAAAGTGAGCCCCCCATGAAGCTCTGCTCGATTTCAATGTGAGGTTCCATTCAACCTAGCAGAGAGTGCCTGTTGGCAGCCGACCACCTCTAGATCTGGCATTTATGTTCTACTTAAAGTCGATCAATGCCAATATTTCCATGATGTTACAAGCTCTAGGTGGAGAGACTCTTCCTGATGCTTATGCCTTATCTGATTACTGCAGGAAAGTTGGCACCGAGACCCATCATGCCATTGTTCCTTGAGTGCAACACTGCAAAAGCTAAAATCCCTTCCACCAACGCGCCTATGACTCCTCCCCAATCTATGTACGTCTATCCCAGAAGTGATCCAAGCACGACCCTGATGGCAACTCCCATGGTAGCTCATGTGCCTAATCCCATGGTTGCCAAGATGAATGAGATGAGAGAAAAAATGCGTGTTATGACTAATGAACTGACTACTTTGAAGCGACAGCAATACAGCTATCAAAATATTGCATACCAAAATTACCAAGGCGAAAGACCTTCGTACCAATCAAATTAGTGGAAAGATAGGTCATGTGGGAATACCTCGGCTCAGCCAAGTAACCAAATGGTTCTGATAACCCTGCCAATGCAGACTATTCATCCTAGTTCGAAACAAGGAGTTGGTAGCGGGACAAAACAATTTGGCTGAAGCTGCTAACTCATGGTGTTTTCCTTGCAATGATGCACACATGCCGCGAAATTGTTCGCGGGGAAATTTGCAACAACAAATCACGGATCAACATATTTAGGGCGGCGCATTCAGTTCTAGAAATCCACCATACGCCTCTCAGCAGATGGATAATGTTGTCCTTGCAGCTCAAATGCAAGGGATGTCCATTCAGCAGGAATCAGACATTGTTCTTGATCAAGCTCTTTTTTCTTGGATGGAAGGAGAAGAGTCGGCATTTCCAAATGACATCCCTATAGACAAACTAGACCGAGTGCAATCTAACTATAATACACGTTATAAGCGTAGATTCACCAGAGAGTTCACGACCTTACCTACCAATGCTATATCACAACCAATGCCTAGCCTTGTGGCAAGCCTATTGCCAATCCCACCACAGTCAGAAATGGCTATTCCTAGCTCTCTGAATCCACTTCCTCTGAAGGAAAAGGCTCCCTCGATCACTTCTGTTATTTCTAAGCTACCGGACACACCGACCACAAAACCAATGCCAATTGCAAAACCTAAGGAGCAAGCCACTGCAACTCACCAGTCACAAGCGCAATTCAACATGGTGGAACAACTCAAGAAGTCATATGCCAACGCTTCTCTGTGGGACGTCCTGGCTATTCCGAAGCAGAAGGTGCTGCTACAAAAGGTGTTGTTGGTTGAGGAAGATTCTAAGGTTCCTTCTCAATCTAATGAGGAGAAGGTATCCTCGCCCGACATGGATAGAGTGCTAACAATTCAACTGGAGGAAAAAGCTCGAGTCCGGAAGGGAAAGTAAGCCTAAACCTAAGCCTTTCTTTCTAACACTGATTATTGGTGAGAAGCTACTACATAACTGTATGAATGACTCTGGTGCTAGCACCACTGTCATGCCAAAGCAAGTAGCTGATGCTTTGGGTCTCAAATATGAACCTCTGAATAAAGGAGTCATGCAGCTTGACGGAAACAAGGTTGATATTTTTGGGATAACCAAGGGATTACCTATGACTTTGTTTGCCTACCCTAGTATCACTATAAATCAGGATACCATACTCATTGATATCCCTCCTCTGTTTGGGATTTGTTTTTTCTGAGAGTTCACTACAAATGTAGGAGGATATCTGGCGCTAGACTGGTCGCCCTTGATTTTGAGGACTAAGCATGGGGCTAAGATGAAACTATTGTCAGAAACTCTATATTTTGAACATGTTGCTGATGAAGCTCTGCTAAATTTTGAAGCAACACACACTTCAATCTCTCAAGAAGAAAGGTGCAATGTGGAATTTCTTGAAGAAGAGGAGGCTACTAGCTCCCGGACAGAGGATGAAGAGAAATTGTTGAAAGAATTTATTGATACAGACCCTTTCAGGAATTACCATGCAACTGGCCTCGGAACCTATGTTATACATGAAGAAGGGCAGATCATGCCCAAATTTACTAAAGAACTTGAGGGTGAAGAACCTTCAGAAATATGGACATTATACTTTGATGGCGCCAGATGTAGAGTAGGAGCTGGAGCGGGGATTTGTTTGATATCCTCGTCCGATGAAAAGACTTTGAGGTCTTACCACTTCTAGTTTGTGTGTTCGAACAATGAAGCTGAATATGAAGGTCTCATCCATGGTTTAAGCTTTGCAGAGAAAATGGGTGCAAAGCAGATAAGTATCTTCGAAGATTCGAAGCTAGTGGTCAACCAAATCCGTAGAACTTCAGCTGCAAAGAATATTTGTATGTGATCTTATCGACATAGGGTCTGGGATCTGATTGACAAATTTGAGGCATTCGATATTCAGGCTATTCCAAGGGAAATGAATTCCGAAGCTGATAGGATGGCAACTATTGGGGCTCAGTTCGAGCTGGCCTCCAAATTATTAAAAAATAAACATGCGGTGAAGGTAATTGTAAGACCCGCTGTCCTAGATAAAAATCAAGATTAGCAAGTATTTGATAATGATGTTCATATTGCGTCATTCCTCTAGTCATCTGGAGAATTCACCGATCAGCTGCAACCGAAGATCACCAAAGCTTACAGAGATCAAATCATCCAGTTGAAATCCAACAAGCTCCCGAGGGGGCTAGTCACTCTGGAAAAGCCTATTCGATTTTGATGATGCAACAAGAGATAAAAGGAAGCTCATGGTTGACAAAGGCGATTATACTGATTTGCATATTGGGGAAGATAGGAAGCTCAAAGTTGGGAAATAAGTGTCGTAAAAGAATAAAGATAGACTAAGACACTTCTGCGAGGAATATCCGAGTGTAGTTGCCTGGTCATATGATGATCTTAAAGGATATGATCCTGGGATCATCGAGCATACTATTGAGCTGTCAGAGGGGGCGAAGCCAATTCGTAAAAAATAGAGACCTGTGAACCCAAAGATAGAATCTCTCATGTCACAGGAGTTGAACAAATTGATCACATACCAAATAGTGTTCCCAATCAAACACAACACTTGGGTGTCAAACCTAGTGCCAGTCCAAAAGAAAAATGGTGATATATGCCTGTGCGTAGACTTCCGAGATTTAAATAGAGCATCCTTAAAGGACCATTATCCCCTGTCTTCAATGGAGATAATTCTGCAAACTATTGCTGGCTCTGAAATGTTTTCAATGTTGGATGGTTTTTCGAGCTACAACCAGATTCAGGTAAAGGAAGAGGACCAATACAAAACAACGTTCACCACAAAGTGGGGAACTTATGCATATGCCAAAATACCTTTCGGGCTCTCAAATATCGGAGCCACTTTTCAGGGAGCTATGGAAATTACTTTTAAGGATTTGATCCACAAGATTATACTCATCTATTTGGATGACTTAACAGTATTTTCAAAATCTATTAATGATCATTTTGATCATTTAGAGCTTGTTTTCCAGAAATGTCAAGAATTCAGGATCTCTTTGAATCCAAAGAAATACATGTTCGGAGTTCCCCAAGGGAAGCTATTGGGATATGTCATATCATGGAGGGCATTGCTATTGATCCAGAAAGAGTTGATGCGATCCGAGAACTTCCATTACCTATCAACAAAAAGGGTGTGCAGTCTTTCTTGGGTAAGGTCAACTTTATTAGGCGATTTATTGCAAATTTTGCAGGCATTGTTCATCCTATTACCTTAATGCTCAAGAACGATCAGATATACAAATGGACGATGTAAGCCAGAAAAGCTTTCAAGCTTGTAAAGGAGGCTATTTCTTCCACTCCTGTGTTGGTTAACCCGGATCTGTCAAAAGATTTTATTATGTATGTTTTTGGTGGTGGAAATAGTATTATCATGGTGCTTATGCAGAAGGAGGATGAAGATACAAGGGAGTCCCCTGTTGCTTTCTACTCATGAACTTTGAAAGAGTACGAAGTAAAGTATAACTTTGTAGAAAAGTAGGCCTTTGCCATTGTTAAGGGGCTTAAGAAGTTCCTACATTTGATATCATATAATAAGGTGATTGTTTGCGTATCGCATCCTAGTGTGCGAGAGTATATCATGGAGGGATAAATCACTAAGAAGAGATTTAATTGGATCACCAAGATCCTAGAATACGATATTGAAGTTAGACCTGTCAAGACTGTCAAGGGAAAAGGACTGTGCGAGTATATCACTGAAAACAGTGAAACAACGACAGAGCTTGGAGCTCTGGAGCTTGTGTTCACAAATGAAGAGAATTCTTAGAGCAACTGGCTTGATGACAAAATAAATTTTATGCAGACAAGAAAGTATCTGATTGATCTCCCATCCTTTAAAAGACGTTTCTATCACCTACAGAACAACAATTATGTTCTTTTGGAGGGTGTCCTGTTTAAAAGAAATTTTAACGGCATCCTGCTAAGATGTGTGAATGAGGAGCAAGCCAAAAAGATATTACATCAATACCATAATAGCCCTGCCATAGGACATTTTTCTGCAAGAACCACAACAATTAAAATTATATGTGTTGGTTATTTTTGGCCAACACTTTTTAATGATGCATTTTCACTAATTAAGTCTTGCAAAGAATGTCAATTTTATGTCGGAAAGAGACAAAATGCTACTATATCTTTAAGGCCTATAGTGGTAGATGAAACTTTTGCTTAATGGGGTTTAGATTTCATTGGGATGATTAACCCTTTCTCTTCAGCCAAACATAGATGGATATTAACAATAACTGACTATTTTACCAAGTGGGTAGAAGTAGTGCCATTAAAAAATGCAACAGAATTGGAGATTGTTAATTTCCTTGAAGAACTGGTGGCCAGATTCGACCCGCCTAAAACAATCATCTCTAACAATGCTAAGGCTTTTCTTGGCTCAAAGATGAGCCAGTTCGCACTAAAATATGGAGTGTTCTTGAAGGCCTCCTCTAACTACTATCCCTAGGGAAATGGTCTCGTGGAGTCTACTAACAAAATCCTTATCAAGTTGATCAAAAGGATAAGCTCGAAACATCAAAAAGAGTGGCATAGGAACCTCCAAACAGCACTCTAGGCAGATCGAATTATGCCCAAGCAGATACTGAAGACATCTCCTTATGAGATGGTGTACTGGAAGGAGGCATTGCTGCTTATTGCCACAGAACTTCCCGCCCTACAATTGCTCAAGTCCCTAAAAATTGAACAAAATAGAGTGATGGAGGTGCAGTTTTCTGAGTTGCTTGAGGTGCAAAAGAAAAGAGAACACGTCCAGGAAATGATGAATAGTCACCAAAAGGTGGTAAAAAAATGGTTCGACAAAAGGGCTTCTGATCAAGGGTTACAATGCGGAGATTTGGTTCTCAAATTCAATGAGCATGGAGCAAAGCACGAACAACACGAAAAATTTGACAGTCACTGGGAAGGGCCATTCAAAATTGCCCAGTGTAAACAGTTCAACTCTTTCACGTTGGAAGATATGGAAGGTAATGCCCTGAGTATTCCAGTCAATGGAATACATCTTAAAAGATCTTATTAATTCTGCCTACGTGATGTTTTTGTACATTTGTATATATGTAATAACTCTTCCCTGCTTTAAGTTTTCGATCCTCTCAATGTGCAAGAAATGAAATGAAATAATAGCAATGATGCAGAAAATAAAAGAAAAATATTGTGAATGGGCTAAGTTCTCTGAAAAGGACATATATTATATTCATAAGAGTCAGAAATTTACAATATATTTGGGGTCGAAGGCCTCATATTAATATTTACATAGGTCCTCTATAGAGCAGAGCTTGAAGCATAGAAAAGAAAAATTTGTTATCATCTTTGTTCTCAAGACATCAGTGGGAAGGACCAGCAATCATGGCAGTAGGCGGCGCGAGATCGGGAAACACCATTCTTTCAAAATATTCGTACCATTGAAGATTTTGGAATGGTTCGATGTAATGCACATGCATAAGGAAGTAGCAGTCGGCATGGACCTTGGTGCGATGCTCCTCATAAGTCCCCAGCTCGAACCCGAAAAGGAAAGGCCTGGTTAGAACAATGCCTCCATGTAGCTAATGCAGGCAAATGTTACGAATCGAGGGAATTCCATGATCAAATTGGACCGCGCGCACAATCTTCTCCAGGCCTCTAAGGTAGCGCTAAGGGAAGACCCGCTTTGTCAGCTTTAGGCTTTTGCATTTGGAAATGCTAATGTCTAGCAGTAAGGCGACGAAGTGGGAGCAAATGTTGGTGTTCACCCGATACTGCTCCTCATACTTCATGCAGTCTTTCCCAAGGACCCACTTGATTTCCTTCACATACAATAGGTTCTTCACACCTGTCATGCGCTTTAGGCGCCTACATCTAATTTTGCCAAGAAAGGTAGCCTGGATCTTTTTGCAGACAAGCCTCACTGGTGTTTCCATGTTGTTTGCTTTTCTAGCTAAAAAATGAAATTGCTAAGGCAAGAAGAGTTTACTGAGCTAAGAAGGCTAGAAGATTTCATAATTTGCAATGCTGTAGAGGGGTCTTATTTATAGACTAGCTAAGGTTCGCTAGCCGAAGAAATCGTAATTATCGATTAAGCCCAAGTGTGTCGTATTGCCTTAGTTTTCAGTATTGTAGCATGCAAGTTGATGGGAAGGTGCAGGTACAATTTGCAACTTTCTCTACTGAGTTGCCACATTCATTCGATGATAGGCTAGGTGTCGACACAAAGCACCACCGTCCCATCCGAATCAAGATGAAATCTTAGAGAAAAGCTCTGTTGGGTGACATGCCCTATACGGACAAGGAAATCAGTTAATGCAAATAGCCGGCGAGGGGGTGTTCACAAAGTTGTCTTGGTTCATCTTTCGAGAAAAATCCATTTTCGTCACACGCAAAAGACTGTAAATTAAATGCTCAAGCAGTTTGGCTGGTTGGCGATCCTTTCAGACGAATAAAAACTGGAAACGCACAATAGCAAATTGGTGTGAATGACTGGCACGTACCTTTTTCAGTCGCCTTTCTTGAGAAATCGGAAAGGCAAGTTATGGCATGCAGAGGGACATATTTATTGCAAAAGGTTACCAAGGATTAAGCAACTAAGGCATTTGCAAAAGGAAGGAAATTTTCAAAAAAGCTAAGTCATTAGCTAAGATTTGCAGAAAAGTATTGCAAATATAAAAAATGGCCGAAATTGCAGCGAACCCTTCACAAATCCTGTTTCCAGTAAGCCTAAGCGAGCAAATGAGGAATGTACCCCACGTGTAGCTTTACGATGGGAAGTCTTATGCCATTCCAGGCATACCTACGAAGCCTAGCTGGCCTTTCACTCACCCGGTGAACCAGAAGATATTGAGCATGGTTCCTCACAGAGATCAAGCAGTGGTCCTAGAGGATTGGGATAACGTCTTTGATCCTGAGTTATCTTGCAATCCTAAGAGCCTTAGGGAGGCCACATGCAAAAAAATGAAGCATATGACAGACCAATTTCACAAACGGCTATGGTTTTGTGGGTTCGCACAGTACATGGTTCCTTTGGTACACCCTTTCCCAGAGGTTGTGGTAGCATGCACGACACGTTTCGACCAGAGCATAGGGGTAATCAGCAACAAGGATTTCAGGGTAGTCATTAGCCCTGAGGCTATTTGAGATATGTTGTGCATCCCACTTCCCTTGATCCGTGAGGTTGAGATTTTGAAGTGGAAAGAATGCAACAAAAGTGGGGAGAGCTCTAGTCGGGGCCATAGTTTTATCACTCTGAGATCAATCAACCAATGAGTAGTTCAACACCACCTAAATTCCCTTTCAATTTGAAGGCTCTTAAAGGTGGGTCTTCCTCTATCGCTTCTATGCTAGCACTGGTGTGTGGCTTAGACTCGGACAAGAGCATTTTTCAATTTCAAATGTGCCTCAGCTTTATGCTGAAAATGAATCATGAGGCTCCGCTCCTAGACTTTGCAATAGTTGTTAGTGATGGAATTTGGCAGCAATTACAGGAATTTGGGGTCAGCTCTAAGTTCAGGTATTCATCTTTCCTAGCTTACTTGATTTTTCACCAAAACCCGGATTATTTTTTGACGTCCATGTTTCTGTCTGTTTTTGATGAGGGTGGCAAAAGGAAGTCTGTTTTGACATGGACCCCTGTCATGTCAAAAACCTTTGATTATTATGCATTTTTGGATTCATTCATAGCCTCGGCTATAAGGGCTTTGGATAAGGCTGACATAAATATGACCGAACGCATATCGCCCCAATAGAGGTCCTGGTTGGGGAAGCTAACTTCACCTTGTAACTGGTTATTTGGTGTGGATTTCACTATGCTCCGCATGCCAGGTTTTGTCCGGGAGCCTTTCCGACTTCCTCGTTTTCTTTCCGATACAGTGTTTGCCCTATAGGAAATGAGGCAGCTATGTACCCTTGACGATGATTACTAGGGAGGAAAACACTTAACTTCCTATTTGCTGCTGCCAATCATGTTTGGTTTCGTGTCGCTAATTAAAAAGAGGACCCCGAAGATTGACACTTCAGTGATTTTACTTTCAAAGTTGGGTCACCTCGGGTTGGTATTAATAGATAATTCCTAGGATTACAACCCCAACAATAATTTATCAGGAGTCGGCATCAAGATCCCGTATTCGCCTCGGCCACTCTGGCACCTCTGGAGGAATACCGAGCAGGGAAATTTAAGTAGATATGTAGGCCTTGAGTATTTTCCTACAGTGGATGGTCGACCGCCATGGCTGAATTTGTATCATATCATGGGGAAGGTCAATCCAAAGTTGATGATCAACTCCTCCCTGGTCACCCAATTGAGTAAGCTCAATTGGGCACCCGAGAAGATGCAAGCCTTCTGGGTATACCGGCAAGAGATTCTGGCAGCTAGCAAGCTGCACGACGAAGTAGCCCTTGATGAGAGATTTGATGACATTTGAAAAAATGAACATCCGGATGTTGAAAGGTCTCTGAACCGCTCAACATTCGTGCAGCAATATAGAAGAGAGGAGGCTACCACAGAATCTGAGGAGGAGGTAACTCAGAATCCCGTTGTCATTGTCGGGAGTCCAATACATGAGAAGAATATTGGTAAGCAACCTATGCAGGAGGAAGAACCACATGCACAAACATCGGAGCCAGCCGCCTCCTCTAAATCAACATGAAAGTAGGCAAGGACTACCAATGGTAAGAGACGGGTCATTATTGACCTTGATGATTTTTCGGAGGAGAAGCGATAATGAACCAGAGAAACTGGTGTGGAGGAGGAACAGTTGATGAAGGGAGTGGTCGAAATGTCTACAGCTCCGCATGAGCATTAGGTAACTTTTCCTCCCTCTTCTCTCTCATCTATGTCTCTGGTCTTGCCTTTGTCTACCCCTACTTTTTCATCTGTGCCAGTTCTCTTTGTTACTGGATTTGTTGGGAATTCCAGTCTCGCCCCTCCTAGTTTCCCACCTTTATCCTCCGCTTTCCATATCTTGCCTAGAACACAATTTGGTGTAAGTACTGGGCTCATGGGCCAACAATTTTTATCTCTAAGGCCCAGCCCTATAGTTGGTGCATCTCCAGTCTTCCCTTACACTATCACCTCATTTCCATCTCCTTCGAGTGGCCAATTCATCCTGCCACTCTCCCCAACTATTATAACATGACCCAACAAGAGTTCTGATGCGTCAGATATGCTGTCTTTCCCGCTGGCCATCCCTCAGGAGTATCCTTTTGCTGGCGGACTGGGTATTCCAGCCCAGGAATATTTCTCACAGGTTGATGCAAATAAAAACGTCTACGCCAACTGGATCAACAAAAGAAGACAGAAAGACGTAGCTAGGTAGGCGGAGCCCCACTTGCAAACCGTATTCAATGAAAGTCAGAATTCCTTGATGTTTGCAAAGATCACTCCTAATATGATCAAGGTGGTAGGCGAGATGCTACCCAGTGATTATTCTGTGAATGCCATCGAGTTAGACTTGTAGCAGGCCTACCCATGAGATAAATTTGAGCTGATGGAGGAGACCCAAAAAATAGTAACCATTGATTTTCTCAAGCTCAGCCGGCAGGTGAAGAAGAAGGATGATCAAATAGCAGAGCTCAAAGGTAAGGTCGACATCTAGGTAAACAAGTTTAAAGCCTAGGAGAGGGGTACCTTTGAAATTAAAATCAAGGAATTGCAGGAGTTGAGCGAAGAGGTCATTCTGACTCTCGAGCAAAAGGTTGAGCAAAGCCGAGCAAACAAGGAGAAACTCTGCGCTGAGTCTGACCTGCTAACTGAGGGAATGAAAGAGCTTCGATAGAACACCACTGCCGAAATTATTGAAGTGAATGCCAACCTAGAGTTGGAAATTCAAAAGAATAAGCAATCCGAATTGGCCCTGGCAGAAAAGGAAAAGGAAGTTTTCACCCTGAGGGAGCAGATGTCTACATTGGACAGAAGTTTGTCAGAACTAAAGGCAAGTTTAAGTAGCAGAGAGACAGAATTGGTTGCCCTTAAGACCCAACCCCTCGCGCCTTGGATGAGCTCGTTGGAAATTTCCAAAGAGTTGCATGCATCATACTGGGACAAGGTGAAGGATTTGTGCCTTACTCTTCAACCCACCTTAAATTTTATGGCGCAAGTGGCTAGCCTCTGTGGAACAGTGAGTGAATTGATACAGCAGGTTCAGGAGTTAACTTTTGACAAGGTTCTAGAGGCTAGAAATTAATTGGGTAAGTTGTATACTACTTCAGATGAAGCATTGAGTGGTGTGGGCATCAATGACCGAGTGATAGCATCTTTGGGTGTGATTAGCCTCATCTCTATGCATGAGGCTGTTCAATAGGTGGCAGATTGCAGAGCTCAGTTAAACTAGGTTACCAGCGACATGCGGGCAAAGTTTTCCCGCTTGACTCAGAGAGGCCTCCCTTTGCCTTTCATTGTGAACCAAGCGGTAGCGGGTGTGGAGCATATTGTTGCAATGATCGAAGAGAAGAAGCAGGACCTTTTTTTCTTCCAAACCTTTTACCAATCTTTGACTGCCGAAGAAATTGAGGGAATCATGCATTAGATGGTGCAACTTTTCTTCCAATTGGAATTGGAAACAAAAGTATCAGGCGGATTTCCCTTCAAAGCAATTATTGATCTCGAGTTGGCTCACAAGCATCTACAAACTCTCTCTGCACTGTCGAACGAAGTATGGACCAATTTGCAGGCCGTCCTCTCGAGGTTGTGAGCACTTTTGATGCTGAACCAAAGTTTCTGGGGTTCTCCATTCCGCGAGCGAAATGCCCCTATGAGTCGCCAAACTGTTCAACAAAAAACTGCAAAGCCTTTGCGGTTTTATTTTTACCTTCACAACTGTGCCTTATTTTTCAAATGCTCACTGACCTCGGAGCCCTCCACATGACTTCCTCATGAAGCTTTTCACTTTTCCTTCACTTCATGTTTCCGCAATCTCCATCTACGTGCCACGTGGCTCACTCTGGCTATTTTTTGAGTTGGGCTCGCCTCGTACTTTATTTTTCTCGGAGCGCTCTATGGGGCTCTCTCTCGAAGCTTTCTACTGGGCGACTTTTCAACTTTCTGTCGAGCTCTCTCTGAGCAACACGTGGCATTTTCTCTTGTGCCAGTTACCTTGGAAATGTCGTTGGATCTTTTGTACTTCCCTACTACCACATTTCTTGTTGTGGTGCCGTGTGTTCTCTCCTGCTACTGCATGGTTTTCCGTTTTATGTCGTGGCCTCACTGGTGTACTACTGGCCGGATGATAATCACTGTGGTGGCTCAAGATGATCTGGTCCGTCGATCTCTGCATGTGGTTTGTTCTTCTCTTGATGCATCTTCAAGCGGTGGACTAGCCAATAAATAGGGCCATGTTTTTTTTTATTAGGTTGTTCATTAAGTTTTGCAAAAACTCCCAAGCATTGGGAAGTAGGCCATTTGTAATAGTTGCTTTAAATTCAAAGACTTCGGACTATGCCAAATAAATTCGACATTTCTATTTTCAAGAATTCCTTAGAACTATTGACTTGTGTTGTTATCTTTATTTTTGTATGAATGCATGTTCTTCAGTTTCTATAACCTTTCATAGCTTAATGAATACAGACCATGTTTCTTCGACTCTTCTGTGTTAAGACAAAGTTATGCTTGATTATATTATACAGATTAGAGGGTATTTTTACATGATAAATGCTTGTGGGGAAAAATAACTTCATTAACAACATTTTAGTGGTTCGGGCCTTTGCATTTTGCACTGTACTCTATTGAAATTCATCTAAGACTTTGGCGCATCGTTTGTAGTCTAAATTTTACATTCCTGCTATCTCCCTATCCTTTTACTTCCACCCACTAAACGAAGAGTCGGCTTTGATAAAATCCCAGAGGTCACTTAGCTAGCAGACAATGTCCCCCAATAGCTAAGTTTCCCATAAGGGTGCTGCTACATGCAAAATTCTGCGTCCATATTCCATGTAATGATTTTTATTTTTTTCAGGAAGAGCTTCGCTCTTCCTTGCTTTCAACATTTCGTTGATCTTCTTTTGACCATTCACTTCCCCATCCCATTAGAGCTTCTCCTAATTTGGAATCTTGCCTCATTTCTTAATTTCTCCATAATCTAGAAAAGACTTGTGTATGTCCTTTTGACTAATATCCAACTTTCCTAGCTCGGGTTGATCCACTTGTGAGACTTTTTTACTCTTCCCTAATTTGAAGTAACCTCCTTCTTCAAAAGGTAGTTCATCATCATCTCATACTAGGAATTTGTCCAATCCTCAAACATATCTTCTTCTTCCAGTCCCAATGAACCACTCTTGGCTTCTTTGGCCAGTTCCACAATTCATTCCCAACTTCTATGAAGGAGTCTAAATCCTCCTAATTGCATAGTTTTGCTTAAAAATCAATTGCCTCTTCTAATATATCATTCAGTCTCTCCCTTGGACAACATTATTGGTGTACACTTCCTCATTCCCTTTTTCAAGAGGCCTCCTTCCCCATACATCTCTTCAACCCTAATGAATGAGGCACCATCTTTCTATGAGTTTTAAGGACAACCATTTTCTTGAGGGGTGAGGGGGAAGCCATGATCAGTCGTTGGGGGTTTTTTTGTGTGGTTCCTATCGAACCAGGGTCTTAATAAGCTCTGAACTAGGGAGTAGATATGGAATAATATCTTGTAACCAACCACCCCATTTTGTTACCAATTTGATTTCATTCTAGCTCTCACGATCGAGATTGTTCTCCACACATAGCCTAGCATATGAACTTATTCCATCTGAATTCAATCTTCCTTCTACACACACATAAGTCCCCAAGTTGTTTCTGATGTCTTCCAGAATATCGGGGTACCAAAATTCTAGTGACAGATTAGGCAATTTAAACAATTTTTGAATCACCTCCATTTTGTGTATAAATGGATTGAAACTCACTATCCACCTTCGAACATAGAATCCACAACCATCTAAGACCCAAACTCCTAATTCAATTTCAAACCTAATATCCTTCAAAGGGCATATCACCACAAAGTACCCATTTTCTAGCATTTAAAATTTTAAATCAGTACCCCATTTTCCTTACCACCAACAAATAGAAAATCCCACTTGAGATCTTTTCCTATCCATTTAGCCAATAACCCTAGTCAATCTAACTATTCTCTTTCAGATCAAATCTCGTTTGCACTTATCACCATTGATTTCCTAGACCTATTCCCAAATGCCTCCTTTTTTCTATTGAATATTTCTCTATTGATATCCTCCATAATCATATTTTTTAGGTGGGAACCCAGTGTTGTGTTCCATATTCTACCCCACCTGAACCTTGATTGCTACCCCAATTAGGGTTTCGACCACCAACTTTGTTGTTACCCCAACCATGAGATCTATGCTTCCCATTGCATCTTCGATTCCATTGATTCTAAGGAACATTCCCTTGCTTCCCTTTCCAGCCACTTCCCAGTGGCCACCTGCTAATTGCTCCTAGATCCTTCCAATCACAATGATTTCTCCACTTTTCATTGATCGCTCGATCCTTGATCTGATCTAGAATAATTTCTACTTCAACATCTCTAGCCCAACACCCTTGACCTCTTATTCCCTTGGTCACCCCATATTGAAACACCTTATTTTCCTCCCTCCCACCATCGAACCTCCACTCTGCCTAATTTCACAATCGCTCCGCTCCTACTCCTTTGCGTGTGATTTCTATAAAAATATTGTAGTTTTTAGTCATGGTGACAGTTTTTGTTAATGACAACCATGCAATATCTTATGTGTTTATTGTTGGAGTAAATATGTAATCATCTAATAATGAATTAGTCATTAATTAATTATTATTCCCTTTTACTTTATTATAATTAAACTTAGGAGTGCATTTCTTTTATTAGATTAGGTTATTTATAGGTCAAGTGTGTAGAGGATAAAGATACTTTGTCACAATATAATCAAATCCTCTTCTAGAGTTTGTTTTTTTTATTTTGTAAGAATTCATTATTGTATATTGTAATCATTCACCTTACAATTCTCATTCATTATTCAATATCAAATATTTGTGGATCAATCTCTCTCAAGGTTGCATGACCACATCAATGATTTTTCTCTTTGGATGTGATAGGTGTTTTGGTTGCAGGTGATTTTTAAGAGCTATAGGTTTCACTATCAACTCCAACATGGTATCAAAGCACCAAATCTACAGATTTTTGTCCACATTTTGAGAGATTTGGCCTTGAGGAAAAAATCAACTCATCTTGGAGTGAAACGAGTATCACCATTGAGTTCAGAATAGCCAAAAACCTAGGGATTGTCTGTCGATTCATTAAATTTACAGAAGTAGAAAAATAATTATTTTAGCAACAAGGAATCTAATATAGGAATCTGTATGACCCCACTTCCCTTAATTCTCATCCTATAGTTGATTGGTATGAGGGTTTTCAAGAAAATTATCTATAGTTATTATTAAAAGAAAAAAAAATCAGTGTTTGTTTGAAAAAGTAAAAAAAAAAATTATACTCATATGTACTTGTGTCTATAGGCCTTATGAACCAGCTATAGAGGCTCACTAATTTTTAGTAAACTTGGTGTTAGACACACAATTAAGAGGGGGTCCCAATTGAACAGTTCACTAAAACCTTGAAAGGCCTTCATTAATTATCAACCAAGGCTAACATAAGCTTGTATGATGATGGCATTGTATGTGCATTCAGAGACTCTATACTGCCTATATCATCTTAGTATAGGTTTTTACACATGCTGAAAAACTTAAATTGTATTTAACAGTGAAAAGATGCAATGCTAGAACTATTGCTATGAGTGCCTACAACTAAAGACTGTGACTAGTTCATTGTGAAGAAATGAATTTTGTAACTAACCAATACTACTAACTTGATTAAATTGACTCACTCTGAAGGATAATGTATGGAAACAAATAAAATATGAAAGTAACTACTATAACAACAAATATGCAAAAGTAAAGTGGGGAACAATTACCTTGAGGGGCCCTTGCTTAAGTGACTGTCTCCACGGGATAAACCCAAATCTAGTTCCTCAAATTAATTCAACATAATAGTAACTACAAACCTCTTTATTGCATAACTCAAGATATCACAATCTAATAAGAATATTTTGGAATATCTTATTCATAAGAACATGATTGGAACAAACATTGTGTAAAATCAAAAAACTTAACTAAACATATATATTGCATTTCTTCAACCAGCTAACTATTCACCTCGACCACTAAACCATATATATAGGTGTGGGGGAGTCTTATTGAAACAAGGAATCAAAATGGAAATTTAAATGCAAATCATGACTCCCTAAGAAATAGAGTGTGACAAATTCTAAGTTTAACAAAAAGGGTAGAAGAATTTGAATAGGACTACAACTCTGCTACAACAGTGAAATTGAAACATTGTCTTATAAAACAATCTCGTTGGATTCCCAATCATGGAAAATATCTTCTCCTTTAGTAGTTTTATTAAATGACATGGTGACTCACAATCTTCCTAACAAATAGACACCTCCAATTTTGTAACTATTTTGCTCTGCTTATTCTGGAACTTCCCCTACATTGCTATTTGAAAATCCTTTACCTATGAGTTACACCCCTTAGTTGTTGTGGGCTACAATTTGCTTACTCTGACTCCTTGGTTGCAAAGAGTTAGTTCACACAAAATCTTCAAAATACTAATAATCGTACTGTAAACTTATATATTCATTGCATTCCATACATATTCGCATATTAACCATGCAATAGCTATCATGTACCATAATCATATTTACATATACTTAAAACCAGGTTGAATTTTGTATGATGATCATAAAATATAGTAAAGTTTAGGAATATGCATAAAATAAGTATCTGGAGATGTCTAAAAGCATGTACTAAAACAACATAAAACTAACTAATGATTGGCCTCATCATCCCCCCAACTAAACATGTGATTGTCCTCAAGCAAAGTGATTTGAAGATTGGATGTTATACTATAAGGTCATATCCCTGAGGTCTATTATCATGTCTACTCCTTTTAGCTACTTCAAGTCAAAACCTCCATAGCGTGAAAGTTTTTCCCACATGACATTCTCAGATTCCACCCTCTTCATTCTTTCCCCTATCCAATGTTCCACTAGGTAGAGAAGCATATAGGTGGATAGAAGGTAATACTTACCCATTCAATTGCCTTGTCTTTTGTAATTTCCATGTACTTGTGAGTCCTTTCAAGCATAGCTATGAAGTTGTATATAGATGGGTTACTTTTTCTACAATTCAAGGGTCAAACTGTCCCATCTTTCTTGTACAAAATGAAAAGAATGATGGATAAGCCCTATAGTTAGTCTTTGCATCTTGTCATAGTCATTTAGCCTTAAATTCATAATCTTCTTACCTACACCCTTATACCTCAGAAAAAAATTCCATTATTCTATCATCTCACAGGGATCCTTGGATTCCTTCCCAAGTTGGAGAGCAATTGATTTCTCCCTTTCAACATAATCATGTATAATTTCACCCCTTAGTTTCTCATTTCTAAAGTAGGATACTAGTGCCCTAATTGTAAATCACCCACAAATATCAATGGGTTTCATTCTATATTGTCTAGCACAACATAATTATGTAAATAAAATTCACATAACTAGTCTTGTACATTAGGTGTAGCATCAACAAAAATATGTAAAAAGTTAAACTTTCTGCTCATGGCAATTGGTAGGTTACTAATTAGTTGACTGAATTCAAAACTTAGGAATTTATCCTTTAAAAACAAAGAATAAACTCTAGCATAAGGTTTGCACTTGATTATCTAATCAACCTTATTTGTTATTTCCTCAATTTTAATTGTCATTTTCTTCAACTAAACTTCCTTTTTTTTCAATATCCTGTTATGGTCTAAAATTGTCTTTTCCTTTTCCTTCTCCCATTTTTCTTTTTTGTTGGGAGAATTCTTGAGTTGTTTCCCAATACTTATATCCTAGAGACATCGTAGTGTGATGAGTTGGAGTCCTTGTGAAATGGGGTCTTCTAGTTTCATTTGTAATTTCTATACTTCCCACCTTCATTATAGAAAGTTGTGCAAGTAAGTCTAATTTAGATCCATGCCCATATGTATGAAGCTTCTCCTACAACTCCTTAATTTTCAAGTCTCTTTCTTTGTCTCTCTGCTCATATGTCCTTACCAGTTCCTCTAATTTTTTAATTCTATCCAATGCTTCATGTAACCCTTTCTTTACATTCCTTTCTTTTATAAACAAACTCTCATCCTTCTCCAAAAATTGGTCATCCTCACCCACATTGTAATCACAACCCTCACTGATAGGGATTTGTGGGGTTCTCTTCATTGTCTTATTAACAACAATAATATCCTATAAATTGAATTTAGAGGTGGTTTCAAAATAACTATTTTCTTTTAATCGACGTATGAACATCTTTAGAAACATTTTCTTTCAATTCTAAATCTTCCACTATCATAGTATTTTATTCCTCCTACTTCTAGATACTACCCCTCATAACACACTTCTTTCTTAGGCGGTGTGAATGCCTTGGCTGGGTGAGGTTCTTCTTTTTCACTTTCTTGGGTGTAGAGGAAGATCCACCTTTCCTCTTTCTTGTTCTTAGTGTTTTGGAAGAAGTTGGGGTTTCTTAGAGGCTACATATGGTAAATTTTGCAAACTTTGCTCCTCTAGTTTTTTACTGCGGGTAGGTGAAGCAATAGGTGAACTAGAGGGAATTTCCCTCATTGATGAAGCAACTGATTCCAAATTTTCTAGGATATTTGTTTCTTTAAGAATGTGGCTAATATGATTACAAATTACAAAGCTTTCCCATGAAACATGTGCATGTTGAACCCTGAAACTTGTTTTTACCATAGGGTAACTAAACAATAATGTGACAGGGTTGTATTAATTCTCTTTATTTTATATTCAAAACTCATTTTTTTCAATAGGTTATACAAAAAAATTGGAACATTAACCCTCCTATTGTGACAAAGGTGACTTAAAAGCTTGAAATTTACTATGTATAAAAGAGAATTCCTACCATCATATGTAAAATATTTAATAATGTAAGAGGAAACAAAAACCCATACCCATCACAATGATAACCTTTTAGTACCTTGGGATGTTGAGTTGAGGTTATCTCCATGCTCTCTGAATTCCTCCCTAGTAGCTACAAAATTTTCCCTTACTGGGAATTCATCTCCATCTCTTGGAAAACCAGACACTTTTGCAATTGCAGCTTTCAAAGCATCAACATTTAACCCTCAAATAGTGGCTTCATCATTTTTTAGAAATAAGACCTACTATACTATATATAATATATAACTAGTATTAATATATATAGAATATATATAGAATGTTAATCAGTTATGTTTTTCATGGCTAGGAGTAGGTCGATATTATGTTCGATCGTACGTAAATGTAACTCGTTATTCAAATGACTATTCAGAGTTCATAGAGCTCTTTGTACAGCTTGGCGAGAAATTTGTTGTTGAACCTGTTCAATTACTCTTTCTTGTTCAAAGTGAATGGTCTCATTCTTTGAATTTTCTAATTGTTTTAAATTAACAGAAGCAACATTGATAAGATAGTCTTTTTCTTGTTGTAAACATTGAACGAAATAGTAATCATGACATAGAAATTGAACCAAGCAACGATCCTGATGAAGACATTATAATAGATAGAAAGGATACAACAATGCACACTACAAGTTCTTCATTTGAATCAACAAATAGGCTACATAGCTCACCTTCAACTAGGTATAATTTTCTATCACCCTTCATTTGCACACACTGCATAGGTGAAACAATTGGCAATTCATTTCAAGTACACTCCATGATGCAATAGGGACCCATAGCTTCATTAATAAAATCCAACATAGTTCAGATGTTGTGGACTTGTTGTTGAAGGTACTTGTAGAACTCGCCAGTCAAAAGTTTCAAATATTTTTTTCCAGCTTAATTGTATGTCATCCACATACCATTCATTTTTTCGTACATGCAGCCATATAGCCACCATTTCATTACATGCAACCTACCCCATCAAATCCCACATCACATTCCTTGATTTTGATGCATTAAGGAGATCGACTCATATCCCATAAGCTGTACATTTCACAACATTTCCATTACCATGTGCCAAGTTGTCATTTTGTATATCACCTATTATAATTAAGCAAACATCAAATCATAGTCATACTGCGGACATTCCTAATAAGCTTCACACAAACTAGGTTCAATTCACTTCACATTGATAGGTACACATGCTATTTTGCAATAGTTATCATAGGTTGTAATTATATTTCAGCATGTTTACATTTAATTTTGCATGCTTTGTATTTATTTTCATATTCTCAATACATGTCATAACACCCTCAACGTATTCAAGTACAATTAAGTGAGGTCACTTAAAAGCTTCAATTGGGGGGAGAGTACATTTTCTAAGGTTTTCTATCAAAAAAATTTCCACCAAAAACCTTTCTACCTTTTGTCACATGTTTTCCTAATTCCAATCCAATTAAAGCTATAACAAACAAGTATGTTAGTTGAATTTGAAGAATTCAAGTATAACATGCATGAAGGATTGGTGTGGTTGAAGTTGTGAGAAAAAACTTGCAAAAAATTGAAAAAAAGTAGAATAGATTACCATCATGGGAGGAGATATAATTTGTAGATATTCGTCTGCACATCAACAAATATTGGAAGATAGGTTAGTTTTTCCTACTTTCAGACAATCGGAATGGTTATATTATTTCTTGAGGCTGAAAGAATATAGTGAGGATATGACACAATAGTTTGTTGAAAGCACTATTTGGTCCATATTGTTGCATTAATTAGAAGGAAGTCATCCTTCTTTATTGGATTTTTGTAAATTTTTAGTTGATGGCTATTATCCAATAGTGAACATCTGATTGCATCAATGGTTTGCAACTTGACTGCTACATTTGGAAAAACTTGCTCTATTTCATATAGTCATAACCACCTTGTTTGAAGATTCCCTTTATAATTATTATATCTAGACTCATATAACAAATCCCAATCTCCCACATTGAACTCCTATGTCTTGATATATTGTTCATGTCATTTGACTCTCTATATTTGAAAAATATCAACTTGGTGCATGGCCTCCATTCTTATCTCATCTAATCGATTCAAATTGTGTAGTCTTTATTTTTGTGTTGTTGACAAGCCCATATCTAGTTCAATTGTTATCTTGAGTGTATTGTATTCAAATTCAATGGAATTATTGTTGTTTTATCATACACCAACTCATAGGGTGTAAATCCTGTCGTAGCATTCCAAGTTGTCCTATAGGCCATATTGCCTCAAGTAGCTTGGCTGATCAATCTTTTATGTGAATATGCACTATTTTGGTCAAGATTTTTTCAATCTCCCTATTTGTTACTTCCACTTTCCCATTGGCTTGAGGATGGTATGGTGTTGATTTCCTATGTCTTATCTCATACTCCTGAACCAATTTGGTAATTGGCTCTAATGTGAACTGGGGACCTTAATCTGTCACAATTTCTCTTGGCACTCCATACCTTGTAAATATGTCTTCATACAGGAATTTGGTTGCATTACCATCCCTAGAAAATTGCAATGCTTTGAATTCAACCCACTTTGCTAGATAATTTGTATAGACTAGGATAAACTCCTTGTTATTGGATGTTGGTGATATTGGACCAATGAAGTCTAGCCCCCATTCATCAAATGGTGCTAGTGCCAACTGAGGTTGCAAAGGAATCCCATTTTTTTTGGCTGCCCTACCTGTTATCTGACATTTGTTACAACTCCTTGTATATTTCACCGCATCCTTATGAATAGTTGGCCAACAATAACCAGTGGTGAGAATATTCAAATTTCCCAAAACTAATGCTTATTTGATGTATTCCTTGATCTTCACAAATTCCTTAGTAGTTTTTTCATGCTGGTGTGAATGGCGTATATTACCTATCAGGTTTACCTCATATGTCCTATTGGTTACTTTAGTTTACTTAAAGGGCATATTTAGGTTATTTATTTTTGGGTCTCATGGAATATGATTGAAAGAATTGTCATAATCCTATGTTGTCTTGTCTTATTACCATTATTATATAAGAAAGGTTCTCATTATACTTAATTTATCTATTTAGATTATTTGCATACCTATGGTATCATAATATCATTTTACATGCATTATCAAGAAATTTATTCTCTTTCTACTCACTTTTAAAATGTAAATCTTTAGTTTTTTAGGTGATCTTAGGAGCTTGAGTTGATCATCGACTCTCATGTAGTATCAATGGTTTATATTTGCAATAACTTTTAAACCTAGGAGTGATTTGGGCATCATCTTATGTTGAATATATTTTGGGGGGGAAAATACCTCACCATTAAGTCCAAAAGGCCCAAAACCCACTTTTTTCATATATGATACTATATTATGCAGTCTAATATGATTTCACCATTCTTTTGAGGGTTTCAAAAATTATTATAGAAAATTTATACATCATATGAAATCCATATGTTTTGTACCATATGGGTGACTCACACGATCATCTTAGCAAAGTCAAGGTATAGTTGATAGAATGGGAAGAATATTCTTATGAAAACCATCCACAACTATCACATTAACTTGTTGCATAATTCTATGGTTCATATAATTTCTAAATAAATTTTTAAAAACCATACAAGTGTATTCTCTCTCTACTATTGAGGGCTTAAAGCTCAACGATGCAACCAATCACCACATGAATAAATTGCCTCTACCATTCCACCACAATTGTTACACCACCAAAGTAAT
Organism: Sequoiadendron giganteum; assembly: GCA_007115665.2. Classification (NCBI taxonomy): domain Eukaryota; kingdom Viridiplantae; phylum Streptophyta; class Pinopsida; order Cupressales; family Cupressaceae; genus Sequoiadendron; species Sequoiadendron giganteum. The sequence goes on from CM021110.1 coordinate 254,251,942, forward strand.
GACAACATGATCCTACCTCAACTCAACCAAGCATACTAGAGAATTGGTCACACCACTAGTTGTCCATGAAAATCTATCACCAAGACAAGTAGTGTTGTTAAATCATTATTGGGATAGCTTGGGTTTGCCCCTCTTTATGACTAATCAAGTTGTTTTATTTTGGAAGCCTTAAATTTTCACCTACGTGTCAAATCTTACACTTCTTATATTCATTCCAAAGCTATTTCTAAACACTTAATCATGGTGTATGTTATTTCTCCAAAACAATATATTTTTTGGATAAATTGTTGTTTGAAGTCTAAATAATATTTTTTCTTATCAGATCATAGATTTTTTCCATTTTCTATAATTTTGGAAAACAAATAGGAGTTGTAAAGGCATTGAGAAGCTCTTTATATCTATTTATGTGATTTTATAAAATCTACCCTAGGTATCATTTTTTTATTTTTTTTACATATTTATATTCTAGTTGATTACTTAGACATTTTGCAACTTGTAAAATTTATATTTTCATTAGATGACTTTATTTCAATTGATTGATATATTGAGATTATTGGTCTTTGATTTAATCATTTGAGAAGTATATCATGGTTTTTCCATACATATTTTTATGGTAACCATAAATAAGGATTATTATGAGTCTTAGGAAAATGGCATACTCATGCATATCAAGTCGCTTAATCTTTTTCCTTATCTTTATGGAATCATAATAACTAAACTAGATAACCCTAGAAAGAAGTTAGTATGGGATAATAATATTTATCATATTGAAGGATTGATTTGTTCTAGTGTTGATCATGACATAATATGGGCTAATATCATTGATTGATAATTTTCACATACTTTGGACCAAATTTTAGGAGATATTTTGAGACCTACATATTTCCTCATTTCTATTGATGATGTAGATAATATGCCCTTTGATTATTATACTTTATAGGAGCTTAAATATATTATGAGTATTTAGTATTTTAATGACATATAGAATTCTCCTCTTTCTCCTTTTCCTCCTATCAAGATCATATATTTGTATTCTATTGTTTCTAATGAGGTTATTATCACTATATTTATGGCCCCTATTTAATTAGTGTAGTAGGACATGCATTATCTTCCAAACACAACTATCTATAAAAAATTCAATCCTTGTTTATGGAGTCTCACATTATAGGTTTGGAGGATTCATTTGAGGACATCCATCTCCTCTTTAATGATAGTTAAAAAATAGTTTTTTATCCCATTATCTTTGTCTTTGGAGCTTTTTCTTCATCACTATTCACAATATTTGTATTAACATCATCTTATTCCAATATATGGAAATTTGAGAAATTTTCAAATTCACCCATAATGAGACTTCTTCCCTCATCTCTCTTCTTGGAGTTGTATTTTCTTCTACAGACACACACACACACACCATTTGATCTAATTCTTCCAAAGGGGGGAATGTTGTTTGAAGGTAGTGAATTTTTTCCAAACTTTGATCATTCACCATTGGTATAGAAGATACTTCTAAATGGGGCAATATATTATCTCTCTTTTCTATCCCATGGGGGATTATTGATTATATATATTTATTAGATTTATTCCTTGGGGTTTAATATTTATTCCTCATTCCACCACTTATTATATCATTTGTTTATGTATTCTCTCTTTTGGAGAGGGGTTTTTTCTAATGGGTTTTTATCCTTTATTTATTAGAAATATTTTATACATATGTACCTAACATGGCCTTGTATCCAAGGCCCATTCATAATTGCATATTTGTATTAATTTACATATATATTTTCCTCCCTAATTGTTGGTGTGAATGTGGAATAGTATTTAACTAGTTTAACTCATAGGTCCTATTCAAATTATTTTACTTAAGTTTACTTAAGGCATATTTAGGCTATTTATTTTTTTGTGTCTCATGGTATATGATTAAGACACTTATCATAATTATATGTTGTTCTATCTCATTTCCTTTCCTATATAAGAAAACTCTCATTATACTTTATGTATCCATTTGTATCCTTTGCATACCTATGGTATCAAAATATCATTTTGCATCCATTATCAAGAAATTTATCCTATTGCTACTTTGTCGTGAAAGGTTAGTATTTAGTTTTGCAAGTGGTCCTAAGAACTTGAGTCCATTCTCACATATTTCAAAGCATGAGGAGTAGACAAGACACTTGTCATGTGATGGAAAGTTTGGGATTTGGGAGATTTAAAAATAGATGAAATATTACTAGGGCTAATGAGGGTTAAGTAATTAATTATTTTAATCAAGGAGGGAGAAATTAGAGGGACTAAGGCTATTTCATTAATTAACCTTAGAGAATAAGTATAAGAGTAATTAATTAAATGATGGTTTATTTAATTAATTATTAGAATGTATAAAATTGGTTGGATTGTAGTGAGAAATAAATAAATAAATATTTATTTATTGAAGAAAATAATGAGTTGGGTGTTAACAATGAGTTTTGGGGTGTCTACACCTATATTTTTATCATGGGGTAAGATTGTGTTTTGTTTTACTTTCAAGTTGTGGTATGTAGTTTATGTGAAAGACCTATATTTTTTTACTATTTTAATGGTGTTTTACCTTTCTACTACTTATTTTGATGTGATTGGTAGTAACATGAAGGTGTGCTTGGCCTAAAGAACAATTTTGGGGATTTTGATAGTATGGTTTGACAAAATTGTTAAATATAACATAATTATAGAATTTTGGCATTTTAAAGTTCTGTTGTCATTTTACATAATAATTCTTCCATCTCAAGTTTGGGATTTCCCTAAATTTTACATTAATCCCAATGGTGACCTTGATTGAGATGATATTTTAAGTTCACTCAAATATTATAATTTTTTTCAAATTATATATATTTTTCATTTAAAGGTATTACAAGATATAATGACTCTTTGAGTACATCTATTATTTCTAGTTAATACTATATTTTTAATAGTAATCAAATACATTGCTAGTGGATGAATGAAAATGAAATAAAGGAAATAGCATTAAAATTAAAAAAATAAAATACTTAAATCAAGCACACACAAACCTTAAATTCATCATATGTGAAGCTTTTCTCATTTTAGAATGTGGGTACTCAATTCACCAACATAACCTTAGTGTTCTTTGAATATCAAACTGACAAAACTTGAGTATAAAATTGAATTCTTGTGAATTGATGATGAATGGGTTTGATTTATAGACTTGAAAGAGAATAAAATGAATGGATAGTATTCAAGTTGGTGTATTAGATCTAATCCATGATTTGGGAGACTAATGAGGAGATGTGGAAAGAATGGTAGACTTGAGAATGAACCATTGAAAAAATAGGTGTGAATGTGTTCACCTATTCTCTTTAGGTCATTCAATAATGTCCTAAGAACCCTAATTGGATTCACTACCAACCTCACAAGGTGAGTTGATTCTCAATTAGGAGGACCTAGGAAGGGGGTTCTTTCAAATTTTAGGGGTTCACCACCAAGCAAATTCTTGGAAAAGACAAATAAACATTCAACCTACAATACCTTGTTATGCAAGCTAAATGAGGGATGCAAATGATGAAATTATGCAACAAAAAGATAAGATGTGTGTACCTAGAAAGTCTCGAGATTTGATGAGGATTCTGGAAATGCAAATAATTTTTCCAAATATGCCAAGGACAAAGACTCCCTTATTGTTGTCTTAGTCTTGCTGCTATTTTTTGAGGCAGATGCAGAATCTTTGGATCTCGAAACAAAATCTCAAAGAATATCTAAAAATACCCCTGGGAGGACTTAGACGCCCTAGGTGGCATATTACTCATTTTGGATTTCTGAAAAACTCTAAATGTGATCTTTAGCTCTAATGTCTACACTTGCTTCCTCTCAAATATCAGGTTCTGAAACTTCCAGATTTCTCATGTAGGTGAGTTTCCATGAAGATGACAACTTTGTAATGTAACTTTACAACTTTTAAATCTTGCACTCCAAATGATCTTCAAATCTTCAACCTAAATCTACAATCACAAGGATGCAAGAGTGGAAAAACTTGTTGATTGTTAGTAAATGGGGGTTTTCCTTGCTCAAACCCCTTGTTGGTAGTTAAACCTTGAAATAAAATTGAATAATGGAGGGAAATGATGAATGAACAACATACAATGTTACAACTCACCAAACCCTTGTTGTAAAGTCTGCAACCTTGTGTGAAGTGGCTAGCTTGAATGTAGATCTTGAATCAATGGAATGCTTTGATAGATCTTGCTTGGATTACTTGCTTGAGTCAAAACCATGCATCACATATGTTAGCACAAAAACACACATGATGATGGCTCCAAATTCTTGATGAAGTTCTCTTGAATGAATGCTTGAATGTTTGGATGCTTATTATGCTATTGGATATCTTTCTTCTTATTATTATGAAAATGAGTGAATGAACCTTGTATTTATACTTATCTATGCTTAATATCCCAAAATTACATCACACCAAGCTGAAATAGGAAAACATTAATGAAAGGAGGCTAAATTCCACCAGAATTTGAAATTAAATCCCGAAAAATAAGCCAAGGAGGAGTAAGATGCCCTAGGTGTCATCTTAGTCATGAGGCTCAAGTCTTGAGGCACAGACTCCAAAAAGGAACCTTTTTAGGTGTATTCAAAATCAGGGTCCCAAGACCTTTGAGGGACTAAGATGCCCTAGGTGGCATTTTATTCCTGACCCAAAAATTAGGGACACACAGACATAATCATTAAATGATCATTTTCCCTCTATGATTGTTAGGATTAGCCAGAAAAAGATTTAGTTTATTAGGCTTGTGGATGCAAAATAGGACCAATTAAGACATAAAGAAGGATAAATAAAGAAAGGTGGACCCAAACAAGTGTGAATATGCAAGGGTATGCATTTTCCTACACTACATTTAGCCTCCAATTTAGTGAGAGGATGAACTTGCTTCAAAATCACACTAAAGTAGCCAACTACGCAATCAAGAGGGGTTCAAATGTATGAATGCTAGTAAGATACGATGGCAATAACCAAAGGGGTGGCCAAGCCCCCAAGATCAATATCCTTTGACAGACCAACATAGGCATAGAGGAACACACATGAGGATGATATATGAATCCATAATCATATTACAAACATACACCATCAAAGATGAAAAAGAAAAAGAAATAATGCAACAGATCAAGCTTCAACTGGTCATCCAACACAGTTCACTGGGTCTAGGATTTTTGTCAAAAAAGGTTTAAAAGTGCAATGCATTTTCCACTATGAAAACAAAATGAATGCTCACAAGGGCTAGTGAAGCTAGGTGTCTACTAGGTGAGCCCTAGGAAGTCCATACCAAAGTCATACCCCCATGACTATGATAAGGACAAAAGAAAATGCATGCTCACAAGGGCTAGTGAAGCTATTTGTTCACTAGGTGAGCCCCAAGAAACCATATAAAAGCCATACCTCCATGACTTTAATAAGGCACAAAAGGAAAATGCAATCTCACAAGGGCTAGTGAAGCTAGTTGTTCACTAGATGAGCCCCAAGGGGCCATATCAAATCCATACATCCATAACTTTAATAAGGCACAAAAATAAAATGCACACTCACAAGTGCTAGTAAAGCTAGTTGTTCACTAGGAGAGCCCCAAGGGACCATATCAAAGTCATACCTCCATGAATTCAATAAGACACAAGACACAAAAAAACAATAAAGAGGGATGTTCAAAGGGATTTGGCTTAGTTCATGCAAGGTCTTAATATTATGGGACATTTTTCCTAATGTCTCCAAAAGAGGACCAATCAAAGGATAAAAGATTCACAACTTAGGGAATGAAGTGGTTGGTTTACTATGCCTTCCATTGATGATTTTTCTTCTTCACTCACTTGGGAGCAGGAAACGTTGGCTAGCATGGGAAAGTTGAAACCTTCTACATCATAGGAACTTATTGCATTACAGGAGCCCAAAGATCAGAAGGCTTCTACAGGAAAAGGCATAAAATAGAAACAAAAGGCTTCCAAATCTCATGAGCAGTAAAAGGAGTCCTCAGATTCATCCTCCTCTTCTAAGGGGAAATCATCTAAGAAGGAGAATGTTACATGTGCATATTGCAAGAGAGAAAGACATGCAAAACATAGTTTCTATAAGGACATTGATGAGCTAAAGCATCTTCTTCAAAAACATCAGATTGATTTGCCTTCTATGATGTCTACATCATCTCCTTCCCCTCATTCTTCTTCTTTAGATCAACATGACAGCGGCACAACTGGTTTACATACTTCATCAGATATGAAGGGACATGCTCTTTGTGCTTATTCAGGTCTTGGATCAAGGAGATGGCTTCTAGATTCAGGAGCATCTCATCATATGGAATCTTCACAGTCTATGTTTACTTCATTTGATCCTTGAACTATGTCTCCTATTTTGATGGGAAACAGTACATACATGAGTGTTACAGGGAAGGGGTCTATTAGTTTTGGGGACAACACTTTTCAAGATGTCTTGTGTGTTCCTCATTTGACAAACAACCTTCTTTCTATATATCAAATCATTCATGGAGGCAATGGGAGATCTGTGGAGTTCACACCTAATTCAGTTATCATCAAAGACTTGGAGAGTAGGGTAGTTATTTCTACTAGGGTGTTGGATCACTCATCTCGGTTATATTCCTTTGCATATTTTGCTTCTAATGGTGATCATGTTCCTATAGTTGTTCATCAAACTTCTAATGTGAAGTATCATATAGAGGAGACATTTTTCTTCTTGAACATTGGTGTTCTCACTTCAGATCTAGTTCTTGAGCCATCCATTCCATCTCCTCCACCTACTATTGCAATTTTTGATACTTCTATGGCTACATATGTGGTTTCTTCTATTTAAGTGCAACAAGACCTAGTTGATCATTCATCTTTGGAGGTTTCTCTTGAGTCTTCAACCTACTTTGACTTCTTCATTGGTTGAGGTCATACCTACTTCTATAGAGACATTGTGGGCTACACCTGATTCACCTTCAAATATTTCATTCACGAGGCTTCTTCCCTCTCACTTCTTTCAGGAGATGTGGTTTCTTCAATCTTTTTGGAGCTACTTTATTCTTGGGGGGCTATGTTGTCTCTTTATTCCTCTCTTCTAGGGGGGTTCATTCATGTATCTTTGTGATGGATGTTGTCCTTGGGGGGTCTTATGGAGTCCTCCATCTTTCATCACTTAGTTGTTTTTTCATCCTATTTTGGGGAGGAGTTTTGTTCCCACGTGGTTTTCTCCTTTACCCCATTTGGTTTAGTTTGCATTGCATTGTACATGGGTACCTGATTAGGCCTTGTTTCTGGGACCCATCTTTTCTTTTATGCATCTTTTCCTTAGTGTTTTAGCTACTTCCTAAGTTCATCTTAAGGGGGGTTTGTTAAGTAATAAGTTATTTCACTTAATTAATTTAATCATATTGGTTAATTAATTAAGTCACTTATCACTTTAGTTTTACTTAAGCTAAACTTAGGCACATTAATAATTCATTATTTATTAATTATTAAGTGTGCACACTAGGGTTTCCTTTTAGGGTTTGATCTCCTTTCTTAAGGATTGATCTCATTGTAATTTTTCATTCTCTTAATGCATTTTTCTCTTGAGGCTTGCAAAGCATCTTTGTTGTTTTGGAGATCTTTCTTTCTTTGTGACAGTTTATTGCTTGCAGGTGTTCACTGGGGTTTGTGAGGTTGGTTTATCGACTTCAACAAGTGTGCCGCATCACCACTAAGAGGAATGTAATATTCTAAGATAGATCACACTCTTGAAGGACATTACTCCAAATCTCACCACAAAGAGGAAAACACATCACATGAAATAATAAAATCACATCAAGGAACATGATAAAATGCAAATGAAATCATGCCAAAATAATGCCAATGTATGACCCCACTTTAAATAAATTGATAACACCATGTTGTGAGCAATTACTTTAAAGTATACAAACATGAAAAAGGAAAAGAGGGTTGCCCCCTAGAAACACATAAGGGATCTATGGATTTGTGGTCAATGTTTGCCTTTGTTAAAATGATATTAGAGAGCTCGAAATTGTCATCATTCCCCAAATACACATAGAATTGGAAGAATGACACAAAGAGAGTGAAAACAAAGGAAAACCTTTTGGGTCAACATGGAAGAGACATAGGGTGTCTCGACGCCTTGTGTCATCCCCAAAAGGAAATAAACAAGACAAAAAATGAAAATAAAAGATAATGAAAAATATTTTGGGTCAACATGGAAGAGACATAGGGTGTCCCAATGCATTGCATCATCCCCAAGAGGAAAACACAAGAGAAAAGTGAAATTGAAAAAGGAAAAAGGAAAAAAATTATAACATATAGGAGAATGAAGGTACAACTAGAGGAATTAACAAATAGGGAGAAACATCAAATGGAACATCACAATACGCACATAAAATCACACAAAAGAAAGAAAAACAAAGAAAATAAAAAATACTAGCAAACCATATGTAGATCAACCATCCAACAGGTCATCTACATCGTAGTCTTATTCAATATATGTGTAATAAAGATCACTAGAGAGAGGGATCACATCAAGTGTTGTACTAAGATAATCACCATGTTCAACATGTGGTACATCACTCATTTTACAAGGATCATCATGATTGTTATCGTCTAAGCTCATAGAAGAAAAAAATAAAAAACTTAATTCATTATGCACTTGTTCATCAATTTTAGCTATTTCTTCATCGTCATCCAAATTAACCACAATAGGAGGACGAATGATAATATCCATAGAAGGTGTCGGTCCTTGTTGTGTTAAAGGAATAGGATATGTCTATTCTTGTAAGATATTAGGGTCACCATTTATTGCTTCTATCAAATTCAAATTGTGAGTTTCAATGTTGTTTTATTCATTCATCTTTCAAGCAATAGCACAATGTCTACACCTATGCTCTTGAGCATTTATGTTTTTTTTTATTACAGTTTTCAAGTTGCACTTGGGTAGGAGCATGTTTGTCAATCATAGGTTTATTTTCTTCTTATGAGGGAAGAACGAAAGAAGCCATGAAAGGTTTTTCAACCACTTTCTCTTTGGCTTTATAAATTTTCTTAGGAGGCAGATTAGGACTTGTTTTTTTCTCTTGGTATTTTGTAGGAATTAGGCAAGGGATTTTTAATGGTTGGATCTTGGTTAGATGGAAGGTTTTTAAGCTCACTATTATTTTCTTGAAGAGGTGGAGGGTCAATCATGGGTGGAGGGAAATTTTCAAGGGATTACTTGGCTATGCATTTTTCTTTGAACTTTTGGTAGGATAGGAAAAGGAAGTCCTCGTGGGGTCTTATAGGTTCCATGTGCTCAGGCCAGAAATAGTCTAAGGAGAATTTTTCATGGGAAGATGGAGGGATAAAACCACTACGATACACAGTGAATATTTTATTGTCAACTAGAAACTTTAAGCACTTATGGATAACGGATGGGACTGCATTCATGGTGCGAATCCATTTGTAGCCTAACTTCACACAAATTTGGTCTGAATTAGAGATGATAGAGAATGATACATTTGATTTCTTAGGTCCTACTTGTAAAGGGGGTGTGATCGAGTCCATCGTAGCACGAGAAAACCCATCATGCATTTTAATCCATGATTTAGGTTTACCATATCTATCTTGAGTAAGTCAATGCACAGATTTATTCTATGATCACATTCTCTCCACAAATGAGATCAATTAAAATTCTAGGAGTGGACATGTTATTGATTCTATCGGCTATGTAAAGAGGACCATCAAGTTTATGTTCGATTGTTTCTTATGAAGAGAAAGTAATGTCAGTAGGCATTATAGTTTATCGTTTATGAGGCTCAATGTCAATCACTCCTATAATTATACTAATAGGAATTTGATCATCAATATCTATAGGATTTTGTTTATTATTGCTCATGGTATCATCATCTGTGTCAACATTCATCATATCAAGCTTAGTTTCACTAGCCTTAACAAATGAAATATTATGGTTAGGCATGGGATTGGCAAATATTTGCAAGTTTTTATTGGGAGGAGCTACAAACTTATTACCTTTTTCATTCACACCAATTTGAATATGATTGGAATCAATGAAATCTTGCACAATATGTTTAAGATGCTTGCATTGTTTTGTATCATGTCCTTTTTATTGGTGATAAGCACAATAGGCATTGTTTCGAAAGCTTGGAGGTAAGGGCTTGCTAGGGTCAAGAGGTAGAACGAGAGGTAAGGTAAGCATGTTCTTGTTTAATATATGAGTCATGATATTGTGAAGGGTGTCAAGTAAAGGTGTGAATTGTCTTTACGGATCCCCAAATATATAAGGATTACTCTTTTTGATAGCAGCTACTTGGGTATCAACTTGTTGGGTGGGTTGGGAGGTAGGGTTTAGTTGAAGGAAACTTTTATTTTGTCTTTGGAAAGGTTGGTAGGTGTTTTGGTTTGAGGATTCAGACTTTTGAGGATGGGTAGAATTGGCTTTTAGTTCACTAACACTTGCCAAATTCTCATAATCATGAAGGGCAGTGCATAGGTGCATGAAGGAATGGAATTTTTTCATTGTAATCTTGTCTCGTATTTTTCTTTGTAAATTTTCTATGAACATCTTTTGGAGGTGAGAATCGGGAATCTTCACACTGATTTGGGAATAAAGCGATTGTTAATGCAAAATAAAGTCAGTGACTTTTTCACCCTCATTTTTCCTACATCTCATCAAATTAGCTAATGTCTTTTTAGGAACCATATGCACTTGGAAATGGTTAATAAAGGATTCAACAAGTTCATTGAATGAACAAATTGAGTTATTTGGTAATGAGGAAAACCAATCCAACAAAATGTCTTTCAAGGATCCAGGAAAGAGCTTAGCCAAAAGTTTGTCCTCAATAATAAAGTGACTACATAAAGCAGTAAAGGAATTTACATGATTAGCAAGATCTCCCTTTCCTCCATATTTCTAAAATCTAGGGATCTCTATACCTTGTGGCACCAGAGTTATCAATATCTCTAAGGATAATGGGTTCATTTTGACATAGTATGAAGGTGGACCATTTTGATTTTGATTTATGGTGGAAACTTGACATTGAATGGATGAAAGGCTTTGTAAGAGGTGGTTAATGATAGGGTCATTGCTTGTGGTTTGAGATGGAGGTGAATATGGTGGTGGTGTGTATGCGTTGGAAGGAAAAGTGTATGGATTGCTTGTGGGAGGAGGTAGAAATTAGAGGCCACATAGGTATGAGGAATACTAGTGGAAATGTGTGGGGTAGGAATGGTATTGCTAGTTGGTTGCCTCATTTTGGTCACTTGAGGAGTTGTATACGTGGGAATGGATGCTATGGTTGAAGGGGGGGAATTTTATTTCCTCCTTGAGCTTGCAAATTGTTTAAAGTTTGAGCACCATTAGTGGTGGAAGGAATATTTTTTCCGAACATGTGAGCTATGTTTTGCACAACTTCCATTCCTTCATCATTTTCCATCATGCGATGAAGACTATCTATGGTAGGTATAACAGTGTTGGAAATTTTTTTAGTACTCACACTATCTTGTAAATGGGTGAGGTCTTCATAAATTTTCATTATTTTTTCTTGAGGAATATAGTCAATCATTGTTTGAACACTTGGAATAGCACTTGTGGGTAAGGTAGGCATGGAAAAAGAGATATCAAAGGTATGGTCTATACCTAGTGAACTAATACCAACACTAGGAGTAAGAGATCTTGATAAACCAAGATCCATAATGAGTATTTTATCCTGGGATGCCATGAGTCTCACACTTTATCTAACTGCAATATTAGCAATAGAACACCAAGTAGTAAAACTCATACAAGGGATAAACCAAGGAAAGTGCAATGAATATAATCTCCTAGGTTTGCAAGTACACTTGAAATAAAATAAATTGGAATAACAATTCTACAAACTCTAATAGAAAACTGAAAGCAGCCAACAAAAGCACAGAAAACTAATTTAAAACCTTGAAAAATGGAAAGTCAAAGTCAACAGGGACCAAGATGCTAGTAAGGGCGTCTTGGTCCTACTGGTGAAATTTTGAAGTTCTAGGGACTGAAATAGACCACAAATAATAGAGATAGGATTCTAAATAAAAAACCCTAAGAGGGACTAAGATGCCAGTAAGGGCATTTTAGTCCTAGTAAAGGTTTTTTTCAAAAAAATAGCAAGATCTAGGTTGATAACAGTGTTCCTAGGACCTGATGTTTGGAAACAAAAAACTTTGCAAATGGATGCAAGAAAAAGTAACTAATAACAAGCAATTGAATGCAAAGTTGAATGTAATTTTTTTTTCAATTTTCAATGCAATAAATGCAAGTAAGATGATTTACAATGTAATTTTTTATGTTTTCAATGAAATGAAATGATGCAAGAAAGTAAAAATGCCACTTATATGAACTTTCACTAATGCAAATACAAGAAAGCCTAGATGCAATTTCACTAATGCAATATGCAAGAAACCCTAGATGCAATTTCACTAATGCAAGATGCAATGAATGCAATCTAGATCTAAGAATTTTATGGACTCCAAATCAGAAAATGAATGCTCAACAAGGTTGGGTTCACCAAAATGAACTATCAAAAAAAATAGGTGTAAATTTGTTCACTTATTCTCTCCAGGTCATTCAATAATGTCAATAATTCTAATTGGATTGAATACCAACCTCACAAGGTGAGTCAATTCTCAATTAGGAGAACCTAGGAAGAGGGTTCTTTCAGATTTTAGGGGTTCACCACCAAGAAAATGCTTGGAAAAGACAAATAAGCATTCAACCTACAAAACCTAGTTATGCAAGCTAAATGAGGGATGCAAATGATGAAATTATGCAACACCAAGATAGGATGTGTGTACCTAGGAAGTATGGAGATGTGATGAGGATTTTAGAAATTCAAAGAAGCTATCCAAATATTCTAGGGAGGAAAAGTATGCCCTTACTATTGTCTTACTCCCTCTCCTATTTTTTGGGGCAGATGCAGAATCTTCGGATCTCAAAACAAAATATCAAAGAATCTATGAAAATACCCTTGGGAGGACTAAGACACCCTAGGTGACATATTAGTCCCATTTTGGATTTTAAAAAAACTCTAAATGTGGTCCTGAGCTCTATTATCCGCACTTGCTTCCTCTCAAATCTTAGGTTCTAAAACTTCTGGATTTGTCTTGTAGGTGAGTTTTTGTGAAGATGACAAAATTGTAATGCAACTTTGTAATCTTGCACTCCAAATTATCTTGAAGTCTTCGACCTAAATCTACAATCACAAGAATGCAAGAGAGGAAAAACTTTTTGATTGTTAGTAAATGGGGGTTTGCCTTGGTCAAAACCCTTGTTGGTAATTAAACCTTGAAATGAAATGGAATAATGGAGGGAAATGATGAATGTACAACATGAAATGTTACAACTCACCAAACCCTTGTTGTAAATTCTGCAACCTTGTGTGAAGTGGCTAGCTTGAATGTAGATCTTGAATCAATGGAATGTTTTGAAATATTTTTCTTGGATTGCTTGCTTGAATCAAAACCAGGGGCTACATCACACATGTTAGCACAAAAACACACATGATGCAAGAATAGCCTTTGATTTGATTCTTGAATCTTGATGATGGCTCTGAATGCTTGATGAGTTGCTCTTGAGAATACTTGAATGCCTTCATGCTTATTATGCTCTTGGATATCTTTCTTCTTATTATTATGAAAATGAGTGAATAAACCTTGTATTTATACTTATCAATGCTTAATATCCCAAAATTACATCACACCAAGATGACATAGGAAAATATTAATGAAAGGAGGCTAAATCCCACCATAAATTGAAATTAAATCCTAAAAATAATCCAAGGAGGACTAAGATGCCCTAGGTGGCGTCTTAGTCTTGAGGCTCAAATCTCAGGGAACATAATCCAAAAAGGGACCTTTTCAGGTGTATTCAAAATTAGGATCCCAAGACCTTTGGGGGACTAAGATTCCCTAGGTGGCATTTTAGTTCCGACCCAAAAATTAGGGACACATAGACAAAATCATTAAATGATCATTTTCCCTTTGATGATTGTCAGGATTAGCTAGAAAAAGATGTAGTTTATTAGTCTTTTGGATGCAAAATAGGACCAATTAATACATAAAGAAGGATAAATAAAGGTGGCCCCAAACAAGTATGAAAATGCAAGGGTATGCATTTTCCTACACTATAGAGAATTATTTTTATTTTCAATTAAAATAATTATTATTTATCAACTCAAATTGACTAGGGAGTTAATGGATTTGATTGATGAAGCAACTATCTACATGGAGAAGTTAATTAAGTGTATGAGATAACTAGGGAAAGTTGAATATTTGTATTGGATAGTTAATTGATTGCATGAATGGGTAAAGTGGATTTAAGTGATGAGTGATACTAAGAGTAAGTATAAGTGAACATATTAGACTTGGTAGTTAACTAGGTGAGGTCGAATTGATTAATTTAATAATTAATTATTTGATTTTCTAGTGCATATATGTGGAAATTAATATTAAATCAATTTATTAATAGATAATGTGCAGATGAATAAATAAATAGATAGATAAATATGTGGATAATTATGGAAAATTAATTTACTAAATGGATGAATAATACTAGCCAAATTTAATTAAATAACTTAGGAATTATTTAATTAAAGCATTAGGCATTAGGATTCATAGGTGATGAATGGATGGTAAGGGGTCTTAGGTGATAAAGTGATGAACGAATGATAAGAGGACCTAGGTGATGAATAGATTATTAGGTGATTATGATAAGACAATAATGTGTACTTGATTGAAATAATGTTTTTTATTAGATTGACATAATGTGTTTTATTAGATTAGCGAGGTAAGGGCCCTGCTTAGATTTGATTGACATAATGTTGAAGTTACAAACAACATTCATTTAGCATCTATAGCTGATAGAAAGGTATGACCATTGGTATGGAATATTTTTTCCATATATCTTGGTAGGTATATTTAAAAAAATTATAATAATGAAAACATATATATAAGTATGTTCTTGTTGATCTACATTGGCATTCTTGTTTGTATTAAATAATAATTAATAAAACTCCACCCTCTTGAAAAGTTTTACAACTTAGTACATAAATTTGAAAATAATGGTACAAGAGAAACTAAATTGCCTACCTAGGTAAAAGTACATGTGTTTAACTTATATTATCTCCTCTATAAAGCAAAGGAGTTATCTACACAAATGAAAAAGATATGAAGATTAGTATGCAAATAACCTATTTTTAAATAAGATCCCAATCTTATTAAACAAGGTAAGGCAAGGAAAACTATATTTCCTACTTGGGGAAAACTAACTATGTGTAGGTATTCCCAACATGCTAGCAATGTGAAATTATTAGTTTCATAAGATGAAACTCAAGATTATTAAAGGGCGGGTGCAAACCAATGGGGGGCCAAATTGTGGCCAAAATGTAAAAAAACATTTGATAGGCCATTAGATGAGCACGTTATAATGCAAGTTTTTTATAACACACTCATGTTATGGTTTGGTGTGACTGAGCACAAGGATCGACCACATCAAGCCTATAATGCGCTCATGGTATAACATGAGTGTGTTACTTGTTATTAAAACAAAAAAATCAAAAATCAAAATCATTTTGTGTGACTATGTCATGTAGATCTAGAGGAAGAAAACTCAACCAATTAACCTCACTCAACAAAACTTGTCCAATTCTTTTTACGACTCTTTTCCCTTCACAAAATCTTGAACCAAAACCATCAAACTAAGAATAAAGCACAAAATCCCTTCAAGAATTCTCAAAATACTTTAAACATCATCAATACTACTGACCCATACCTTTCCATCAAAATAAACAACTCAAATTTGTGATCTTACAAAGACGATTGTCCCAAAACATCAATTGGGCCTTTTAAGACCACATACATATCATCATTAAATTCCCAAGCCCAATCTCTCTATCAATACCTCAAGAAAGTGTGATTATGTCTATACAAACATAACATGCCATCTCCCTCCTTTTATTCATGATATTCTTACAAACCCTCATACTGGACCTTTGTTACAGACTCCCAAAGCATGATTATGACATCTTTGTCCAAACAAGACAGTCTATTAAATAGATTCAAAATATTTTCCTTTAACAATAATCTATCAAGAAATGAATTAAAATAAACCCTAACACCATTTTAAATCATTACCATTCTTGAAGGACCCAAAACCCATTAACAAAACTTCATTAAGCATCTTTGTATTCTAATTTTACCAGTCCTTAGCAATAAAAACAGACCTAGGGCTTATTGGTTTCGGCCCAAAACCTTTACCAATGACTCTCCTCCTTTGGAATCTTTTAAAAAAATTCTAAATAATCATACACACCAAATTTGAGAATATTTCAATAGCTAGGAAATGAGAAACACAATTTTCTTATGCACTGTTTACCCTTATTCAGGGTTTTACCTGCCTAGACCAAATTGCCCATATATTTCACAATTCTTAATCATTTTTTATGAGACCAAAAGAAAATTAAATTATACTCTCAGGGCTATTATGTACCATGGATGAGGTGAGGTTTTAAACATAAAATTATGGCCGTACAGAGGCCTGAAACACAAAAACTCTGAATTTTTCATTAATCTCCACACCCCAAAATCACTTCCCAACCTTCCTCAAATTTTTTGAGGCTACATCATGATTTAAATAACCAAAAAAAAGTCCTAAAATTATCCCTACAACTAATCCTCTTGGTATTCAATGATTTTGCATTTCTTTTGCATTCTTACAAAATTGTCTTGACAATATTTTGTCATTTTTTACAACCTTAGCATTCTATGCCCAAATGACTTTAAAGAGACTATCTAGACCCCAAAACAAGTTTAATATGGCCATATAGGCCTTATGACAACATTAGACCAACACTTTTGAAATCATAAATTGAAGTTGCCTCTTGGAGGCATGCTCTTCCAAGGGTGCTTTTGCACCACTATTTTTTTTGTTCCCGCGGCCAAAAACCCTGCAATTGCATGCTCACGTTCTAGAAGGAGGATTTCTTGCATTTTCTGCATCAATTTGATACAATTTCATTTCCAAGATGCCACCATGTTGATGAGGAAGTTGAATAAGTAAGGATTGTTTGTTTTTGTTGTGAATTTATTGTGAATTCGTTAGTTTTAGCTTGTTTTAATATTCATTTGTTTAATTTGTAAGAAATGATAATGATCCTAAAAACCCTCTTCAAAACCCTCCTGAAAATCCTCAACAAACAAAGCAACAACAACATGAACAAAATCCTCAACCACAACAACAATCTCCTCCACCAATCCCTCAACATCCTCTTGGAACTCAACAAAATTTAATGGGGGTAATTGAAAATAATAAAAAACAAATTGAGGGAGTTAATCACGAGGTTGAATGATCCAGTAGGTTCAACCATAGAAAGAAGAACACTTGCAAATTCACTTAAAGAAATTTTAAAACATGTAGATGCAATAAACAAGCAATTAAGTGGTTGGCAAGATAGGAGGCAGGTGGCTAGGGATTTTTACAAAGATAAATTATCATATAAAGATGTAAAAGATGAAAAAATTATAAAATTAGATTTGTGCTCATTATTCACTGATCCACACACAAATCAAAATATTGACCTCAATGGGAAGAGGTTTTCTATCCATTGGTGCCACCACCAAGGGATTAAGATTTTTTTTGGGATAGATGCTACATGGTTTTTGATTACCCACCATGCAACAATTGGGAAGTCCCATAATATTTCCCGAGGAAACTATACTATGAGTTCATCCTGAACAAAATCTCAAATTATTTTGATATGAGGAAATTCTAGGGGAAAGGTGGGGGGTCGGCTCAAGATAGACTCGGTGCACGACATGATCCTAGGCAAAAAGTGTGACGAGATCTCGCCAAGCCAGATCATGAGCACATCATTATGCCTTTCATTGTGAAGGAGAGTGTCGAGGTAGAAACTTTGCAACCTATCACCTCTTTGACCCAGAGTGTAATCCAACATGCAATTCCTATACTACAACACCATCTAGGGGAGTCTTCGAGTCGTGGGCTTCCACCCCATTCGTATCAGGCTTGCAAGGTGACTTGTTCATATGACTCCACTGACACTCAGGAAGCTGCTACGCAACATACGTCTGCAACTATGGAGATGGTGAGGGTAGTTGACATTTTGAATGAGGTTTATGACATTGATATAGGTAAATGTTAAAATGTTCATTGAATTTAATTTGTTAAATTTCAATTTTGAAATTCAATATTAACTAATTTAGTTTTATGATTTTTATAAAATTTTAGGGTCATAGTGTTGATACTGGATACATCGGTCTTACACCTACTTATTTATTACATGTTAATAACATTTTTATATGAATGGTATTCTAATATCTAATTTTTGATGTTGAATAGGCTAATATATGAGGTTTCATGGGAATACCTTGCAATGCCAATGGTTAGACAAGCCTACATGTAGGTAATACAATAAAGAGTTTAACTAATGAATTGTACTTAATATATTTGTGTAGTTTATATTCATATCATTGATTACATTGCATTGCACATCTTTCAAACTTAAATAATTACTTCACATTCAATAACTAATAACTAGATGTTGATAGATGACAAAATTTCAACTACAATATAGTTTTTTAGAAAGTCAACATAAGCAGTAATGCAATTACTTCACATAGCATAAGTAATAACTTGGAGTAGCTTCCAATTTCATTTGATTGTTGTGTGTATGTAAATAACATGAGTAAGAAAATAGAACCTATACAAAACACCAATGAAACATTATATCAAGGAACTCAAATAACAATCAAATTAATGCAACAATTTCTCAAGGTTGTCTCATTGTCCTCTATCTCCAAGGATTATTTAAGTCATTTTTTCTCTCAGATTGTAAGTGCACATGGCTTTCCAAATGAAAACCTGAAGAATGAGAGATATTGGAAATGCAAGAGATGTTTCCTACATTACATGATAATGAACTAGTTGTAGATGATATGCAAAGATAATAATGTTACTATGATCTTGTTGTATGAAAATAATATGGTAAAAATGTTCTAATTAAGATTTTGTTTTTTTTTTAATTCTAATTAAGATGTTGATAATGAAAATGCCATGATTAAACTACTTGATACTAAAATGCTAATACTAAAATTATCACTAAAATGACAATACTAACTAAAATTCTATAGAGTATGATTGCTACAAATGCTCAACTCTCTCTCTTTTGTTGTGTAAATGAGGGCTTATTTATAGATTTTCCAAGGCATGAGCCTAGGTGATAGGAATTAACGGTCTGGATTCGATCTGGAGAGATGAATGGTTGAAGATGAAGAGGTTTAGAGAGAAAAGGGGAAGTGTGTTCCTTGCATAAGAACAAAATACCAAGTGTGGAGAGGAATCAAATGGAGAGTAAGGCCAAGTGTCTCAAATTAGTTAGAATTTGTTGATGATAAATGCCAAATTAAATATTAGAAATTTTTAATTCTTGAGACACATGATGAGGTGGAAGTTGGGAAGAAGTTAGTAGAAATGTGCTTAAATTTGAATTTAAAATTAAAATTTAATGGGAGGAGGTTAATTAAATATAAAAAACTAATTAAATTTGTTCATTTAATTAAGATATGAAGAAAATGATTTAGAATAGAAAGAATTAGAGAAAATGACCTATATAAATAAAATTTTCAATTTATTTATAAGTAGAAAAATTAAATATTATTAATTAAATAACTTGTATTTAATTAACTCTCTAGACCAAATTTAAGTGTATACATTTTGCCCCTCTTTCAAGTGATGTGTTTGCGACACAATACTTCAAAGAAAAATTTGCAGTGCTGATAAAAAAATCTGATATGCCTCATGTGATCGTAGAATAAATGGAAATCTCCGCAGAAAGATAGTTTAATCTAATCTAACAAATATTAATCTAAATCAAACAACTAAGAATGAGTAAAAATGAACAAAACAATTAAAACTATAACTAGAACAGTCTCACCGAATATGCGTCCACTTCTTTGAATTATCTTGATTGTCCTCCATTTTGTTGTCTCAATATTCTTGCCCTCAGATTTTCAGTATTGATGCAAGCATAACCTGGATGTATTGTCTAAGAAAAATATCGAAGATAATAGGTTTTTCTCAAAAGTATTGATTTCGGGAGGAAGTATAATGATAATGACAGGTCAATTTATAGATTTTGGGTTTTCAAACAATCAACTCAAATTTGAAAGAGAGATCAATGATTGAGATTGATGAATGTCATGTGATGTGAGTTTTGTGTCAGTTAGAATGTGAGTTAGAAAATTTTGGAGGATAAAGATTAAATTAGAACAATAACTTAATCTTGTGTCAAGACTATTCGAAAATAGAAAGAACACGAGTTCTGGATTAAATAAACAATTTAATCTTTAGTTAAGAGTCTTCGAAAATAGAAGAAATAAACTTTGAATGAAAAAGACAAAGTTAGAATTCGACAACCGTTTGTTCGAATGCACACATGAATTAACTATTTAAATAAAGATATTTAATTAATAAACACATTCATGAATATGAGTTAGAACTAGTTAACTAACTGGTTGTGACAAAGAGTCCTTTCACAGAGATGATTAGATATTGAATCCGGAGATAACTAATGGATTTAAATAGATCTCAAGTCAAATGGTGAGTGAATAATTAGATAACTGACGACAGAAGAATGTGATAGAAACAATTAATTGTGAATTTAATTCAACATTCGAAATTGAAATGAATTAATTAAATAAATAATGTAATTTATTTAATTGACTGTTGAAAAGGATCAACTGAATAATTAAATAATAAATATTTAATTATAGTTGAAATATGAAAAAGGGGTAATTAAATACTAAATTATTTAATTAAGAAATGATAATTAATTAGTTAGCGACATAATTAAATAAATATGATTTATTTAATTAATCAAGTTGAATAAAGGGTCATAATGAATGAATTAAATAATTAGAAAGGTTATTTAATTAATAGAGGAAAGATGTGTTTAGAAAGGTAATTAAATAATAAAAATTATTTAATCATGACCATGGAAATTAGAAAATTATGTCGAAAGTGGTGCTCGCAGGCCTAGACCAATTTTCGATGTCTACACCCCAGACACTAATTTTTGGGTGATGATGTGCCCCCTCGAGACATAAATCGGGGAAATTTTTTAATTTTTAGGATTTTTTTGAAATTTTTTTTAATTTTTTATGATTTTACGAGGATTTTAAATTTTTTAGCATTTTGCTACGATTTATCTCCCAATAGAGAAGAATGACCCTGCCAATTGATTAATTAATGCCCCTTGTGAAAATAAAAATAATCTCACTTAAATACCCTCCATTTACCCCTTTAAAAGGTAAAAAGGTGAAAAGGAGGTTCATTTGAATTCATTTGCAATTGAGTGATTGAGCTTATTTAAGTGATTTAGCAAAAATTGTGATCCCATACCACACCCACCAATTCGAACGATTTCACCAACACCCCTGCCCTCATGTGTATGGACCTCTAGTACTTACCTCAAGAAACCGCCCTTTCAAAATTTGAATTTTTTTCACGCATTTTCATGTTTTTAAAATCTGTTATGATATGTTTTAATGCATATGCCTCCTATTGTAGCGCATCTAGGAATTTTAGCACATTTGTGACCCAATATAGCACATTTATGCTTTCTTTCGACGCATTTAGATTTTTGGCACATTTTTGTTTTGAAGTGGCACATCCATTGACTATTGCAGCGCATTTAACATTTTGGCGCATAGATGGATTTTAGTAGCACATTGATGGATTTTTGTAGCGCATCCATTGTTTCAGTGCATAGATGCTCTATTTTAGTGCATAGACACCATAATTGATGAAATGTTGATTTTCCTCCTTGATTTTGATGTTTGATGATCGTGTCAACCATTGTTTTGATGATGTTTGATAAGATAGATGATTATTGACCTCATGATGGATGATTCTTTAACTAGCCCCAATTACCAAAGTTACTAATACTTACTTCCTTAAGTTCTCTTCTCTTGTCGATCTAGCACAAGAACTTTTCAACCTTTATCTTCTGATAAGGTTTACACATTATTGCATAATGAGCTCATAGGTTGCAGTGCAGAACCTGGTTGCTCTGATACCAAATGTAGAGGTCGGAAATCTCATTATAACAAATCGACAATACTTAAAATAAATTCCATTATATTCCAAATAAAGTCATCATCTCTTCATTTCATTCAACAAAAGAACAAGTTGATTACATACAACGACATAAAAGTCGAAAAGATATCTTCATTATAATTCAGTCTAAATCTTACAAGTGTCGAAATACACATTTCAAATAATAAATACAAAGGATGATAACATATCCAGTTACAATCTAAGGCTTAGGCATTCAGTCACCATAAGCTCATCATCACATATATCATGAATAATAAAGCATAAAAGAAGATGCAGTTTGTCGATCTTCCATCCATAAGCAAATCTTCAACAGAAGATGAGAACAAGAATCAGGCGCTTTTCCGCCCAACCTCGAAGCTTACGCTTCCCCGAAATTTCTTAGTCAATCAAGAAATACCCGACCCTGCACGAATTGCTTAGCAAAAAGTAGTCTATGAGCAAGATGGAATCTGGTGCATGCCTAGTACTACTAGTAAACCACAAGCATTTTCATTTTTCTAATTTAGTTAAGAAAGAAGCAAGTTCGGTACTAGGATATGGTAGAGAGCATTAAATAATCCATCTATTTTAATGGTACAAAACTTACTTGGCCAAGTAAAATGTCATGCACGACAATAAAATGTAGTTTTGGAAAAAGAAAAATTACATTCTCTATTTACCCATATTCGGCACCCGTCCTGGAAGGTAACTTTCCAAAAAAAACACATGCAAAATTATCTATCATTCATGCATGGTTCAAACAGTCAAACACAATCTTTCACAATCTTTCAAACATTAACTGAAAACATCGTTTAACGCAAAAAACAGTTAATCAAATACTACTTTTCATTGCTCCAATTCGTAAAGTCATAAAATCTGTATTTTAATTCAGTCATTTAAATAATCAACAAAAAAATGAAGGTGTATCTCCAGTATGTTGAATAATACATATAAAAACGTAAATTAAAAGAGCACACATTCAGTTGTTTCAAACTCTTCTTTATTTTGAGTTCTTTAAAATTCGTTCTGATAGTTTCCAAAAATTGACTGAAATTCAAGTTTAAACGTTGTGATTCAAATTAATCCTCATTTATGTTCATGATCATTTCATTTTTCTTAAAATTGTAAGTTCGTTGCCAAGTTTAATACGTTTTTCTAATTTTCAATTTATTGTTCTCGGAATGATTTAAATCAGAATTTATCTAATTCTCAGCATAAATAAATTAAATTTTTGTTTCTAATCTTTTCTTGAATTCTGGAATTTAAAATACAGTTTGATTTACTGAAACAAAGATTTTTATCTCATTGATTTTTACATTCAACCTGTATCTCTAATTTGGCCTAAGATTTTGGAAATTAATACAGTTTATTCTTGTTTCTGATTAAATAAATTTGCAAGAATAATTTTAACAATCAAAGTTTTAAATCTCTCTCTTTCCTAATTTTTTGTCCATCAAAATCTTCTTTACTATCTAATGTTCACTTTCAGAATTTATTGGAGATGGAATTGAGAAATCTAATTTAAAATTTGAATAACAAGTTCCTACCTAGTAAATTGTGTATTCTAAAAATGCAACAGTGAACTTCCTCTGCCTTTCTTTTCCAATTTTCTTTCCTGCTCTTCCTAGCTGGTGGTTTGCTTTCTCTCAGCCTTTCTTTTTCTCCTCTAAATTCTCTATTATTTCCCCTAACTGGTGTTTACCTTCTCTCTGCCTTTTCCTCTAAATCTTCTGTTGGCACACAGGTGAGAGGGAGGTAAAGTGTGGAGTGGGGAGGGTTGTGCGTGCCTCTCCCAGGCCGCACACTCTCCTTCCTTGGGCCCATGGGGTGAAGGGATCTAACCCTGGATGTTGCGTATGGAGGGGAGCTAGTGTAAGGATTGCAGGGGTGTGTTTGCAGCCTTTTGGAAAGGCTTCCCAGCTGCTAAGTGGAGGGTGTGTGGAGGAGGGGTAGGTTGTGAGGTAGGCGTGCCTTTGTTTCTTGGTGCACCTCCTTCTCAAAGTCGTCCCTCACTGCTGCGTGGGTCTTGGTGGCTTCCAGACTGGCGTCCCCTTGCCTCTATTCCTATAGCGCCCCTTCACAATGCTGGTAAACTCTCTTGGCTACGTGCAACATCAAGTCTCTGGTTGCGTATAATGTCTGGTAAATATTTCCAATGGTAACCCAAGAAAATTTTTCTCTATCTCTTTTTTTTCAATTTCGGATTTCATCTCCCTGTCTTTCTTTTTTTGTTCTCATGCATTTTTCTAAACAAGGAATACGAGATCCACCATTTATTCCTCGATCTCTAGTTTAATATTCGAACTCCAAGTCTCTAATTTATTGAATGCTTTTTGATGAATTTAGATACTTTCTTTCCTCATGTAACTGAATTTCAGATTTTGAATGCTAATTCCAATTTGAAGGGATGTTGATTTTTTTATTTCTTTTCAATTTTTGTTTCAATACATAATTTAAGATATTGTTAATTTCAAAATTTAAATCTTTTCCCTTCCTTGATTTTTAATTTAAAATCAACTAAATTTATCAAACACTACTTTATACATTTGAAGTTTATTAAAATTTGAAATAAAAGCTACTTTATTTAAATATCAAAATACCAACATATCATTTTCAATCAGTAAAAAAATATTAAACAAGCAATAGAATCATTTAACTTAATTCAATTTTATCAATTTTAACTAAATCATCTTTTAAATCACATGCAAATTTCGCAATTTTGAGAAATTTCATTAAAACTAGATTTTTCAATTTGCAAGCATGATAAACGCAAAATACATTAAAATATTCATCTATGTGAGTGTGTGAGATCCCATCTATCCGTAAACGTCAATTGGCTAAACAACTCTACTTGATTGTTGTTCTCGCCTTCCATCACATTCTCCTATTCCTACATTCACTTGCACTCGATTCATCATCAGTAATGACAAACCCCAAAATAAACATAAATACAATAATTTGCATTTGCATTTCAATTCAATTTCAACTTCATTTCATTTCGAATTTCAATTTAACCATCTTTAAATAATCAATAATTTTAATCTAAATTCGATAGAACAATTAATGTCTACATTTAATAAGTCTATAAAAATCCATACGTGACATCCTTCCCCTCTTGGAAGAGACATTGTCGCGATGTCTTATTAGTCATTCAATAAGCATAACATCATCATCATTATTAAAACATACTATCTCAATCAATAACATAGTATCTCAGTAAGTAAAGCATAGTACCTCAATCAAGCATAATAAAATAGTAACTCACAACATAGTTTTCCAACGTAAACATAAGCAAATATAGTAGCATCCATGCTATCAAAGTTCACAGCATGTGAATCAAAAACCAAAGTATCAAGTATCTCCGCACAAAAACAAATGCTAATCTATGAAAGCAAATGAGGAAAATGACGGTCTATCGTCACAAAATCCTCCCATGTAACACTATCCTCAGTCTACTAATTTCATTCAACAACACTAGTCTATAAGTGATGAAATTCATAACTTCCAGTACATCAAACAGTCTCACAAATCTTAGAGCCAACTTTGATAGTTTCCCAAAATACGTAAGATTAACAAACATTTATTCTAAAAAGTAATCTTGTCTTTTCTAGACCTCACTTCAAATATTCTTATTATCACATATGGAAATTTCATATGCTTCACACATACTTACTCTCCTTAAGAACTTTATTCTATAAATACATTCAATATATATAATATTAATTATACTTAGTGATCAGAATTCATTGGTTCATGCCTTTGTCCTTAGTATAACCTAAATGGAAGAGGAACGTCAATGTATTGTACACTACATTGTGGGTCCAATCCTTTCCTTTGTACTTACACTTTTAGACAACTCATAATCCAAGTCCATTCGCCACTTACACATTCATTATCCTTACCATAAAGTACTTTACCATAATTACTTGTCTATCTCGAGCATAACCCCGTTCCTAGACACTTATCAATTAAGTCTAATCGATCACTTCTATCTATTATTTCCTTTTTAACATTCTATCAAGTCTATGATTATATTTACGCCTTTTTAACTTTAAAAGAGTTTCCTTTCTTTCCTTATCATAGTCCAAACGTCAATTTTAGAAATTATAAATTATTCAAGATTTAGTCCACCATTTTTACTTATTTGATTTAAAATATTATGTTGCACATTTATTCAAATGATTGTCTCATGGTAAGACTTCGGTTAACGCAACCCTATCATTATTTGCTAAACTGAAATAGCTTTTCAGATTTACTAAGCAACTTCTTACCCACAAAAAAAACAATTTAAGATCAAAATCCTATAAATCGAGTTTCCAAACCTGTTGGTTTCTTTGATGAGTCCATCCACTAGAACATTTTATTAATTCTACTAATCAAAGACAGATCAATTTGTCTTGCATTTTACCATTTTCCTTCTAGAATCTCAAGTGAGTTACATATCCTACCAAAGATGATCTCAGGTCTTTATTTCCTGACATACTAAAAATTACCCTGCTACATTTCGAGCAGCTTCTTACTCTATCTTCTTCCAGATGATAGTGGATCCCTATCCGGCAATTCCTTTTGTCAATCTGATGTCCTAACCTGACATTATTATCCTTGTTCTATTCGCAAATATTCCAAATTTTGGACACATAGGTTCTTTTACATCCAACAATGGTCTATCCTTTGACTAAGTGATAACCTATTTGATCTTATACCATTATTAACCTTCATGTAAATAGTTATGAGTTTAACGAAGACAATTCCTTTTTATCTCAGGACATTCATACCGTAGATTTTTTTATTTTATTTATTTTTAGATCATTCTCATAGATTCAATTTATCTTTTATTTCAATCCAATTTTCTTGATTTAATTTGATACTAATTTTGAGTATTAATCCTCTTTCTATAACATTGACCTCCAGATAATAACCAATTTAATTGCATATCCAATCAACAAGCATAAACATTCAACTCTCTGATTCCTTAATTATCAAGGTGAATCTCAATTCAATATTCTAACTTGAGCACCAGTAACAATTCTATTGTTCTTCTCCATAAAAATCTTCAGCATTTCTTGATAAGTGAGAATTTCTATGATGTTCTGTCATGACAATAGATGCTTTCTTTTAAAGTGTTTCTCTTTTAATAAGTGCTACTTAAAGTAAAGTCTTGTTAATAATACGACTTTCTTTAACTTACTATGCATCCCTCCTATGCTTCTATCCTTGTAGAGTCTCATTAATTCCAATTACATTCAATCGCATTGGAAAATCTTTAAACTCAATATTCCCTTCCAATTCTTAGGATGAAATCCTTAATTGTTAACTAGTCCAATAGTTTATAGATTTATCCACTTTAAACGGCTTTAGCCAAGATCCAATACACCATTCATTCAAGCTTAATTCCCTATTATAGGTGTTAAAGAGTAATTCCAATTCGTAATCCAACTTAATAGGTTTAAGTCTCATCTTAAGGTATCCCTCTTTATTGAATGGACTTCTTGTCGCAATTAGGTTATCTTTAACCCAAGGTTTCATTCAAAAGTATGTAGTAATTGAGCGATCTAATGATTCTCATTAGGAGATTTTAGTGAGGTTCACATAACATCACATCCTACTTTATTATACACTTTATCTCAATGGTTTAGATAATCAACCTTTTCTCGTCCGTAGGTTTCTAGCATAGAAAACTTCCATGTCAAATCATTTCATGACATGAATATATTTCATATCCAATAACATCATTATTCAAATTCTCTATATAAAATATATAGAAGTATTGAGACACTTTCCTCCAATCACGAGTCTCTCAAATCTTTTCTTGTCATTCTCATAAACGATCATCTTCCCTACCATAATCAAGTTATTTGCCTATCCTTTTCTAATGCATTGATAATAATATTCTTTAATCTTTAGATCAGATAATCATAAGGTATAAAAATCATAGTTCTTAACCCTCCCATTTATCATTTTCTCCTCGTGGTCATAAAATGTATGACTCAATTATCCTTACGATTTACAAAGAAGTCATAACCAAGTTTCGTTAGGCGGGGTACTTAGCTTGAGTCAATAACTCTCTTCCTTTCTACCCCTTAATGTTTCTACAACTTTCATTTTTCTTACATTGAAATTTTTAGTAATTTTACTTGCTTCTTGGAAAGGTTTTGTTATCCTTTCTTGTTAACCATCCATTGCCTATTCTAACCTCATGGCATACCTAATATACACTTTTCTCAAAGTTTTTTTTTTTCATTGTTTTCTTTTAT
This sequence comes from Sequoiadendron giganteum, assembly GCA_007115665.2. NCBI lineage: Eukaryota > Viridiplantae > Streptophyta > Pinopsida > Cupressales > Cupressaceae > Sequoiadendron > Sequoiadendron giganteum. The sequence goes on from CM021110.1 coordinate 254,280,337, forward strand.
CTCACAGATTCAACATATTGAATTATTCAGTAGGATATCCAATGAATATTCAACAATCAATACATTATATCTTCTTTCTAATAGCCTTATTAATGGAGGAATTTCCATACTTACCATCCTTTTTGTTGATGTACTTCTTAACTCAAAGTGTTGCTTTCCTTGTAACTTCTAGTGTCCTGACACTTAAAGCCATGTTGTATTCCAATTCCCCTTTGGAACCATTATTCATAAGTTGTTTGATTCCAAGACTTCAATAACCTCATAAATTGTTTCTTCTGATCAAACTGGTCTTTTCTCAATTCCTCGATACTATCTCTTTTCTAAAAATCTGATCTTTATCTTAACACAAATGTTCTTAGTCATAAATTCCCCAATCCTTGAGGATACTTCCTTCATTCATATTCTACTTTGAACATTCCAAGATATTCTGCCTTTGCATATTTTGATTCATACTGATTACACTAATCCATGAGTTCCTGACTCTCACAATTGTAGGTTGCTACAATTCAATTTTATCACATTCCTACTCATTCTCTTTTTCTTAGAGTCATGTATGTATAGTTTATTCTTCCTAACCTTCCTACATAACCTGATTGCACAATCTTTTGCAATCCTAGGTTTCATCGAAAGTTAATGGTTTAGGAATTTTGATTCCAGGGACGATTCTTTAAACTAGCCCCAATTACCAAAGTTACTAATACTTACTTCCTTAAGTTATCTTCTCTTGCCGATCTGGCACAAGAACTTTTCAACCTTTATCTTCTGATAAGGTTTACACATTATTGTGTAATGAGCTCATAGGTTACAGTGCAGAACCTGGTTGCTCTGATACCAAATGTAGAGGTCGGAAATCTCATTATAACAAATCAACAATACTTAAAATAAATTCCATTATATTCCAAATAAAGTCATCATCTCTTCATTTCATTCAACAATAGAACAAGTCAATTACATACAATGACATAAAAGTCGAAAAGATATCTTCATTATAATTCAGTCTAAATCTTACAAGTGTCAAAATACACATTTCAAATAATAAATACAAAGGATGATAACATATCCAGTTACAATCTGAGGCTTAGGCATTTAGTCGCCATAAGCTTGTCATCACATATATCATGAATAATAAAGCATAAAAGAAGATGCAAGATGTCGATCTTCCATCCATAAGCAAATCTTCAAAAGAAGACGAGAACAAGAATCAGGTGCTTTTCTGCCCAAGCTCGAAGCTTACGCTTCCCCGAAATTTCTTAGTCAATCAAGAAATACCTGACCCTGCACGAATTGCTTAGCAAAAAGCAATCTACGAGCAAGATGGAATCTGGTGCATGCCTAGTACTACTAGTAAACCACAAGAATTTTCATTTTTCTAATTCAGTTAAGAAAGAAGCAAGTTCGGTACTAGGATATGGTAGAGAGCATTAAATAATCCATCTATTTTAATGGTACAAAAATTACTTGGCCAAGTAAAATGTCATGCACGACAATAAAAAGTAGTTTTGGAAAAAGCAAAACTACACTCTCTATTTACCCATATTCGGCACTCGTCCCGGAAGGTAACTTTCCCAAAACAACACATGCAGAATTATCTATCATTCATGCATGGTTCAAATAGTCAAACACAATCTTTCGCAATCTTTCAAACATTAACTAAAAACATCGTTTAACGCAAAAACAGTTAATCAAATACTACTTTTCATTGCTCCAATTCATAAAAAGTCATAAAATCCGTATTTTAATCAGTCATTTAAATAATCAACAAAAAAATGAAGGTGTATCTCCAGTATGTTGAATAATACATATAAAAATGTAAATTAAAAGAGCACACATTCAGTTGTTTCAAACTCTTCTTTAATTTAAGTTGTTTAAAATTCGTTCTGATAGTTTCCAAAAATTGATTGAAATTCAAGTTTAAACATTGTGATTCAAATTAATCCTATTTTCAACATTTAAATATCAATTATTTATCAAATTAAATCTAACTATTTTAAATTTCTGAGTTTTGACAGTTTTCAAGAATAGTGTTAAAATTTCAAGTTAAAATTCTGTTTTTGTGTTTTTCTGTCAATAATTCTTATTTTATGTCAGCATAATTTACTAATTTATGTTCATGATCATTTCATTTTTCTTAAAATTGTAAGTTCGTTGCCAAGTTTAATACGTTTTTCTAATTTTCAATTTATTGTTCTCGGAATGATTTAAATCAGAATTTATCTAATTCTCAGCATAAATAAATTAAATTTTTGTTTCTAATCTTTTCTTGAATTCTGGAATTTAAAATACAATTTGATTTATTGAAACAAAGATTTTTATCTCATTGATTTTTACATTCAACCTGTATCTCTAATTTGGCCTAAGATTTTGGAAATTAATACAGTTTATTCTTGTTTCTGATTAAATAAATTTGCAAGAATAATTTTAACAATCAAAGTTTTAAATCTCTCTCTTTCCTAATTTTTTGTCCATCAAAATCTTCTTTACTATCTAATGTTCACTTTCAGAATTTATTGGAGATGGAATTGAGAAATCTAATTTAAAATTTGAATAACAAGTTCCTACCTAGTAAATTGTGTATTCTAAAAATGCAACAGTGAACGTCCTCTGCCTTTCTTTTCCAATTTTCTTTCCTGCTCTTCCTAGCTGCTAGTTTGCTTTCTCTCAGCCTTTCTTTTTCTCCTCTAAATTCTCTATTCTTCCCCCTAACTGGTGTTTACCTTCTCTCTGCCTTTTCCTCTAAATCTTCTGTTGGCACACAGGTGAGAGGGAGGTAAAGTGTGGAGTGGGGAGGGTTGTGCGTGCCTCTCCCAGGCCGCACACTCTCCTTCCTTGGGCCCATGGGGTGAAGGGATCTAACCCTGGATGTTGCGTATGGAGGGGAGCTAGTGTAAGGATTGCAGGGGTGTGTTCGCAGCCTTTTGGAAAGGCTTCCCAGCTGCTAAGTGGAGGGTGTGTGGAGGAGGGGTAGGTTGTGAGGTAGGCGTGCCTTTGTTTCTTGGTGCACCTCCTTCTCAAAGTTGTCCCTCACTGCTGCGTGGGTCTTGGTGGCTTCCAGACTGGCGTCTCCTTGCCTCTATTCCTATAGCGCCCCTTCACAATGCTGGTAAACTCTCTTGGCTACGTGCAACATCAAGTCTCTGGTTGCGTATAATGTCTGGTAAATATTTCCAATGGTAACCCAAGAAAATTTTTCTCTATCTCTTTTTTTTCAATTTCGGATTTCATCTCCCTGTCTTTCTTTTTTTGTTCTCATGCATTTTTCTAAACAAGGAATACGAGATCCACCATTTATTCCTTGATCTCTTGTTTAATATTCGAACTCCAAGTCTCTAATTTATTGAATGCTTTTTGATGAATTTAGATACTTTCTTTCCTCATGTAACTGAATTTTAGATTTTGAATGCTAATTCCAATTTGAAGGGATGTTGATTTTTTTATTTCTTTTCAATTTTTGTTTCAATACATAATTTAAGATATTGTTAATTTCAAAATTTAAATCTTTTCCCTTCCTTGATTTTTAATTTAAAATCAACTAAATTTATCAAACACTACTTTATTCATTTGAAGTTTATTAAATTTTGAAATAAAAGCTACTTTATTTAAATATCGAAATACCAACATATCATTTTCAATCAATAATAAAATATTAAACAAGCAATACAATCATTTAACTTAATTGAATTTTATCAATTTTAACTGAATCATCTTTTATGTCACATACAAATTTCACAATTTTGAGAAATTTCATTAAAACTAGATTTTTCAATTTGCAAGCATGATAAATGCAAAATACATTAAAATATTCATCTATGTGAGTGTGTGAGATCCCATCTATCCGTAAACGTCAATCAGCTAAACAACTCTACCTGATCGTTGTTCTCGCCTTCCATCATGTTCTCCTGTTCCTGCGTTCACTTGCACTCAATTCATCATCAGTAATGACAAACCCCGAAATAAACATAAATACAATAATTTTCATTTCAATTTCAATTCAATTTCAACTTCATTTCATTTTGAATTTCAATTTAACCATCTTTAAATAATCATTAATCTAATCTAAATTCGACATAACAATTAATGTCTACATTTAATAAGTCTATAAAAATCCATACGTGACAGATGGAGGGGATGTGGGTGGTAGACATACATTGGACTTTAGAGTACCTCAGAGGAGGATATCTATGGTTCCCTCAGAAAAGCAGCAAGAAGGACCATCCCATATTCAGATTTGTGTGCCTTCCCATTAGTAGCAAGCACAAATTGATGTCTTATAGTTACAAGTAGAGGTCTTACAAGGACAGCTAGCACAAGAACATGAGCTTATTACCTCTCCGACAGTAGAGAGAGATGTCTCAAGATAAAGATGTCAGCATGCATAGGCCCTAGCTGAGAGATTACAGAGATTTTATGAGGGGACTACTGTAGAGGACATGCTCAGAGAATTTTGACATTCAACCTGAGGGGTAGAGTATTATAGATCACATTATTATCAGGTGGTTCCTTTAGAGCGACGTAACCGTAGCTATGCACAATCTCTCAATGCTAGGTTAGGTCAGAGTCAGCCATGGATGACTAGCGGGGGTGTGACTAGGCCACCTCTCAGAGATCCAACAGGAATAGATCTAGATACAAGTCTATCTAGTGGTGCAGCAGTAGGCACAACGAGGCCTACAACATCTAGGGGGAGCAACACATAACTTTGTACTCATATTTGATGTAGTGACACTTGATGTATTTAGTTATTTAGTCAGGGACTTCATGATTGCCTGCCATTTTGTTGATGTATCTCTCCACATTTTGTGATATCATTGTACACTTGACATTGATTATTTTGAGATTATATGAGATGCAATGGAAACTATTGATCTATATGTTATCTACAAGCTTTTATGATGAATTCATTTGATTTCCTCTCTATATGCTATGCAATGTTTATATGATTAAGTCATGGTTGTGTATGGATGCAATGCTGAAATGATGATGTATGGATTATGATTCTATATGGCCTTTACAATATGCAGATAAGATGTGATGCACTTTATTTTTTTGTATTTTTTCTAATGCAAATATATGATCTAATGTATGGATGGATGGATTATGATAATACTTTCTAATGCATGTATGATATGATAATGATAATGATTATGCAGCTTAATGTGAATGATCCTTCATTTTATTGATGTTAAATGTACTCAAACATCAAACATATTGATGGCTCTTGTGAGGATGATCAGACATCGAGTGAGATAGATGATTCAAAGGAGAGTAACATTATAAACCTTGGCATTGCTAGCGACCACCTCAAAAATGTTTCCATAATCACCCTCACCACCTTTGATCTTGACCAATCTAATGATCCCTTACCTCTGATACATCTTGAACTCATTGACTGGGAACAAACCAAGCCTCTTGATATCCCTATCTTTTCAGATGGTAATGTCATTGTCAATTTCTTTAGTTCTGAAAACCCAAAAATAAGTCCCACCAATGAATTTCATAGTGAAGCTTCAAACCAGGGGAGTGCCAAGTCTCTTAGTTGCAAAATAAAGAATACAAAAAATCAATCTAATGGTGAAAACAATGCAATGGGAGTAATAGATCATGAAAAAGTAAAAAGAAAGATTGAACCCAATGGTGAAAACCTCTCTGAGGCACTGAAGGATGAGAGATTTGACACTCTTCCTGATTATTATCAAGAAAGATCTTCAGTGTTGGTTGAGCCTACACAATCCATAAAAAACAGTACTGCAAAAACAATAAAGACCATGATGGCACTTTCAAATTTTCAAAATTTGAAGTGCTTATATCTCTTTAATGCATCAATAGAGCCTAGGCTTGCATCTTGTTGAGTATACAAGTCGGAGGCCTTCTTTGCCGATTAATATTTTGCAACTCAAAGCTCATATTGAAAATCCCCTTGGTGATAATATTCATTTGGTATATGGTAACATGTTTGCTCAGTTTCAGGCTCCTAGGATAAGTTATGATGGGTTATCTAATTGTTTTTTGACTACAATCGGGCCAAAATTGGTGTCTCAAAAAGTTTCAAACTTTGTAATTCAAAGGGCAACCCATTTCTCATTTTGGTCCAAAACATCTTCAACTCTATTTTTGTCAAAATCAGAGATCATATGATGCATTATTTTAATGCATTTTAGCTGCGGCAAAGGCATTTGATAGGCCAGTTTACAAAGGAGGTCCTAGAAATCTCTTGATGATGCAAGTTTTGATAAAATGGGTTTGCTCTAAATAATTTATAATGTCCCTATGCAAAAAATCATGGCTCCAAGTGGTCCTTTTTGTGAGCAGCAATTTTTCACCATTTTGTCAATAAGAAAATCGTTTTTTCCTCTTTGCAACTTCAAAAATTTCCAAGATTTAAAGCATTTTTGGTCTTTTACATGTTAGTGGGGGTCTTTGAAAGCATTTTTACATGTTTCAAGATGAAATACAAGTCAAAATTTTACATCGAAAGCCTTTCCTCGCTAGGCTGCCTGAATTTTGGAGACGTTTTGTGAAGGGCGTAGGTTGGCAGGCAAGCCACTTTTTGGCTCTTTTGAGGCTACCCAAATCTTGTTTATGGATTAAATAAGTTTTTTATCCCTATTTGAACAATTAGAGGAGGTTTTGGAGCATTCAAGTTGAAAAAATTGGCTAATATGATGCTCTAAAATACTGAGAAATTGTTTTACACGCCCAGCTGCAACAAAAAATGACTTACATGATTGCAAATCTATTTGCAACCATTTCTCACACCTTAGAAATGTTTCTAATGTTGTTTGTGTAGTTTTCAAAACTCCATTCAAGACAAAAACGCCCAACAATCATTTCTAACGATTGGCACATGGTTCTTTTGCAATGAGAGCCATTTAAATGTTCTCTCTATATTGCAAAGTGAATGAGGGAGATATGGAATTTATTTCAAGTAAAAATGGTGATGTAAAATTTGGAAGCTCAACTAAGAAAAAAATGGTTGCAGGTAGAATGAATATGCAAGTGGTTGCAGGATAAGTATTTGACAGAATGTCAAACCATTTGCAGATGAAATGGTTGCATATTTGTCATTTAAATTAAATGTCAAGTCAATTGCAGGTAAAAAAAGATTAATTTCAAGGTTTTGTGGATTAATTTGCAAAGTTAAAATACAATATGAAAGCAAATTTTAACCATCAGTAAGTGGGTTTTTACCCAGGAGTGATATTTTTCACTTGCAAGTGAAAATGGAGCCAGTAAATGATTTTCTATAGGCAGGGTAAAAAGATGCACGAGATTTGCAAGTGAAGACAAAGAAGAGGGAAAATGGAGAGTAAAGAGGAATTTTCTAAATTTCATTCTGTTACAGAATCAAGGGAGCTGAAGATGCCATGTGTCAACGGTGGATTCTTTTTAGAGATTCTATCTTCTCTTCTCTTTTCAATTAAAATTTAATTTTTGGTTTCATTTGGAGGGATTCCAATTTTCTCCAAGTTGAAGATATTGTAATTTTTGTACAGAGTTATCTCTAGGTTAGGGGTTCTTTAAATTTCAGAGTTCCAATGGTGTAATTCATTTCTGTTAATGGCAAGCAAATCTATTTGCAAATCATGAAAATGTCATATTGTAGTGTCTCTTGAATGTATGCATTATATTTTTTATCAAAATAATTAAGGATTATAATGGTTTTTGTTGCACATTTGCTGCAATAAATGTTTGGATTGATGAATTTTGTTCAAAGAACAGATTAAGTGTGCTTTCAATCAAATATTGAATATATTGTGTTGCATTCTGGATCTATAAGAATGTTGCAGATATGTCCTTAAGAGACCTTATTATTGTAATGCAGTAATGACTTAATGGTAAATGGTTTTGTGTTCGGGCTATTACTAGATGGGTATTTCATTTTGACTCTATTATGGACAAGGGACTAGTCTAGTGTTTTCTTTTGTGCAAACTCTGGAAGGAATCACCATTTAAATCCTCAATGAATGTTTTCCATTTTCAAGTCTAATTTGTTAAGTTTTATGTATCTTCATGGAGATTAAAAAACACAAGGGTTATGATTGAGAATGATTCTCTTGTGATTGCTTTTTGTATTTGAAGTGAAGATGTTTCTTAATTTATCTATTCTCAGTGTTGATTGAAGGTGCAAAGGGATTATGTCTAAATGTAATGAAATGTATAACATCCTTTATACATTTATCTGAAAATCATCCACATGTTAGAAATCTGCAATGTGTTGTTTAGTGCAAGTTTCATTAAAAGTGCAGATCTTTGAATAGGAACACCCTCCTAAGTTTTGTGTAGCTTAAAGTGCAAAAGGTTGATCATAGCCTTGTTTGTTGGCCTTTCTTGTCCCTGATTTGTTGATAGTGAAAGACCTTTGTTTAGGCATTATGTTTTTCCTTAGAATTGGGGATTGCAAGAAAAACACCATGAGATTGGTGAGTCCACTGGGGAGAAATTTGAATCTCTAGTTGCACAATGTTACATCACAAAGTCAAGAGTTTGGTAAATCTGGACATATGGTTCAGATATAGAGAAGTTTTTATACCTCGAAGTAAGTTTGTTGTAGCAAAATTTCAAATAATTTGTTTGACTTTGTTGTGGAAGAAGACCTAGAAGGAAATTCATTTTTGAAGGAGCTTCATGCTACTTGAAGTTTAGTCCTATGTGAAGAGAGGTGGTGACTCTGTCCAATGAACTTGCTGAAGATTTGAAGAAAAACTCAGATCTACAAAAATGTTCAACCAAGAAGAAAGGTTAGCAACTACTCCAAGTTTACACGCATTCTCATAAATTTAAACAAAGTATTATTATGTTTGAAAGCAGTTTATGAGAAGTATTCAAGTCTTGAAAAAAATTGATTCTCTATTAAGTGAATTAAGCACTAAGAAAGGAAATGGTAGTGGTAATTTTTGTTTTCATACTTCTGAGCTATAATTTGAAGCTTCTATGTTGTAATGAAGAAGTATGCTTGTTTTTAAAAATATGCCCATTAGAGAGATGTTAGATGTATAAGTATTTGAGTTATGCATTGTAATATTTTAAGGTCAAGATAAAGTAAGAAATAGGGTTCTGATCAACTGTAGAGTTGATATTTGAAGTTTGTAAAGGGGTGTAAGAAAATGTATCATTCACTTGTACATCCTTGTGGGGTGCATGATGTAAACATGAAGAGTGTGCAGCTCTTGTGATGTCATCAAATAATTTTCTCTGTGGAAAGATATAGACCATTGGATTTTAATGGTATTCAAGGTTTCCCAAACCCTATTCCCAATAAAGTTAGGTAATGTTTGCCAAAGTTCAAAGGGAAAAAATTAGAATTAGCATCTCAACATATACAAGAACTTTCTGATTTGATGGGAGATTATGAGATAATTCATGAAGATGTTGTCATGAAGTTCTTTGTTTAATCTCTAGAGAAATATGCTAGAGATTGGTTTTCATATTTGCCAGTGTGTTCTATCTCTTCATAGAATTAGTTGATGGCAGCATTCATAGAACAATTTGGAGAAATAATTAATCCAAATTTAGTAAGACAAAAACTTAATAACATCTAGAAAGAAGAAGATGATTTAGTCCTAGATTTCAATCTCAGATTTTCAAAAACATTAGTTGACATTCTTGAAAGCATGAGACCAAATGATACAGTGTGTTTGATTGTATACTTTGATGCATTTGATGAAGAAATGAGCTATCTGTTAAAAGATAAAGAGCCTGCAACATTACATCATGCATATCAAATTTCCATGGATATTGAGAACAATCTGAAATATTCAATGATGAAAGGATACATGGCTGCAAGTGTTAGTTATCCTAGCACACCTCATGCAAATGGAATTCATGGATTAGACAATAGAAATTATTTTCAAGAGGGTAATGCTTTTGCTATTCCAAATTCTCCATCACTACAACATAGAGAATCATAGTGAGCTCCAAGTTGAACATCAACAAAATTTTAGTAATGTTGATCAGATGTCTTTTATTCAAGAGTTGTCTAATATGAAGAGGCACAAGGGAGAATTACCCTATGATTTGTTCTCAATATTTTTGGATGCCTTGTTGGAGGTCCCCAAAAAATTCAGACCTAAGGATTCAACATGCATTGATTTATTTTTTGAAATCTTTGAGCCAGGGTTGAGTACCTTTCCAAAAGAATTGAAACCTCACAGCTTTGATTAGGTACTTGAATGGATAAAGAGTGTTGAAGGAGACCAGTGTGACTATGCATAAAATATGATGTCTCAAGATGTTGATGGAAGCTATCCTATTGAGAAAAATCAAAAAACAATGCAAACAAGTGAAAAGGGTATATCAGAAAATGAACATCCATCTTGTATGGATGAAGATAGTGATTGTAATCAGTCCACAAGCAGTATATATGCAAATTTGTATATGAGTGATGAAGATAAATATACACTTGCAAGTGTTGCTGATTTCTCATCACAAATGAGTGATCATGATCTTGAAAATGAAATTTTAAGCATTCATTCTAAAAATTTTGAGCATATTTTATGTTGTGATGAATTGGATGGTGAAGAGGATCATGATGAGAGTGAATTTTTCGATTGCTCTATTGAAGGCTATGAATGCTTCCATGAGGGTGGCTTACAAGTAATTTCTACACATGAAGGATTCAATGATACAAATTCTCATGAAGTCACTTGTTCGCAAGTGAATGAACAAATCCCATTTGATGAATACATGGAATGTAGTTTGGGTATGCTATCAATGGAGCACACTAACTCTATAAGTGATGATGAATTTGAAGATAAGACGGTGTGTTTTCAATATTTTGATCCTAAACACATAAGAAAAGATGATAAAGATGCTGATGAATGTATTTATGTCCCTGTTGCTCATGATTGTATATATGATGTAGAGATAAAAAAAATTATGATGTATGAAGAGGATGATGATATGCACATTGATGAAAAAAGGATTCATGGTTGAATAATCAAGTTGTACATTGTGACAAGCATAAGGACCTTGAATCAACATTATTACCCATTGATAACATTGAAAAGTATACTAATTTATATGACAATAAAATTTCAGATTGTGTTGAAATTGCAAAATTTTTTGATCAATGTGTAGAGCAGCCAAATGATGCAAATGGCAATGGGTGTAATGTTAGTCAATATGAAATTGAATATGGGTGCTTCTTTACAGATCTTTCTTGTCTTCACAATATCAATACGGACATGTTTTCATCCCAAGAGGAAAGCATTTTTGTGGAGGAAAAAAAATATGATTGTTCAATTGTTAATGGACAACATTCAGATTGCAATGAATCTTTCACATTTGGATGAGCACACTTATCAATTGATCATGCACATGAAATTACCAAAGCACATGAGTTTATTTTTGCTGACCTTGCTGGTTCTGAATTGTTTGAGCCTTCTTTTCAAGCATTTTTATATTGAACTGAGTGATAATTTGAAAAATGAATCAGAATATATTACTAAACCTGAGATGAGTGCATTTACTCAGTTTTGGGATGTTGATGATGCATATGATCTCCATTTACATGACACTAAGGAGTGTTATGATGCAGTTGAATCAAAGTGCCAAGATATGTTCTCATGTCATGATGCCCAATTCAAGGAGGCTCCTAAATTTTCTTTTTTTCTTTTTGATGCACCTCAGGGTTGTTTGCATAGTGCACAACAAGGTGTTTATGAATTTTTTCAGCTTGATGTGCAAACTGAATATGATGATGTCAATGGTCAAATGGACTATGAACGTTTTAATTTCTCAATTCAGTTGGATGAGCATTTAGTGGAACATGAAAATGATTTGGCCAAGGTAAAATGTCACAATGATTATGGATTTCAATTAGTGTTTGATTGCAAATTATAGATTGATAGAATTAGTGGTGACATTGGAAAGAACAGTGATATGGTAAGGTATGTCAATGACAAAGTTGGTTTGTGGGAAGCTCATGGTAGTGCTTTCAGACTTGGCCTATTGCAAACAATAGAGAACATAGTGTTTGATAGAGGTAAATATTTGTACTTCATTTTTGGGGGCCTGGGGCCACCAAATGAAGTTTGAAAAATGAGTTCCAATGCAGCATAATGGAGCGGTTCTAGAGCACCCAATGGATCTGGCACTTGGTCTACTCCCTAGAGATCTGGAATATCACCATGCCCAAAGGGGCATGTGTCCCCAAACATGAGCTACTAATGGAACCTTCAAATTTTCAAAATTTGAAGTACTTATATCTCTTCAATGCATCAACAGAGCCTAGGCTTGCACCTTGTTGAATATGCCCTGAAGGCCCTCTTTGTTGATTAATATTTTGCAACTTAAAGCTCATATTTCAAATCCCCTTGGTGGGCATATTCATTTGGTATAAGGTAACATGTCTTCTCAGTTTCAGTCTCCTAGAATGAGTTTGGATGGGTTATCTAATTATTTTTTGACTGTGACCGAGCCCAAATTGGTGTTTCGATAAGTTTCAAACTTTGCAATTCTAAGGGCAACCCATTTCTCATTTTGGTTGAAATTATCTCCAGCTCTATTTTTGTCAAAATCAAAGATCATATGATGCATTATTTTAATCCATTTCAATTGTGGCAAAGGCATTCGACAGGCCATTTTACAAAGGAGGTCCTATAAATCTCTCGATGATGCAAGTTTGAGAAAATGGGTTTGCTCTAAATAATTGATAATGTCCCTATGCAAAAAACCATGGCTCCAAGTGGTCTTGTTTGTGAGTAGCAATGTTTCACCATTTTGCCAATAAGAAAATTATTTTTTCCTCTTTGCAACTTCAAGAATTTGCAAGATTTAAAGCAATTTTGGTGTTTTAAATGTTAGGGGGAGTCTGTTAGAACCCAAAAATTCCATTAAAATCTAAATGATTTTTCCATTTTTGAACCTCATATTTTCATTATCTTCCTCACAAGGGTCATTCACTGCCTTCTATACTTTACCCTCCATTTAATTTCCATATATTTCACTACCTTCTCATGAAAAAATTCACTTTACCGCCATCCAAAAAAATCAAAAATTGACTTATGTGTTATACCGCAGCCTGAATATTTTTGAAATTCCTATCCTTTTTCTTCATACCACTTTACCACGGATAGTCATCAACCAGCTCATAGTTGGGCAATAAAAGGTAGGCCTGGCGGTCATTAAGAAACCACCACTACACCGCGGACAATCATCAAACTAATCGCAGTGGTGCTATAACCGTCAGCGAAGGCAGACAGTGGTCAACGAAGCAGGCAGTGGGTGGCGGTTAAGGGGCAAGCGATGACAATGAAGGGAAATGGTCAGAGAATAATCACCGCCATACTGTGCGTGGTCAAAATATTAATCGGGGTACTCCGGTAGCGGTTAGTAACCAACGAGGACAACAGTTACCACAGAACCAACAACAATTACCATGTAGACCACGATGACGCAGTAGATAGCCAGGGGTAACAATAAATGTTTACCATGGAACCACCAATAGTGAAGACAAAGACCGCGGTAGTGCAAGTAATGGTGGAGTTGACAGTTAATGCTAGTACCGCCATACCGCCAAGGGTAAATGTTAAGCCCATGGTAGTGCGATAAAGGGGAAGTTGACAGCAAGGATAACGGTTGACAAGGCACCGTGGTACTGCACATGGTTAGCATGAATATCGCGGTAGTGTGGTAACAGCGGATGGGAGACCGTGATGGTTACAACTGCCATACAACCGACAGTAAATATAGAGACCGTGGCAAGGCAGTAGGAAAGGAGAAGGTCGTGATGGACTCACCACAAAACCGCTAGTGATAGAAATAAAGCTCACGGTTGAGCAATAGCAGGGTAGCAGTCAAAGTCAAAACCCTTGGTGACACATAAAGAGAACTATAAGGAGCAAATAAATTGAAATAAAGGCGGGAAAGGATATAAAAGGAAAAATAAAAGATATCACACTATAGTATAAACATTTGATTTTTTGATAAGGCGATATAAATAAATGTTTTAATTTATGTCAAACAAAATGTGAACGGTTGTAACAAATAGTGAAGGGTCGTGACCCTTAAAATTTATTATATAAATACTTGTAAAAATCAGTTGTAAAGAAAGAAGAGAGCAGTTAGTAGATAGATTGCGGCAAGCATAATTTTTCAGAATGTTTGCATTCAAGAAGACTATGTTGCATGTATAAATTTTAAGGAAGATAATGAAAGACTATTGATTTGGTGGCTTTATTCTAGTATCAGTTGTTTGTTGGATTTCTGCAATTATTTGATTGTCTCTAGTCTGATGTTTCTTGATTATTTAAGTTGAAATATCAAGTATATGTTCAATTTATTAGTGCACATTTGTTGTATCTGTGTGATTTGATTAATTGGTTTCTTTAAAGAAGAATTAAATTCCTTTCAGTCAATTACAGTAGTCTGGGAATATTATTTGGATCATCAAGAAGAATCAAATAGTTAGGATTGATATTCTGCCTCAAGTAGGGTTTGTCAATCATATTCTTACATGTTTATACCAGTTATAAACTCATATGTGTGTGCCAAACAATTAGAGAATTTACCAGATAGGAACCACTCATTTAAAGACTTTCATTTGACTCTGTTTTACCCAACAAGGCACTGTACTTCCATATTTTATTTTGTAATTTTATTCATTTCATTTAACATCCATAACTGAACATATCAGGCTTCACCTTGAAATTGTATATACAATTTATACCAAATTTAGATCATATCTCTCCACTGTCACCTTGCCATTGTGGATAATTTAGTCAAATCAAGAAGCATAGTTCAAAATTTGCAGCATTCATATAGGTATACCCGCCTAGGTTTAGCAGAGCCTTAAGAGTAGAAGGTTCAACTGTATTGGTTGGCCTTGTTAGTTGGCCAATAGCATTGTGAGAGCTTGGAAACCTCTCGTGGTTCAAACCTTCATTTTTGACAACCAACAAATTGGCGACTCTACTAGGCAAATTTGAGAGAAGTCTGGTGGTAGGCAGCCTTTCCATATAGAGTCATCGAAGAGAGATTCAGAGTTAAAGAAATTTGAAAAAATTGACTCCGCTGGGTGAAATAATAGCATTTTTTCTCACTTTTAGAAAAAGTAGGTGGCGACTCTGAATGAACAAAAGCATTGAGACTGATAAAATAAAATATAGATCAGAAAGAAATTGCCCTAGAGTTCAAACCATCACGATTACTCACAACATGCAGGAAGAATATCTTTGTACAAAGATAATGATGTTCCTAATGATAAAAGTAAGTGGCATTCTAAAAATGATCAGGGCAAGAAAGTGTCTGATGACCACGGCCCAACAACTAAAAACAAAAAAACATCGGTGGAAACGCATAATTCATATGATGCATTAACAAATGAAAACAACCCATCTAAAGGACTTCACACTCTAGAGGAGAAGAGAAACTCCCTATCGCAATTAGACCATGAGAAGGATGATGGGTTCATGGCTGATTTTGAGGATAAAAAAATGAGAGAGTTTGAATATGAGCAGAGAACAACACTTTTTGAGGAGGGATGTGATTATGAAGAAGCATCTGAAGAAAAACATGAACTTATGACCCAAAATGAGGCAAATGCATAGTGGGAATGCATGAGGCAAAAAACATAAATATCAATAGCAAAATATGAGTGAGATCTTCAGGCAATGAGAAAGCTTGAGGAATTAAAATTGCAAAAGGCTTAGGTTAAAACGCCAATGGTTTACTCACCCAAATATATGCCCCCTCATAAAAATAACAACATGAGACCATCAAATTCCCCATAGGCCCATCAAAATCAGCCAAAGAACTAATGTGGACATCAAAATGCTCCACCATAGCATAAGGGTATTCAACCACCTCCTTATCAGCAACACATACCCCCACAAGGTCAGCAATATGTGGGAAATAGTAATCTAGTGTACCAGCATCAACATTACCAAAATCCTCTTCCACAATATACAACCATGAGCAGGCAGTTTGATTTGACCGGATTTTAGATATACCCTTACCCTCTGGATAACAATTGGAGAAACCTGGTCCCAAAATTCACAGGAAGTAGTGCAGTCACAACTGAGGAGCATCTGAGAAACTTTAAAATAGCTATTCAAGACCTGGATATGCAATATGAGGATGTATAGATGAGATTATTTATGATGTCGTTGATTGAAGATGCCAAGGACTGGTTTAATAGTTTGCTGACAACATTCATTAATTCCATTCATATATTTCATGAGCATTTTCTCCAGCAATATGGGAATCAATGTGCATCAGAGTTTGCTTTGCATGAGTTGGTAACTATCCAGAAGCATCAAAATGAGTCAACTTAAGATTTTAATCAGAGGTTTTCCAAACTACATAATAAGATACCTTGTGGATCCAGGTTGGTTGATCCTGTTGCATTGAGCATCTATTTGAAAGATTTTGATCCCAAGACAGGATATGAGCTTAGGAACAAAGATCCTAGGAATTTGGTTGAAGCCCAAAAGATAGCACTCACAATTGAGAATAATAGGAAGGCTGCAGGGATGATTTATAAATGGAAAAATCCTAGGGCTCCCCCATATGCTCCCCCAAATAGACAAGAAAATACATATAAGAATGAAAGACCAAGGTTGCATGACATGCCTTATAATACAAACTAGAAGGATGGGAAGCATGTAAGTGATATACCAAGAAATAAAGAAACATCGGATCCATTAAAAAGGAAAGGAGCATATATGGTGGATAAGAGTCCCTAGTGCTTAGTTTGTTACGCACCACACTCCCCAGAGCATTGTGTTATAGCTCAATCAATACCAGAAGAAGACATAGTAGAAAATGATGGTGGTGAAGACCATAATATCTATTTAACTTCCCACACTCTTAATTATTTGGAACATGAGTATTCATCTTCATAGGAAGGAGGATATGAGTATGATGTTAATCATCAAAAGTACAATATTCATATGGCAGAACAATAATTCTTTTCTAAGTATGAAGAAAGTAAAAATGAACAAGATCCCCCTACTGCATCACTTCAGACTAACAAATGCAGTATAAGGAGACCAAGTGAGGAAGAGATCAAAAGATTGACTGTTGCAGCAGTGGAAGAAGCTAGAACCAAATATCGGCTAAGGAACAGAACAATAAATGAGGGTGAAGGTGTCCCAAGAGGAATGTTTATAAAAAATAAAAAGGTATCGAATGAAATATCAAAGAAGACAGGTGATAAGCAAACTAACAAAAACCAATAGAAGTGTGCTCCTAAAAAAGAAGATAAAGAAGTCCCCAAGGATATACAAAAGCTAGGTCAAACATGCAAAGGGGAAAAGGAGGAAAACAAAGGAGAATTGACAGAACCAAAGAAGGTGATTAGAGCTAAAGGTACATCTTTTGATTTCATACAAACTTTATCTCAATTAAAAATATTTGTCCCATTACTTGAAATGATGAAAATTAAGGAGTATAGGGAGGGTGCCATTCAATTGATGTCTAATGGGAATCAAAATATAAACCTTGAAAATCAAGGGGTCCCTGAAGTCACTAATAAAAGGAAGGAGGTAAAAATTCCAGAGGCCTGCTTAATGAACACACCACAGGTGGACCCATTCTTCACCACCTTACTCATTAGTGGCAAATTAGTGAGAAATTGCATGATAGATTTAAGTGCTTCCATGAATATCATGCCAGTAGGGGTAATGCAACAGCTTGGTATGTGGATAGATGTGGAAGGAGGTAAATGCTACGCCATGGATAGCAGGCATGTTCTGGTTGTGGGAATAATGAAGGATGTGGAAGTAAGATTAGCAACCTACCCACAAGCTGCCTACAATATTGATATAACCGTAATTGACACACCTCCCCAGTTTGGAATGCTCCTATCAAGACAATGGACTACAGCAATAGGGGGCAATGTGCAGTTCGATTTATCATATGCCACTATACCAGTGAAAGGAGAAAAGGTCAAGTTGTATAGGGAGCCCAAAATGAATCAAATTGTTGAAAATGCTCCTCAAGAGCAACTTAATTGCTTCTGTGATGTAGATTTGGGGAGTTTTAGAGTAGAATTATCTCAACCTGAGTTGGTAAACAAAGATCCAATTGATAAAAATATTTTTGAACATCAACAAGTGGTATGGAAAATGTACATTGATGGGGCATGTAGCCAAGAAGGTAATGGAGCTGGAATAGTTTTCATATTGCCTGATGGTTCAACTTTTAAATATTCATTTTTGTTAGCATTTGAATGTACAAACAATGTGACGGAGTATGAAGCCTTGTTGACTAGTTTGAACATAGTTGTTAAACACAAGATTAAACTGTTAACTATTTTTGGAGACTCGGAGCTGGTGGTGTCACAAATCAAATCAAAATATGTAGCAAAAAATAAAAGGCTGAAGTAATATAGGAATGCAATATGGGATACAGTCGAGCTATTTGATGCTTTCTCCATTGACTGGGTGGATAGATCAAAAAACATAATGGCAGATTTCCTAGCCAATGTGGCATTAAGAAAATATAGCATCATGCTAGCAGGAATATCCCAAATTGAGTTCAAAACAAGACCCGTTGTGCCTGACAATATATACAATTGATAGGTTTTTAATGATGACACTAACCTTTTGAATTTCCTTCAATCTATAGATCAATACAAGGCTCAAGAAATTGATTTCAATGCCTTTGTAGAAGAAATAGATGGAGAGCAGAAAATATTCAGAAAAAAGGTCTTACAACTTAAGACTAATAAACTTCCCAAAGGACTAGTAGCGTTGGAAAGAGTATATGATGGAAATGATCGGTCCCTCATGAAGCAGACACCAATCAAAAAAGAAGATATTGAAGAGATAAATTTAGGGGCTGAATTGGCACCAAGAAAAGTATATATTGGGAAGAAAATAAGCCTGACTTTTCGGAGAATGCTAATTTCATTACTGAGAAAATATAAACATGTGTTTGCATGGTCTTATGAGGACCTCAAGGCATATAGGGAGGACTTATTTCAACATGAAATTCCATTGAAACCAGATGCAAATCCATTTAGGAAAAAATAGAGACACATTAACCCTACATTGGAACAAAAAATGTAGGAGGAGTTGGCGAAGCTTAGAGATAGAGGTATCATTAAACCAGTCAGGCATTCAACATGGGTATTGAACCTAGTTCGTGTAAGAAAAAATAACAAAGATATCAGACCGTGTGTGGACTTCATAAATTTAAATGTGGCATCCCTCAAAGATAACTACCCTCTACCTAATATGGAGGCTATACTGCATAAAGTAACAGGGTGTGAGTTGTTATCTATGATGGATAGTTTCTCTAGTTATAACTAGGTTAAAGTCAGGGAATCTAAGTAGTACAAGACAACTTTTACAACTCCATGGGGAACATATGTCTATGTGAGAATGCCCTTTGGTCTCACAAATGTAGGAGCAACCTTCCAAAGAGCTATGGACTTAGCATTTGCAGACTTGATTAATGCTATAATGGTGGTGTATCAAGATGACCTTACTGCTTACTCAAAAAGGGTTGAAGATCATGTAGAATATCTAGAAAAAATATTCATTAAAGCTCTAGAGTATGGCATTAGTTTGAACCCTAAAAAGTGTCATTTTTCCATCACAGAGGGAAAAATATTAGGGCATATTGCGTCAAAAGAAGGAGTTAGAATAGATCCTGAGAGGGTTGAGGCTATAGATAAGGTCCCTATCCCTAAAACCGTCAAAGCCATCCAGTCATTTTTTGGGCAGATTAACTTTGTTAAGAGATTTGTGTCTAGCTTTGCTGAAATTGTTAAACCCATATCAAAAATGCTAAGGGACAAAAAATAGAATGCATTCTAGAATCATTAGAAGCTTTTATATCCATCAAAAAGGCCATCAAAGAAGCCCTTGTCCTCAAATCTCTTGATTTTTCAAAACCTTTTCAAATATTTTCATTTGCTTCCTTACACACTATAGCTGTTATGTTACAAAAGAATGAGGATGGTCATGAGCAGCCTATGTCCTTCTTTAGTAAATCATTGTAGGGGTCATAATTGAAATATGATATAATAGAAAAACAAGCCTTTGCATTAGTAAAAGCCACAAAAGATTTTAGACCGTATCTGGTTGGAGCCAAAGTGATTGCTTATGTTCCTCACACAGTTGTTAAAGACATTTTAACATAGTCAGAAGTAACAGGGAAGAGATGCAGGTGGATTAATAAAATCTAGGAATTTGATATGAAAATACATATCACCAAATTGGTGAGAGGCCAGGGTTTGGCCAAGTTGATGGCAGAAGCAAACATTGAAGCAAATCAAATTTGCAATATAGAAGATGAAGGAAATGCAATTGCAAGTATTGAGCATACACCTTGATATACAGATATCATGTATCACCTCAGGAACATGAAGTGCCCTAAAGGATTTAATGATAACCAAAGAATAACTTTGAAGCTACAAGCATCTAAATATGTATTCATAGAAGGAGATTTGTTTTGGAAAAATAGGGATGGAATGTTGTTGTTATGTCTAGATGAGTCACAAGCTAAACATGTATTAAAAGAAATGCATGAAGGGGTCTGTGGAGGCCATTATTCTGCAAAGAAAACTGCACATAAAATTCTCAGGGCAGGTTACTACTGGCCAAAAAAATTTAATGATTCCTTTTCATATGTAAGAAAGTGTGAAGCATGTCAGAATTTTTTAGGCAAATTGAAATATCAAGGAGCTTTACCACCTAGACCTATGCAGGTTGAAGCCCCTTTTCATCAATGGGGGATTGATTTTATTGGGGAGATACAAGAGAAATCAAGTGGAGGACATAAATGGATACTAGTAGCCATTGATTACTTCACCAAATGGGTAGAAGCAATCCCAACCAAGCAAGCAACAAGTAAAGTTGTGATCAATTTTTAGATGGATAACATTATTACCAGGTTTGGTACACCATTAAGATTAATTACAGACAATGGGATGTGTTTCAGATTTGATGAGTTTAGAAATTATTGTAATACACATGGTATTAGTATTTCTTATTCTGCCCCATATCACCCACAAGCTAATGGTCAGGCAGAATCTAGCAACAAGAGTCTTTTGAAAAGCATAAGGAGAATGCTCAGTAAAAATAAAAAGTCTTGGGATTCAAAGTTGAGATTGGTTGTATGGGAAGATAGGATTACTATGAAAAAGGAAATTGGAAAATCCCCATACGAAATAGTGTATGGAACACAAGCTAGAATGCCTTTACAAAATTTGTTGCTAGTTTACAAATTTATCCTTCAAGAAGATATAGATGTTCTAGAACCAATGGAGGAAAGAATGGAGCAACTGACAGAACTCGATGAAATAAGAAGAATAGCTCAAAACTAGAATGTAAAGTTATAGTCGTAGATGAAGTATTTGTTTGATAAAAAATCAAAAAATAGAAAATTTGAAGAAAATGATCTGGTACTGATGTGGAATGCAAGATGCCAGGAGAAGGGAAAACATGGGAAATTTGAAGCATTGTGGTTGGGGCCCTTTGTTATTGTTGGTAAAAGATGAGAGGATTCATACTACTTGTAGAACATGTCTAGAGAAGAGTAGGAATTTCCTGTACATGGGTAGTTCCTGAAGCAATTTTTCTCTCGAGGAGTTGCAAGGGTTAAGAATTGCCAGTGCATGGACAATTCTTATTTAAACCCCTTTTAATATTCTTTTCCATGCACAGTAGTTTAGAAAATTTGAAGGGTTTGGGTTTTCTAGTACATGGACATTCTCAGGAATTCCCTTTTTGAAAGCATCACTTTCTTTCCATGTACAGTAGATTAGGGTCATTTTCACCTTCCATTCTCCATGCTCCACTTTCCATTTTCTTCACTCTTTCATTCCTTTCATCTTCCATTTCTTTCATTTTTCATATCATTTCCGGTCTACTCTCCCAGAAACATTTTGGATTGTTGCAATGATTTGCAAAATCACTCATCCCCAATAGGAGCCACTATTAGAACCCAAAAATTCCATTAAAATCTAAATGATTTTTCCATTTTTCAACCTCATATTTTCATTATCTTCCTCACAAGGGTCATTCACTGCCTTCTATACTTTACCCTCCATTTAATTTCCATATATTTCACTACCTTCTCATGAAAAAATTCACTTTACCTCCATCCAAAAAAATCAAAAATTGACTTATGTGTTTACCGCTGCCTGAATATTTTTGAAATTCCTATCATTTTTCTTCATACCACTTTAATGCGGAAAGTCATCAACCAGCTCATGGTTGGGCGGTAAAAGGCAGGCCTAACGGTCATTAAGCAACCACTTCTACACCACGAACAATCATCAGACTAACCACAGTGGCACGGTAACCGTCAGCGAAGGCAGACAACAGTCAGTGAAGCAAGCAGTGGGTGGTGGTTAAGGGGCAAGCGACGACAGCGAAGGGCAATGGTCAGAGAATAATCACCGCCATACTGCGCGTGGTCAAAACATTAACCATGGTACCGTGGTGGTGGTTAGTAACCAACAAGGACAGCAGTTACCATAGAACCACCAATAGTTAGCATGTAGACCATGGTGACATGGTAGACAGCCAGGGATAACAATAAATGTTTACCATGGAACCATCGATAGTGAAGACAAAGACCGCGATAGCGCGAGTAATGGTGGAGTTGACAGTTAATGCTAGTACCACCATACCACCAAGGGTAAAGGTTAAGCCCGCGGTAGCGCGATAAAGGGGAAGTTGACAGCAAGGATAATAGTTGACAAGGCACCGCGGTACCGCACGTGGTTATCATGAAGACCACGGTAGTGTGGTAACAGTGGATGGGAGACCATGACGATTACAACCGCCATACCAACGATAGTAAATATAGAGACTGTGACAAGGTGGTAGGAAAGGAGAAGGCCGTGATAGACTCACCGTGAAACTGCCAATGATAGAAATAAAGCTTGCAGTAGAGCGGTAGCAGGGTAGTGGTCAAATTCAAAACCCGTGGCGACACATAAAGAGAACTATAAGGAGCGGATAAAGTGAAATAAAGGTGGGAAAGGATATAAAAGGAAAAATAAAAGACATCAAACTATAGTTTAAACATTTGATTTTCCGATAAGGCAATATAATTAAATGTTTTAATTTATGTCAAATAGAATGTGAACGGTTGTAATAGACAGTGAAGGGTCGTGACCCTTAAAATTTATTGTATAAATACTTGTAAAAATCAGTTGTAAAGAAAGAAGAGAGTAGTTAGTAGATAGATTGTGGAAAGCATAATTTTTCAAAATGTTTGCATTCAAGAAGACTATGTTGCATGTATAAATTTTAAGATAATGAAAGACTGTTGATTTGGTGGCTTTATTCTGGTATCAGTTGTTTGTTGGATTTCTACAATTATTTGATTGTCTCTAGTCTGATGTTTCTTGATTAAAAAAGTTGAAATATCAAGTATATGTTCAATTTATCAGTGCAAATTTTTTGTATCTATGTGATTTGATTAATTGGTTTCTTTAAAGAATAATTAAATTCCTTTCAGTCAATTACAACAGTTTGGAAATGTTATTTGGATCATTAAGAAGAATCAAATAGTTAGGATTGATATTTTGCCTCAAGTAGGGTCTGTCAATCATATTCTTGCATGTTTATACCATTTATAAACTCATATGTGTGTGCCAAACAATTAGAGAATTTACCAAATAAGAATCACTCATTTAAAGACTTTCATTTGAGTCATTTTTACCCAACAAGGCACTAGTCTTCCATATTTTATTTTTTTATTTTATTCATTTCATTTAACATCCATTAACTGAACATATCAGGCTTCACCTTGATATTGTATATACAATTTATACCAAATTTAAATCATATCTCTCCATTGTCAACTTGCCATTGTGGATAAATTAGTCAAATCAGGAAGCATAGTTCAAAATCTGCAGCATTCATATAGGTATACCCGCCTAGGTTTAGCAAAGCCTTAAGAGTAGAAGGTTCAACTGTACTGGTTGGCCTTGTTAGTTGGCCAATAGCATTGTGAGAGCTTGGCAACCTCTCATGGTTCAAACCTACGTTTTTGAGAACCAACAGGGTCTTTGAAAGCATTTTTACATGTTTCCAAATGAAATTAAAGTCAAAATTTTACATCGAAAGCCTTTCCTCACCAGGCTGCTAGACTTTTGGAGAGGTTTTGGGAAGGGTGCGGGTTGGTGGGAAAGCCACTTTTTGGCTCTTTTGAGGCTTCCCAAATCTTGTTTATGGATTAAATAAGTTTCCTATCCCTATTTGAACACTTAGGGGAGGTTTTGGAGCATTCAAGTTGAAAAAATTGGGTGATATGATGCTCTAAAATACTCATAAATTGTTTTACATGTCCAACTCCAAAAAAAATGACTTACATGATTGCAAATCCATTTGCAACCATTTCTCACACCTTGGAAATGTTTTTAATGTTGTTTGTGTAGTTTTCAAAACTCCATTCAAGACAAAAAAGCCCAACAATCATTTCTAACGATTGGCACATGGTTCTTTTGCAATGACGGCCATTTAAATGTTCTCTCTATATTGCAAAGTGAATGAGGGACATATGGAATTTATTTCAAGTAAAAAAGGTGATGTAAAAGTTGGAAGCTCAACTAAGAAAAAAATTGGTTGCACAATAAGTATTTGAAAGAATATCAAACCATTTGCAGATGAAATGGCCGCATGTTTTCCATTTAAATTAAATGTGAAGTCAATTATAGGTAGAAAAAGATTAAATTGAAGGCTTTGTGGATTAATTTTCAAAGTTAAAATGCAAGAGAAAAGAAAATTTTAACTATTAGTAAGTGGGTTTTTACCCAGGAGTGATATTTTTCACTTGCAAGTGAAAATGGAGCCATTAAATGAGTTTGTACAAGCAGGATAAAAAGATGCACGGGATTTGCAAGTCAAGACAAAGAAGAGGGAAAATGGAGAGTAAAGAGGCATTTTCTAAATGGCATTCAGTTACAGAATCAAGGGAGCTAAAGATTCCATGTGTCAACGGTGGATTATTTTTAGGGCTTCTATCTTCTCTTCTCTTTTCTCTTAAAATGTAATTTCTAGTTTCATTTGGAGGGGTTCCAATTTTCTTCAGGTTGAAGATATTGTAATTTTTGTATAGAGTTATCTCTAGGTTAGGAGTTCCTTAAATTTCAAAGTTCCAATGGTGTAATTCATTTATGTTAATGACAAGCAAATCAGTTTGCAAATCATGAAAATTTCATACTATAATGTCTCTTGAATGTATGCATTATATTTTTTATCAAAGTAATGAAGCATTATGATCATTTTTGTTGCACAGTTGCTGCAATAAATGTTTCGATTGATGACTTTTGTTCAAAGAACAAATTAAGTGTGCTTTTAGTCAAATATTGAATATATTGTGTTGCATTCAAGATCTATAAGAATGTTGTAGATATGTCCTTAAGAGACCTCATTATTGTAATGCAATATTGACTTAATGGTCACTGGTTTTGTGTTCAGGCTATTAATAGATGGGTATTTCATTTTGACTCTATTACATGGACAAGGCACTCGTCTAGTGTTTTCTTTTGTGCAAACCCTAGAGGGAATCACCATTTAAATCTTCAATGAATCTTTTCCATTTTCAAGTCTAATTTATTAGTTTTTTGTATCTTCATGGAGATTAAAAAACACAAGGGTTATGATTGAGAATGATTCTCTTGTGACTTCTTTCTATATTTGAAGTGAAGATGGCTTTTAATTTATCTATTCTCAGTGTTGATTAAAGGTGCAAAGGGATTATGTCTGAATGTAATGAAATGTATAACATATTTTATACATTTATATGAGAATCATCAACATGTTAGAAATCTACAATGTGTTGTTTAGTGCAAGTTTCATTAAATATGCAGATTTTTGAATACGAACACTCTCCTAAGTTTTGTGGAGCTCAAAGTGCAGAAGGTTGATCATAGCCTTGTTCATTGGCCTTTCTTGTCCTTGATTTATTGATAGTGCAAGACCTCTGTCTTAACCTCTTGATCCCTTTGTTTAGGCATTATGTTTTTTCCTTAGAATTGGGGATTGCAAGAAAAAGCACCATCAGACCATACACCTAGCAGCATCAATGACAGAGAAAGAAAAGTCAAATTTCACCACATTCTTTGAAGAAAGAAAAATCAATTTTGCTTGGTCTTATGCTAAGATTCCAGGAATAGATTTGGATCTAATAGTGCATCACTTATCCATAGCACCTAGAGAGAATCCAGTAAAGAAAAAATTGAGAAAAATGCATCCACACATCGCCCTACTAGTGAAAGTAGAATTAAAAAAATTATTAGTTGTGGGATTCATCTGACCAATTGACTATGTAGAATGGATTTCAAATATTGTACCAGTCTCCAAACTAGACAACAACATCAGAATATGTAGTGATTTCAAGGCTTATGAATGCTTGTCCAAAGGATGACTTTCCTTTTCCCAATGCATACATCATTATGGATTTTACAACAGGACACGTTATGCTATCACTCATGAATGGTTTTTTAGGCTATAATCAAATCAAGATTGCACCAGAAGATCAAGACAAAACAACTTTCACATGCCCCTGGGGCAATATTTTGTTGGAATGACATACCTTTTGGATTAAAGAATTCAGGAGCCACCTATCATCGCACAATGAAAAAAATATTTCATGACATGATGCACACATTCATGGAGGAATATGTGGATGACCTACTAGAAAAATCATTCACTAGGGAAGGACATCTTGGATAAACTCTTTAACTGATTGGAAAAGTTCAATGTGCGATTAAATCCAAAGAAGTATGTATTCAAAGTAACATCACCAAAAATATTAAGATACATAGTCTTAGCCAAAGGCATCAAAGTAGATCTAGCAAAAGTCAACGCAATCATGGAAATTCCACCTCCTAAGAACATTAGCCAACTAAGATCTTTACAAGGAAGATTCCAATCCATCAGAAGATTCATTGTGCAACTAGGAGATAAGTCTCATCCTTTTACTCATTTGTTACACAAGAATGTTTCTTTTAGGTGGGATGAAATATGTGAAGTTTCTTTTAATCAATTGAAACAATATCTGATGAATCCACCTATATTGGTACCACCAATAGAGGGAAAACCACTTCTACTCTACATATCAACTTCTGAGGTATCTTTGCAAGCTTTTCTAGCATAAGAAGACTCTACGGGAAAAGAAAATACCATCTACTACATCAACAGAAAACTGAATGGCTATGAAATTAACTATACATTCATTGAAAAAGCCTGTTTGGTGATGGTGTTTTCTACTCAACAATTGTGACACTATATGTTAACACATACCATCAAACTAATGGAAAAGATAGATCCATTGAAATATCTACTTAGCAAAGCCAATTTAACATGAAGATTAGCAAAGTGGGTAATGATATTGAATGAATTTGGAATTCAATATGTAGATAGAAGAGAAATCAAGGGCCAAGCAATAGCATATCAGTTAGTTGAAGCACCATTGCAAGATGATCATCCTATGAACATTGAATTCCAAGATGCAGATGTCCTCAAAATGTTAGAACAACATTGGATATTATACTTTGATGGTCTTACACTCAACATGGATCTGGTGTTGGAATCTTGTTTTTTACTCCTCAAGGACACATTATCCCAAAATCTTATGGTTTGGTGTTCCCTTTCAAAAAAAACATGGTTGAATATGAAGCATTAATCATTGGTATCAAGGTAGCAGTGGAATGGAAAATCATAGAGTTACAACTTTATGGAGACTCCCAATTAGTCATCAATCAAGTTAATGATGACTATCAAACAAAACATGACAAGTTGATTCCATATAAGAGAATGATAGATGACTTCATGAAATACTTCATTGCTCGATCAAGTTTGAACAAATTCCAAGAGTAGACAACAAAGCTGGAGATGTCATGGCAACTATTGCTTCTCTTTTACAAATACCAGAAAAATGAATTTGTTATGAATTCATGGTGGAACAATTGTTTGCTCCCACATATGACAATCCTAAATCTGAAGTCATGTGCCATCTAGTTGATATTTATTATTCAATCTATGGGAAAACTTATACCTATCTGAGAGAAAATACCCTTCCACCTGATCTATCCTGAAACCAAAAACACAACTTTATCCATCAAGCGGCCCGATACACCCTAATAGCTAATACACTTTATCGACGAGGTCTTAATGGTACTCTCCTCTGATGTCTTGAACGTGAAAAATCTGAAACTGCCTTACAAGAAGTTCATGATGGTATTTGTGGTACTCATTCAAGTGGTCTTACTCTAGCTAATAAACTCATACGCTAGGGATATTATTGGCCGAACATGGAGAAAGAATCTTTTCAATTTATTAAGAAGTGCAAGAAGTGTCAAGTCCATGGAAATCTCATACATGCACCGGCACAGGAGTTGCAACCTTTCACATCAACCTGGCCTTTCTATCAATTGGGACTTGACCTTGTGGGTAAGATTCATCCATCTTCCTCTAACGGACATAAATTCATAATCATAGCCACTGAGTATTTCAAAAATTGGATTGAAGTTGCCCCATTAACCATGATCACTAGTAAAAAATTACCTCCTTCATCCTAAACTACGTTGTCTATCGGTATGGCATCCTTAGCACCATTGTCACTGATAATGGTAGACCCTTCAAAAACCAGGATGTGCAAGAACTTTTTGAAAAACTCCATATCCAACACCAATTTTCCACACCTGATTACCCTCAAGGGAATGGCCAAGCAGAAGCTTCAAATAAGACTATTTTAAAAATCCTAAAGAAAACTATCAACGATGTTGGACGCAACTAAAATATCCAATTAAACCCTTCCTTGTGGGCATACCGTACTAGCATCCACACCCCTATAGGAGCCACATCATATGACCTTATGTATGGATCAGAATCTATTTTACCCATTGAGGTTGAGCTACCCTCACTCTGGGTATCATTGAAAAGAAATCATTTCAGAGGAAGACTATCGAGTATCCAGACTACAGGAGTTGGAATTGTTGGATGAACATCATCAAAATGTTGTTGATCATTTGAAAGCTTATCAAAAAAGAATATCAAGGAGCTATAACTACAAGGTAAGACCAAGAACATTTCAGGTTGGTGACTTGCTACTAAAAGAGAATCCTTGCAATCAACAAGATCAGGAAAAGAAGGGAAAATTTGAACCTAATTGACTAGGTCCTTTTCTCATTGTATTAGTATATGGATCTACACCTGAAGGGGACCTATTTGAAGAGCCTATCAACAACATTCATCTCAAGAATTTTTATACATAACTCATCTAGTGCACAGTTTAAAAAGCAAAAAAATCCAAAACAAGCAAAAAAGAAAAAAAATCCAAAAAAAGTAAAAAGCAAAAAAATTCAAAACAAGTAAAAAGCAGAAAAATCCAAAAAAAAAAAGCAAAAAGAGAAAAATCCAAAAAAATAAAGAAAGAGAAAAAGTTAAAAATTATAAAATTAGAAAAAGTACAATTAAAACAAGTAGTGAAAACCTGGCAACATGCACTATTTGTGATAGATTTGGCTTTTCCATCTATTGGAATGTGTGTCAATTGTTTTATTTTTTCCATTATTATGCATATCCATCATAAAACCTCTTGTACATATCTGGGCGTTGCGGTCATGTCTCACCCTGGCTCGATGATCATTGTGTTTATTCACAATAAATGGTTTGTTTCTCACTGGGAGAAAAATCCTGAACTCACTAGGGGAAATCTACTTTGAGCTCAAAACAATAGACAAGCAACAGTTAGACAACATAGCAAACATAATGATCACATTGAAAACTCAACATTGAACATCCTTCAAAAAAATTAGAAAACCAACCATCTAAATCAATAGCAAGATCGGTAAAACAAATCTACTGGATGATATTCTTTTGAATCATGGTTTAATCACTTTAGCATTAATGTTCAACTATTGCATCTTGATTTTTGTTATCATTTCTTCGGAGTAACTCAAGGATGTCATGTACTAGAGAAGCTATGATGGAGTATGATGTTTTTATTTATCTATTGTCTATGAGTTGATCATTACTACTAGGTAAATTTGTCACAGGACGTGATCTACAAAGCATCATTGATGACGTTCCTGATTTGCATAGGAAAAGGATTAAATCTTGTCTATTTTATATAAACAATACTTAGTTCATCTTGGTTCAATTATACCTAGATGCTTGTATAACCTTGCAATATCAAAAATCCATGGAAGTTGTACTCAGGTCATCATGGTTTAGCTATACCATCGGTGTTTGTACTAACTTTCAACATATCAAAAAGCTCAATGATGATACCAAGCACAAAAAATCAGCTAAAAAGATGACAACATTGCATAATTAGATTTGCATGTGCATTTTAGATTTTTCAAGGCTGGAAAATTTCAAAATGATTTTATCTCTCTCATTACAGGATTGAGTACATTTGACATAAACAAAACGAAGGATCATTCACATTTAGTTGCATAATCATTATCATTATCATTATCATATCATACATGTATTAGAAATTATTATCATAAGCCATCCATCCATGCATTAGATCATATATTTGCATTAGAAAAAATACAAAAAAATTAAGTGCATCAAATCTTATCTGCATATCATAAAGAATCATACATAAGGCCATATAGAATCATAATCCATACATCATCATTTCATCATTGCATCCATACAAAACCATGGCATAATCATATAAACATCGCATAGCATAAAGAGAATAAATCAAATGCATTCATCATAAAAGCAGGTAGATAACATATAGATCAATAGTTTCCGTTGCATCTCATATAATCTCAAAATAATCAATGTCAAGTGTACAATGATATCACAAAATGTGGAGAGATACATCAAACAAATTGCAGGAAATCGTGAAGTCCCCGACTAAATAAGTGAATACATCAAGTGTCACTTCATTAAATATGATTACAAAGCTATGTGTTGCTCCTCCCAGACATTGTATGCCTCACTGTGCCTGTTGTTGCACCACCAGATGGACCTGTATCTGGATCTATGCCTGTTGGATCTCTGAGAGGTGGCCCAGTCACACCCCTACTCGGCGTCTGTGACTGACTCCGACCTGACCTAGCACTAGGAGACTACATATAGCTAAGGACACGCCACTCTACAAGAACTACCTGATAATAATGTGATCTATACTCTGCCTCTCAGGCTGAATTTCGAACCTCTTTGAGCATATCCCCTATAGTAGTCCCCTCTGAAACTCTCTGCAATCTCTCATCTAGGGCCTCTACATGCTCACATCTCTATCTCACTTCATCTCTCTCTATTGTCATAGAAGTAATCTGCTCTTGTTCCTGCACTAGTTGTCCCTATAAGCCCTCTACCTGTAACTGTAAGGCATCTATCTATGCCTTCTACATATAGGAAGGAACACAAATCTGAATTTAGGATGGTCCTACCTGTTGTTGTCTCGAGGGAACCATAGATCTCCTCCTCTGAGATACTCTAAACTCTAGTGTTTGTTTTCCACCTACATCCCCTCCATCTCCACCATCTCCCTCCTCATCATCACCATCTCCCCCATCCCTCCTTTGTCTCGGTGCTGGAGCTCTCTCATCATCATCAAACACTAGTACTAGCTCATCAAGATTGGATATCCTCAATATGACATGTGTGTAAAAATACTTAGCATACTCATATATCATCACACCAGTCGTGATCTCTGGACAATAATCCCACACTTATGCCTCTAATCCAAAATACTCCTCGCAAGCTGCATCATAAGATATGGTGGGTCCCCACTCTAGAATATCTTGTTGTCTCTGAGCATATAATGCAAAACCCTATGACATCCCTTGAACTCGGGCATACTGACAAAACACCCTCATGAGCATGAATATCTCAATAATGAATCAGGTTCGTCCAATCAAGTATCTCAAAGTATAAACATATGGCATCTCCAGATCATCCTCTGGCCACTACTCACAGTCTAAATATGATTGCCATATAACTACCTCTAGATCATCAAGCACTCGTTGCCAATACTCTAATTTTCTTAGCTTGTGCTGGACAATAATTCTTGTATATCCAAAGACATACGGCCTACCAACCGAATGATCTCTCTCCCCCGGAGGACAAGTAAAATCTATATGCTCCCAAGCCCAAATCTGAAGTAGTGTCACTCTAGCTGATAGACTCATAGCCACAAGATACACTACTTGATGCATATCATGATATAAATGTGCCAACATGCAGGAACCCCATGCATATCGAACCCCCTAAGTGATCATCCTCTCTAGCAACCTATCCCAGCGAATAGACAGTCCCTTTGACCTGTGGTTAGGACATAAGAAACCTCCAACAAATCTAGCTAGAACATATGGTAATGGCTCATAAGAATCCACCATATCTTACCATGGGATCTCGTAACCACTAATCCCGTCATCATCTAAGATCCTCCTCGGTGCCTCAATACCTCCCTACTCTGTATGATCATACACAACTAACTCTCCAACCACGAGAATCCCTAATATCCAATGCACATCTCACCGGTGGCTAGATGGAACATGTTTTGGTCGCTATGCCACCTCTCAACTAATGTGGTCAATAGTCCCCTGTTTATCCTGTACTAGGGCATATCAAGCAAGGTAGATAAACCACATCGCTCAATAATATCCAAATCTACCTACACCAAACGTGGAATCATATCCCAAGTCTTCAAGTAGAGCTCTCGAGACTGAGGAACTCCTTAAGCCCTCCTATAATCATGAAGTATCACAAATCACCATTTTATCAATCAACATATCAATCAATCTAATCAGCTCAAATGAGATTTCAATCAATTCTTGTAGAGCGTCTATCATTGACTCTTATATATCATGAGGTCAATCATCATTTATCCTATCATTGATTCTCATCCATCATGAGGTCAATCATCATCAAAACAATGACTGACATGATCATCAAACATCAAAAGCAAGGAGGAAAATCAACATTTCATCAATTTTGGTGTCTATGCACCAAAACAAAGTGTCTATGCGCTAGAACAATGGATAGACTACAAAAATCCATCAATGCGCTACTAAAATCCATCTATGCGCCAAAATGTTAAATGCACTACAATAGTCAATGGATGTGCCACTTCACAATAGAAATGCACCAAAAATCTAAATGCGTCGAAACAGAGCATAAATGTGATATATTGGGTCACACATGCACTAAAATTCCTAGATACACTACAACAGGAGGCATATGCGCTAAAACGTATCATAACAGATTTTAGAAACATGAAAATGCACGAAAATAAATTCAAATTTTGAAAGGGCAGTTTCTTGAGGTACGTATTGGAGGTTCATATGTGGCATGGAAGTGGTGTCTTCAAACTCACTCGAATCGGTGGGTGTGGTATGGGATCACCATTTTTGCTAAATCACTCAAATCAACTCAATCACTCAATTGCAAGTGAATTCAAATGAACCTCCTTTTTTACCATTTTACCTTTTAAAGGGGTAAATGGAGGGTATTTAAGTGGGATTATTTTTATTTTCACAAGGGGCATCAATTAATCAATTGGCATGGTCATTCTTCTTTATTAGGAGATAAATTGTCGCAAAATCCTAAAAATTTGAAAATCCTCATAAAATCATAAAAAATTCAAAAAATTCAAAAAAATCCTTAAAAATTCAAAAAATTATTTATCTCTCAAGGGGGCATACACGCATCATCGCCCAAAAATTAGCATCTGGGACATATCAAAAAAAATTATCAGCACTATTGGCAAAAATTTTCTTTGAAGTAATGTGTCGCAAACACATCACTTCAAAAAGGGGCAAAATGTATACACTTAAATTTGGTCTGGAGAATTAATTAAATACAAGTTATTTAATTAATAATGTTTAATTCTTCTACTTATAAATAAATTGAAAATTTTATTTATATAGTTCATTTTCTCTAATTCTTTCTATTCTAAATCATTTTCTTCATATCTTAATTAAATGAACAAATTTAATTAGTTTGTTTTATTTAATTAACCTCCTCCCATTAAATTTTAATTTTAAATTCAAATTTAAGCACATTTCTACTAAATTCTTCCCACCTTCCACCTCATCATGTGTCTCAAGAATTAAATATTTCTAATATTTAATTTGGCATTTATCATCAACAAATTCTAACTAATTTGAGACACTTGGCCTTAATCTCCATTTGATTCCTCTCCACACTTGGCAGTTTGTTCTTATGCAAGGAACACACTTCCCCTTTTCTCTCTAACTTCTTCATCTTCAACCCTTCATCTCTCTAGATCGAATCCAGACCGTTAATTCCTACCACCTAGGCTCATGCCTTGGAAAATCTATAAATAAGCTCTCATTTACACAACAAAAGGGAGAGAGTTGAGCATTTGTATAAATTACACTCTGAAGATTTTAGTTAGAATTGTCATTTTAGTGAGAATTTTAATATTAGAATTTTAGTATCAAGTAGTTTAATCATGGCATTTTCATTAGCAGCATCTTAATTACAACTTTTTTATCATATCATTTTCATACAACAATATCATAGCAGCATTATTATCTTTACATATCATCTACAGCTAGTTCATTATCATGTAATGTAGGAAACATCTCTTGCATTTCCAACATCTCTCATTCTTTAGGTTGTCATTTGGAAATTCATGTGCACTTACAATCTAAGAGAAAAAATTACTTAAAGAATCCTTTGAGATAGAGGACAATGAGATGACATTGAGGAATTGTTGCGTTAATTTGATTGTTATTTGAGTTCCTTGATATAATGTTTCATTGGTGTGTTTTATAGGCTCTATTTGCTTACTCACATTATTTACATACACACACTTGTCATGGCATTCCATTAGACCACTTTTTACTAAGGCCTCTTTTCGAATAGTTCACTACCTTATCTATGCTATGGATGCTTGGAAGAAATATATGAAAGAATAATAGTAAGCAATAACATAGATAAAGCAATGATTTTTTTTGAAAAACTACCTCAAATAAATGTGGTCTCATGGTGATGTCCATCACCATGAGACCCAATTTCTTTGATGCATTTTTTGAAATAGCTCACCACCTTTTCTATGCTACCACATTTTCCATACATGTCTACCAAATCATTTTATCAAATAGTTCACTTCCTTGATGCTATGGCTAAAATCCTAAAAAAAGGTTCTTTGCAACAAACTATGGATTCTTGGAAAAAAATATATCAAAGAATAACAACAAGGTAGTGAGTCATTTGAAAAAATGCCTCAAAGAAATTTGGTCTTATGGTGATGGAATGCCATTCCATCACCATGAGACCACATTTCTTAGAGGCATATTTTCAAGCAGCTCACCGCCTTTTCTATGCTACCACATTTTCCATACATGTCTACCAAATAATTTTATCAAATAGTTCATTTCCTTGTTACTATGGCTAAAATCCTAAAAAAGGTTCTTTCCAACAAACTATAGATGCTTGGAAAAAATCTATCAAAGAATAATAGTAAGCAATAGCATAGACAAGGCAACGAGTAGTTTGAAAAAATGCCTCGAAGAAATGTAGTCTCATGGTGATGGAATTTCCCATCACCATGAGACCACATTTCCTTGAGGCATTTTTTCAAATAGCTCACTGCCTTTTCTATGCTACCACATTTTCAATACATGTCTACCAAAGTATTTAATCAATCTACTCACTTCCTTGCTGCTATGGCTAAAAGCCTAAATTAGTGCTTTCCAACAAACTATAGATGCTTGGAAAAAATCTATCAAAGCATAATAGTAAGCAATAACATAGACAAGGCAGTGAGTAGTTTGAAAAAAATCCTCGAAGAAATGCAGTCTCATGTTGATGGAATGACATTCCATCACCATGAGACCACATTTCTTTGAGGCATTTTTTCAAATAGCTCACCGCCTTTTCTATGCTACCACATTTTGCATACATGTCTACCAAAGCATTTTATCAAACTACTCACTTCCTTGCTGCTATGGCTAAAAGCCTAAAATAGGTGTTGGTGTGAATAAGTCTTGTACCCAGTTAATTTATTTACTAGGGACTTAGGGGACTTAGTTCACATGTTAACTTTACTTAGAATAAAAGATTCCTTCTAGAAGTCTTAGTTGTCTTATCTAGACTTTACACTTTCCTAGGTAGTTATGATTTAGTTGTCTCATGTGATAGGATTAAGACAGTTACCATGATCTCGTCTAACCCTATCTCTCATCCTTGCCTTTATAAGCAAGGCATCTCTAGCATTTTTTGTATTGCATTGTATCATATTGCAATTCTTGTTTGGTGGAATATCATCTTCCATTGTTGCTTCTCTCTATTTCTTGTGGAGGTTATTTGGTGTTGCAGATTGAAGATCTTGGGTTACTCACTTCAACATGGTATCAGAGCTTTGAATTTGGCAAACCTCTTCCATTTTTTCATTAGAGTTTCCATCAAGTTTTTTATTGTGATTTTAGTTTCTTGTATCACATATTACATGTATGCATTTTGGTGAGATCTGGTGATTGCAACACTTTTGGCTATAGTGGCAGTATTTTAGGCTATCCCATTGCATTTTGAAGGCTCGAGAAAGTAAAATTTGTCTTTTGTTTCACTCAATTTGGTCACCATTTGCAACTTTGGCAAACAAGGGTTTGATGCAAGTCGTTTTTTATTAAAGCAGTTTTCATTTTTGCTTCAGAATTCCTGCTTCCGCTCATTTGTAGGAAAAACAATTTATGGGTTTTCTAATCAGGGTCGAAATCTAAACTAGGTATCTTTTATATTTTGCATATCTTACACATATCTGAAGAAAATCATTGTACAAAAAGTGTTGCGCATCATTTTCTCACCAGTTGAAAGTTAAAATTAAAAAAACAAAATTATCTTCTCCTTGTTGGATCAAAAAATGATTTTTGAGTTTTATTGTTAGCATCAAAATATTTTTGGGTTTGTCTTATTGTCAACAAACAGTGAGTAGATTTTTCAGAAATCAAATCAGAAGTAAACATTTTTTTGCTAGAAAACTCGTTTTCCTCTAAACTAAATTCAACATTTTTAAAAAATTCATAACTTTTGGCCACGGTGTCGGATTTTTGCAAACAAGATATTGTCAAAAATCTGGTTCGACAAACTTCGCAG
Source organism: Sequoiadendron giganteum (assembly GCA_007115665.2). Classification (NCBI taxonomy): domain Eukaryota; kingdom Viridiplantae; phylum Streptophyta; class Pinopsida; order Cupressales; family Cupressaceae; genus Sequoiadendron; species Sequoiadendron giganteum. The sequence goes on from CM021110.1 coordinate 254,317,338, forward strand.
TGGTGCAGGTGGTTTTTCCAAATTTTGACACTTTTTGCTAGTTGTTTCAACTTGAAGGTACAATTGCATTTATTGCTTGCAATTGGCATAACTTTTGCATACAAAGTCAAAATTTGGCAAACCTTTTTGAAATTGCTCAAAAAATTGCAAGAAATCTGTTTGTAACATTTTTTCTCAATTTTGGCAAGCTTTTTTTTTTCTAAAAATTGTAAAATTAACTGTGTTATAAACGGTTGATTTGAGCTTGTCACTTGTACAAATTACAAAATTTCTTCATTGAAATTTGTTGGGGGGGTTGAAAATTGAGTTTTAATACATTTTGGGGGGTGAAAGGCACAATTTAAGTGCCACATTGTCTTCTTTCTTTTTGTGTTCATGGTGGATCTAAGGTAAATTGAACCACTCACTCCACACAATTATCATACATAGAAGCTAAAAATTACTCAATTGTTACAATCTAAGGGTCTATGGCTAATGCTAGATGTACAACAACCTGAATTCACAAGGGATTATGAAAAATTTGTCTATAGATGTAAAATGGATGAAGAAAAAGGACTCATTGGCTTACATGTATCTGATAACTTGTTGTTTCATATTTTAGAGTTTAAAACACCTAAGAATGTTTGGGATAAACTTGAAGAATTGTATGGTAAAACAAATCAGTTTAGAGTCTTACAACTTCAAGCAGATCTACAATCACTCTCTCCAAATGCATTTTCTTTAATTTGGGATTTTCTTGCACAATTCAACTTGATTTTGTCACAATTGAAAGGATGTGGGAATGATATATCGAGTGATGAATGTATCTTCTTGATTTTGTCTAAGTTGAGAGGCCCTTATCAATTTTTTTCTTCTACTTTCTATTCAACTATGGATGCCATGGGGAAATATTACAAAATGCCTTCATTTGAGTTGTTTTATGAGAGTCTTACTAGGGAAGAGACCAAGTTAATTCAATTGGATGCCCTACCTAATTCTAAGAATCAAGCTCTAATTTCTCAGTCATCCAAAGGTAAAGAAAAGAATAAGAAGAATCCCAAGACATAATCATCTTTAGGTAGTGAGACTCCCTCCAAACTGGAGTCAAAGAACAATCAAAATTTCACGACATCTCCTTCTTCTACCTCTGGAGATTCTTCTTCCAAGTCCAAGAAAAAGAAAGGAGATCCTTGTTCATTTTGTGGTAAAACTAGGCATGATGCAGCTCATTGTTTTAAAATATTGGAGGCCTTGGAGGAAGCTATGAAGAAGCACGACATTTTAGTGTCTAAGCCTTCTTCCATGGACAAAGGGAAAGCTCTTTCAACATGGGCCACTCATTCATCTTTCGATAGTTGGATTCTTGATTCACGTGCATCACATCACATGACCAATTCATGTGATCTTCTTGATTCCATTGTTCATCCTTCCACTTCTTATATTCTAGTTGGTAACTCTTCACAGATTCCAGTTTTGGGGATAGGCTTCGTTCATATGCTAGATGGGTGCATTGAGGATGTTCTTCGTGTTCCTGATATTTCAGCGAATCTACTTTCCATATATCAGATTTGTCATTCAAGAGATGGGAAGTCAGTTGAGTTTACTCCACATAATGTGACTATCATATAGTTGTAGGATCCTGAGAAAGTTTTTTCTATAGGAATAGTTGATCATGAGAACCATTTGTATCGGTTTGATGGCTTTGAGTCTTCATCGGGTTCATGTTTTGTTGCTCATGTTGATTCAATGATCAAGCTTTGGCATGAAAGTTTTGGGCACTTGAACTACATATATCTTCAGCAGATGCAAGCACATAACTTAGTGGTTGGTCTTCCAAAGATCTCTTGCATAGATGGTGTTTATCAAGGTTGTGTTCTTGGCAAGCAACATCAAGATCCTTTTCCTAGGGGTCAAGCTACATGTGCAACCACACCCCTTGAGTTGGTTCATAGTGATCTCATGTCATTCCCAACTCCTTTTTTAGGGGCTAAGTATGTGCTCCCATTCATTGATGTTTTTTCCTGACAAAAATGGGTCTATTTTCTGAAGCTCAAGAGTGAAGTTCTCACCAACTTCAAGACCTTCAAAATATTTGTGGAGAAGTAGTCAAGTTTTTCTCTTCGATAGATACAGACAGATAATGGGTGGAGTGTGTCAATCACGCATTTCAAGATTTTTGCAGTGAGCATGGTACTTCATCAGCACATAATTCCTTACACTCCTCAATAGAATGGTGTGGCAGAGAGAAAGAATAGGACTCTCAGCGAAATGGCCAATTGTATGATTCAATATAGGTCCATGGCTCTAGCATTTTGGACCGAAGCTATCAATTGTGCTAACTATATTCAGAACTGTATGCCCCACAAGGTAGTGTGAAATATAACCCCTGAGGTGGCTTGGTCTCATCACAAGCCTAATGTATCCTTCTTCATAGTATTTGGTAGTGAGGCTTGGGCATTCATTCCAGATGGTTGGTGTAAATCCATGGAGAAGAAGAGTAAGCGGTACATCTTTGTTAGCTATTGTGAGGATGTGAAGGCATATAGATTGTTTGATCCAGACACACGAGAGGTTAATTTCTGACATGATGTTCATTTTGTTGAGTCCTTCACCTAGATAGATCCTCCTTTGACTTCTTCTTCATCACAACCTACTCAATCTTCTTCAGTTGATGATGGTTTGCTACTTAAGGAAGATTTTGATGATGGTCTTGATCCGCCTCCTCCTCATTCACCCACTAGGCCAAGATGGGCTCGATGTACTCTTGAGGAGGTTGGTCCTCTTTTTGGTGATCCCCAAGACACTCACTAGACTCTTTCTCAGACTTCAATAATTAGTCTTTTGAGTCATGCAGTTTCAGATGATCCTCATAAGTTTTCAAATGCTTCAAGTATTCCAGAGTGGGATAGTGTTATGGCTGATCAATATTCTTCTTTGATGAAGAATCATACTTGGGATCTTGTACCTCTTCCCAAGGGAAGGAAGTTGGTTTGATGCAAGTGGGTGTATCATACCAAGTATGCAGCAGATGGTTGCATTGACAAGTACAAGACTCATCTTGTTGCAAAGGGGTTTTCTTAGGTTGAAGGAATTGACTATTCTGAGACCTTTGCTCCTATTGCCAAGATGGATTTTATTCACCTTGTCCTTGTTATAGCTGCATCACAGGGGTGGTCAGTGTATCAGATGGATGTGAAGAGTTCTTTCTTGTATGGGGATCTTCATGAGGAGATATATATGGAGTAGCCACCAAGTTTCATGCAGGACCCTTCACTTTTTTACGGGCTTCGACATTCATTGTACGATCTCAAACAGGCCCCTCGGGCTTGGTATGACAAGATGGATAGTTTTCTTCTTGCTTCAGGCTACACTCACTGCCATTTTAATCCCACAATTTATACTCAGAGACATGGAGAGGATCTACTCATACTTTTTCTCTATGTGGATGATTTGATTCTCACAAGGAGTGCTACTTCCATGATTTACAGTACACAATGGGCATTGATGGAGCAATTTCATATGCTTGACCTTGGTCTTTTGCATTACTTCCTTGGTCTGCAAGTTCATCAGACTTCTGAGGGGATATTCATTTTCCAGCAGAATTATTCTCTCGATTTTCTTCAACTATTTCGCATGGCTAATTGCAAGCCTACCCCTACTCCATTCTAGTCAGGTGTTGTACTTTTTATCAGTTGCACTACTCCTACAGTTGATCCTACCTTCTATCAGCAATTGGTTGGTAGTATTTTGTACTTAACACATAGTCATCTTGATATTTCCTTTTTGGTTGTACTTGTCTTTCACTTCTCATAGGAGCCTCATGAGATTCATTGGAAGGCTTCCAAACGTATCTTGAGACACATTCTGGGCACTACTCATTTCGAAATTCATTACACTTCAGGTGCATCTCAGATTATGGGCTTCACTAAATCAAATTGGGTTGGTGATATCAATTATCAGAATTATACTTATGGCTTTGTCTTTTGCCTTGGTTCTAGTCTGATTCCATGGTCATGCAAGAAGAAGACTTATATTGCATTATCATCGACAAAGACCAAGTATCAAGGTGTAGTTTTGGCTAGTCAGAAGTTTTTGTGGCTTCATCAATTGATAAATGAGTTCAGATTCCCTTCCACTCAACCCACTATTCTTTGGTGTGACAATAAGAGTTCCATACATATCTCTCGCAACCCAGTGGAGCATCAACGTACTAATCATATTGAGATCCACATGCACTTCATTAGGCAGTTCATCCAAGATGGTGTTCTCAGCCTATATTATTTTCCTACAGATCAGCAGATTGTAGACATCTTCACTAAACCTTTGGAATCACCTCGTTATCTTTAATTGTGATTGATGCTTGAGGTGAATGAATTTTTCCTTGGTGGGTCTTGATGAGTCCTCCTTCCTTCTTCAATTTCCAGTTTTCTTTAGCTTTTTCTCTCTTTTGGAGAGGAGTTTTCTCCCACAAGGTTTTTCTCCTTTTCTTCATTTATGAGAGTTTTTTGTTTTGTACATGGGTACCCCATCATGCCTTGTTGTCGAGACCCATCTTTTGCACGTTTGCATTGGTTTGTTCCTCCCTAAGTTGCACTTAAGGGGGGGTGTTGGTGTGAATAAGTCTTGTACCTAGTTAATTCCTTTACTAGGGACTTAGGGGACTTAGTTCACATGTTAAGTTTATTTAGGATAAAAGATTCATTCTAGAAGTCTTAGTTGTCTTATCTAGACTTTACACTTTCCTATGTAGTTATGAGTTAGTTGTCTCATGTGATAGGATTAAGACACTTGTCATGATCTTGTCTAACCCTATCTCTCATCCATGCCTTTATAAGTAAGGCATCCCTAGCATATTTTGTATTTCATTATATTATAAGCATTGTATCATATTGCAATTCTTGTTTGGTGGAATAGCATCTTCCATTGTTTATTCTCTATATTTCTTGTGGATTTTATTTGGTGTTGCGGATTGAAGATCTTGGGTTGCTCACTTCAATAATAGGTGTTTTCCAGCAAACTATGGATGCTTGGAAAAAATCTATCAAAGCATAATAGTAAGCAATATCATAGTCAAAGTAGTGAGTAGTTTGAAAAAATGCCTTGAACAAATGTGGTCTCATGGTGATGGAATTCCATGACACATTTGTTTGTAATGGCATTCCATCACCATGACACCCCATTTTTTGAGGCATTTTTTCAAACATTTCAATACCTTCTCTATGCTACCATAGTTATCGTACATGTCTACCAAAGCATTTTATCAAACAGTTCACTACCTTTCTACTATGGATAAAAGCCTAAAAATAAGTGCTTTCAAAAAACCTATGGATAGGGAAAATATTAAGTATGATAGTCAAAAATATATAGTTTAATAAGTACTAAAAAATTTGTTCATTATCTCATACATTATAAGTCATGGCGTGCATCACTATTATAGTTTTCATTATTGAATAATTTGTTTTATTTTTAGATTTTGGAAGCATATACACCTCCAAATTTTCATAGGGAAATGGAGCTTGGTGTTTCATCTGCTATAGACTCCTTGATGCCCCTCATAGAGGTATGAAGCAAATTACTAAATTTCAATTTACATTCGTTGTTATAGTTGTTAGTGAAAAATCAAACCATTATTGATTCATAGTTTAATTTATCTTTGGATAGTTTCTATAGGGCTTCAACATGCCTAAGAATGGGCATGCAAACATTTCCCTAAAGGAGAGTGATCATCTAGTGGTGATAAGTGATTATTTTGTTAAATATATCATTTTTTATAATGTAATTTCTATATATTAATGTCTTTACTTGTTATTGTAACAAATATAGCTGGACCAAGAACTAAACCCTAGGAAAAGAAATAAGAGCACTCCTCGAGCTCAAAGCAAGTGAGTGACATATTTATTTCCATCCGATTGACAAGCAAAGGGAAAGAATTTGTTTCCAGGGCATGGAGATCAATGACTTTTGATTCTAGAGCCCTTTGTTGTATGCCTATATGGTAATTTTGTACATATTTTGTATTGGATATATTTGGCATTATATTCCTACATGGCATTATCGTAATCCTATATGGCTATTTTGTATATATTTTATACTTATATCGATATATATTAATGTATACCTACATGGCTATTTGGTTAATACAAATTTTTTTTATCAATGGTGTCCATATTTGCATTATAAATCCATGGTTCACTAGATATAATTTACGTGTATTCATGTGTATATTTCAAGGCTCACGTGTATTTGTGTACTTGTTCTTCCCTTATTCACATGTATGCTTGACTTATTCATGTGTATACTTATTAATTGGTTAGCCCTATCATTGGTCATTGTTGTCCTTCATGGTTTGTCTTGAATATTTATTCATTGATGCTAAACAACTTTATTACTTGATGCTAAAAAACTTCAATATTTCTAGGAATACTAGTATAGTTACAAATTACAAAATTGCACAAATTGAAAAGAAAAGATTAACTATAATAAATGTATTAATTATTAACTTGATAATTGATTAAGAATGAGTATAATATATATATCACGAGATAAGCCTTCTATAATGCAAACTACCAACTAGAAAATAGGCAAAGCATTCTCAATACTTTGAAAGCCATAATCCACCCAAAATTGCAGCGGAACATAAGGAAAATGAACCCACATAGGCATAACTAAATAAAGAATGGTTCACCCTTCACAACTTGGTGAAACCATTTCCAAACTTAGAATATCTTAAAGATAAAGAATAATTATGATCTATATAATATAGAATTAGCACCCACTTTGATGACTACAAAATTTTCAACCATGGGCTTATCATTATTTTTCAACTTTGGTAAGAAGGCTTATTTAAGATCCTTGAGAAATGTATTTCCTAATGATCCCTTGTTCTTATATATCTCAATTCAGTTTAATTCAAAGAGTTCCATCAAATGCTTTATCTAAAATTAAAAAAAACGTTTTCAATTAGCATTCCATGAGATGTTTCATAAAAATATTTCATTATATTTAATATTTTGATTGGAACAACTCAATTAAGCAAAGGATACATAATCTTCACAACACTTTCAAAACATAATATTTATAGTAGATAATGAGTAGTTAACTTCTTGACACATCATCATACAAACATTTATTTTGAATAGTGTTTAAAAAAATTTACAACATAATCCTCACAGTACAGAATGAATTGTCATGTTCTTGATCCATCACCATATAAACATGTCGAAAGATGTATATAACAAATTTTTCCAATATTATTTCCTGTATAGGAAATGGACTTGGGAGAAAGCTTTATAATTTATAATACAAATAATAAATGTACTTGGGTGAAAACTTTATTTATCACACCAAATAGTAAATGTGCATGATAGCATCACTTGTTTCTCTTAGACTCCAATTTTCAAGCATAGAAAATCATTTCAAATGAAAATGATAAAATGCTTCACAACCCAAGTTGTGAATTGAGGAAAAATAAAATGTTTCCAAGTTCCACCATTGTACGCACTTACAATTGGTTGTATATTGTTGTAAGGGCAAGGAAGATAATTTAAAAATGTCTTGCACTTTCTAGACTTGAGGATGATCATATGTTTTTGGTGTGGAAAACTTAGACTTTTCAATTGTCGTGTGAATGTTTCTCTTTTTGATTGTTTCGCATGTCATCAGAAGGGATCAAGATGGTTGAATGTATCTTAGAGTGATTTGGTTTGTTTGGGTGCAAAAGAGGACCATGCCTAGCATAAACGTACCTATCGAGATGTATTGGAATAGTTTGTTTGGTCACACAAGTTGCAGAATGAAAGTTGCACCACTTTGTAAGTTTACACTGCTTACATTTGACACTTTTTCAATCAAGTGAAAACCGGACACCATAGGAAAATGATTTTGAGATAATAAAAAAAAATTGAGAGAGTTTATTGTAGAGAATCCCAACACAATATCGTAGGCTCGTATGGAGAGTTCGTAAGCATCACAATTTTCAAGTTATAGCCCATCAAAGATTGCAACCATTTTGCACTTTGGACCCTGAAGGGATCAAGTCACTTGAACGTAGCTTGGAGTGATTCATAATGTTTGGGTGTGAAAGAGGACCATGCCTAGCATAAACATACCCATTCAAACATGTTGGAACAATTTGTTTGGTCACATGGGTTGCAGAACGAAAGTTGCACCACTTTGCAACTTTACATTTCTTGCATTAGACACTTTTTCCATTAAGTGAAAACTCGACACCACGGTAAAACGACTTTGAGATAAAAAAATCTAAGAGAGGTTATAGTAGAGGGGCCCAACGTGATCTCGTAGGCTCATATGAAGAGTTCATAAGTGCCATTATTTCCAAGTAGTAGCCTACCAAATATTGTTGCCCTTTTGCACTTTGGACCTTTAAGGGATCGAGTTAATTGAACATAGCTCGGAGTGAGTTGGCATGTCTGGGTGAAAAAAGGACCATTTCTAGTTTAAACGTACCCATTCAAACACATTGGAATATTTTGTTTGATCACACGAGTTGTAGAATGAAATTTGCACCACTTTACAATTTTACACTGCTTGCATTTGACACTTTTTCCATCAAGTGAAAACAAGACACCAAGGGAAATAAACTTCGAGATAACTAAAATCGAGAGAGGTTATTGTAGAGGGTCCCAACGCAATCCCATAGGCTCAGACAAAGATTTCATAAGTATCACGATTTCCTAGTAGTAGCCCGTCAAAGATTGTTTCCCTTTTGCACTTTTTTATACTTCCTAAACTCTACTAGTTGTTTTCCCACCTCATTTGTGATTTCCATATGTTGGCATACTAGCATACGTTGCAAGCCACCACAATGCTAACATGAACCAGCCAAGCATAGTTTCCTATAGAATATTTGGCCATCCTCTATTTGACATTAAAAATTTGATAAGAGCTCTCTGAAGATGTTGGTGGGGCTTCTATGCCACAATCCTTTAAAACATTGTTAGTATGCAAATCTAAACATATAAAATGATAAACATCATAATGGTTAAAGAATTCAATATGTATTCTACAACAAAAAGTAGTGTGTGTTTGATTTATCTTGGCATAAAAAGGTTTAAGCATTTCAAAATATCTTTAATAAATTTGAAATTGAGGATAATCTTGTTGAAATTTACCAAAATATTGGGTTTCAGTTCTATCCAAAAATAATTTGGATGTGGCTCATGATTTTGACTACCAATTCTCCTTACCACATCCCTTTGATTTGGAGATGGCCTTGTTTTATTCTTCCAATAGTCTTCAATTAGTGTTCTCAATGCTTCAACAACTGGTTTATGTTTTCGTGAGAGTCTCCCCAAGAATTCCTATAATTCATTTTAATCAATGCACTCAATTCTTCACTGCCTTTGAATTGTTCTTGATAAAAAAATTCTATTAATTATCAATTGTTCACTCGTCTTTCTAATGAGATGAGATCTCCTTGTTTGACTACTTACCAAATTTCATGTAATGACACATCAAGTGACATTACTATCCTTTGTTTGTAAGTTTTTACCCACACTCTCATAAGAATTCATTAGATTCTTGACAATAGTGTTTTCACAACATTTGATGATCTCAACCAAGAATCTTTGTGATATTTCTATACTTTATACCCTGCAACATTTTAACAAATAGTTGACATCTTGTGGTCTATTTAGCCTTACAAAGAAAAATTTCCAAATCTTATTAGCATATCTTCTACAAGAGTGTTCTGGAATCTTACCTTCCATGTGATGTAAAATATACTCATCAATATTAATCAAATACTTTGGATTTCTACACAAAATTCTAGGTGGTGTTTTCCTAGGTACATACATCTCAACATTAGGAATTTCATCAATATTTAAGTGGGTTGGGCTAGATCGCATACCTTTGACCAAGGGTGGAATACACGACATACCTTGAGGTTGACATGGGGATTATGGTGTACCTTCTTCATCAAATCCGATTGATGATGTACTCTCAACTTGAGATGTGGTGGATTGTGTCCCTTTATATTCACATGCGGTAGATGGTGTCTTTCCATATTCACTTGTGGTAGATTGTGTTCCTCCATATTCACTTGTAGTAGACGGTGTCCCTCCATATTCAATTGTGCTTAATGGTGTCCATTTGTATTCACTTGTGGTAGAAGGTGTGTCTCCAACCACGGTATTCAAATTTGTCTTAGCACAATGCTTTCACATTTGTTCCTTTTGTGTCGCCAATGCTTTTTCTCTTTTTGATGGTTGAGGTTCCTCTTCAATTATCTTGTTTTCGTCAATCGTATCCAATTTCTTCTTCTCACAATATTCCCTCATCCATTTTCTATTTTTTATCTTTATTAGTTTCATACTCTTCATCTATTTGTTTATTCCTTCTTCATTTCCTCGGTATGGAGGATAATTTTACTTGTAGCGTGGTAGTGAGACAAATATTATTTCCTAAAAAATGAATCCATACAAATAAATGAAATATATGTCATTCAAGACTTCATACAAAATACTTACAATCATCTTGTAGAAATTTTTTCATGTGGCATGCCATGATTGCAAGATAGGCTCAAAATGGAAGCATGGACAAGGCATTTGAATTGTTTGAAAATAATGTTTTTGTATAAATGTATGCAAAATGTGGTAGCATTGACAAGCTAGTGAGGTCACTAGCTTTCCAATGTGGTAGGGTTGACAAGGTAGGGGCAGTGTATGCCTCATAGAAATGGGGTCTCACAGTGATGTACACTTCCCCTACCTTTTCAACCCTATTGCATTGGCAAGCTAGTGACCTCACTAGATTGTCGATGCTACCACATTTTGCATACATTTCTACAAAAACATTATTTTCAAACAATTTTCATGCCTTGTCCATGCTTCATTTTTTAGCCTATCTTGCAATCATGGCATGCCACATTACCACATTTCTTTAAGGAATTCCATCCAAAAAATCATCTAAGAATTGGAAAGCTAGTGAGCTCACTAGCTTTCCAATGTGGTAGGGTTAACAAGGTAGGGGCAGCATAAACAAATACCTCTTAGAAATGGGGACTCACTGTAATCATCATGAGTCCCCATTTCTATGAAACATTTGTTCACACTACCCCTACCTTGTCAACCCTATCACATTGGAAAGATAGTGAGCTCACTAGCTTACCAATTTGGTAGGGTTGACAAGGTAGGGGAAGTGTATACCTCATAGAAATGGGGTATCACGGTGATGTACTCACTAGCTTGCCAATGCGTTATGGCTGAAAAGGTTGGGGAAGCATATGCCTCATAGAAATTGGGTCTCACATTAATGTACACCACTATGATACCCCATTTCTATGGGGAATTTTTTCACGTTGTCCTACCTTGTCAACCCTACTAAATTGGCAAGCTAGTGAGTTCACTAGCTTGCCAATGCTCACATGATTTTTTGGATGGAATTCCTTAAAGAAATGTGGTCATGTGGCATGCTTTCATTGCAATATAAGCTCAAAAAGGAAGCATGGATAATTCATTTGAAATGTTTGACAAAATATTTTCATATACATGTATCCAAAATGTGGTAGCATTGACAAGCTACTGAGCTCAACAGTTACCAATTCGGTAGTGTTGACAAGGTAGCGGCAGCATGATAAAATTCCTCATAGAAATGGGGTCTCATGGTGATGTACATCACCATGAGAACCCATTTCTATGAGGAATTGTCGTATATCACCATGAGACCCCATTTCTATGAGGCATTTTCTCACGCTGCCCCTACCTTGTCAACTCTACCACACTGAAAAGCTGGTGTTTTGTCAATAGAGATGAAAAACAAAATAGTTTCAAAGATCTATCAATGTGGGATGAGTATATTCTAGTTTTTTGGAGACATGTATGGATAATTTGGTAGCACAGATAATGCAATTAGTTGTTTGATAAAATGAACATCACCATGAGACCCCATTTCTTTGAGGCATTTCTTCAAATAGTTGATTGCCTTGTCTATGTTGTTTGATAAAATTATTTGGTAGATATGTATAGAAAAATATGTATCATAGACAAGGAAGTTAGCTACTTGGTATATTTTTTTGACAAAATACCTCAATAAGATATGTCCTCGTGGACTAGAATGATTGCAGGATATGCATAAAATAGATTTTGAAGCATATACAATTTATAGGTGTAAAACCAAACTCAACTACATTTTCCAACATCCCCCATGCCTATACCAAAATGAAAGCTTTAGAGAGTGGTATGCACATCCATAGTAGAGGATTGAGAAATGATGTATTATTTACTTACTTATTGAAATGAAAATTTTTGGAGCTCTACTAGGGTTTTAGGACTTAGGGCCACAATCTTCCACACTTCATTCAAGAACAAATCCTTGAGATTTCAATGCAAGGGAGATTGAAATCTGACAAAGGGAATGTTCTAGGGGATTGAATGATGTAAATGAGGGGTTCACCACCAATTTTAGACTTGGAAGAGATAATTCTATGAAGGATGAAATGCCAAACCCTAGTTTGATGTAATGCTTCAAAGAATGACCTAAAAAATGTAAACAAACAACAATAGAAAACTGTTAAATTAGAAATATGCGCCTGGGAAACTGTAGAAGGTAGAATGGAGGCCTAGAATTTTGAAAGATTCACTATTGAAGCCAACTAGGACTCAGACACCAAGCTGGTCAAATTATTCCAGTTTCGAGAAAACTATGTCGGAACAAGTTTCAGACAAATGAGTACTCAGATATGTTAAAATATTTGACAGACATGTATAGTGGGACTCATTCACCAATAGTGGTGAATCGGTCCACTTCTGGATTTCTAGAAATTCAAAGTTGGATTTTGTAGCTCTCAATCTGCTTTTTTTCCCCTAATTCATATATGAGTCTGAAACTGCAAAATTCAGCCTATATGTCTTCTCCAAGCTCCTCCAAGGCTTGTTCACAATCTTGAAAACTTTTACTTGCTTTGACAACTTGATGACAACTTTTCCAATCTTTCTCCTTGATAAATCTACAACCTAGACCTATAAATCACATGCAAAGAGAGGGGGAAATGGTTGTGGGGTTAGAGAATAGGGGTTTTCCTTGGTCAAACCCCTTGTTGGTAATTAAACCTTGAAATGAAAGAAAATGTAAAGGATAATGATGAATGAACAAAAGATAATGTCTCAACCCACCAAACCCTAGTAATAAAGTGCTACAATTAGGCTTGAAATGGCTGCAATGGATATGGTTCTTGATTCTTGCTTGAAGGAGATATATCTTGAATGCAATGTTTGCTTGGTTCATGAACTCTACATCACAATTGTGAGTACAATAACAAACATGAAAAATATGATCTTTGACATGATGATTGATGCTTGAAGAATGCTCTTGAAATCTTGATAATCTGCCCTTGAAACCTTGAATTATCTTGCTCAAATGCTCTTGTGAACTCTTCTATTAGGATGCTCTCACAAAAGTTTTAGATCAAAATGAGTGAAAGAACCTTGTATTTATACTCAATTATGCAATAATTCTCGAAATTACAACACTACAAGCCGACATTGGATCTTGGAGAATAAAATCCCACCAAAGATTTAAATTAAATTTGATTTTTAAGTTAAAGGGGACTCATTTGCCACCTTGGGCAAATGGGTCCCACCTAAGAGGACTCATTCGCCTAGAATGGTGAATGATTCCCACCTTAGGAATTTGAGGTAGGTTTTTGGGGTTTTGATGTTTTAAATGCCTTTCATCAAGATTATCCTCAAAAATACACAGAAATAAGGCTTGTGGATGCAAAAAGGGGCCAATTAAAGCATAAGAGAGCCCAATTATTAATGAAAAGCCTAGAGGAATGTGAAAGTGTGTTACAACACTTTACAACACACAAAATAAGGCAAGGCTAAGAGAAATTATGATTGAAACAATGTTGATTATGCTTAGAAATCTTAGAAAAGTGTGAAAGTGTGTTACAACACTTTACAACACCTTTACAAGGCATCATTAAAATAGATTAGTTCACAAGGGCCCAAGACCTAATATGAATGTGTTACCCACATTAAAACACTAAATCAAGGCCACACTAAGCCAAAATCAGCAAGAAGGAGCTAAACAAGTGTGAAAAGGGCTAAGGACCCTTTTTTCGACGTTACATTTAGCCCCCACTTTAGTGAGAAGATGAACCTACTTCAAACTCACACTAAAGTAGACAAACACACGTCAAGGAGGGTTCCAATGTACCAATGCTAGCAATATGAGATGACAATGATCAAGAGGTATGATCAATCCCCCAAGATCAAGATCTCATTACAAACCAACATCAACATAAAGGAACACACATGAAAATTATATAAAGAGCAGTGACAAAGCCAATCATACACTGCCAAAGATGAAAAATAAATGAAAGAGAAATCCAGAACAAGCTTTGATCATTTGTCCAACACGATGTGAATCAAATCTAGGTTGTTTTTCTAAGAAAAATGCATACTCACTCTGAGGCGATGGAACTCATGGTTGGATGTTAGGTGAGAATTCCTAAAACGGTGATAAACATACACTCATGGTTGGTATGTACTCACACACACACACAAGTGGCTATGGGGAAATTCATGCCACTGATTGGGCTTCCCGCTCAACCATACCAAAGTTATACCTCCTGATAACTTTAATAAGGTGCCACATAAGAAAGACTTGGTTTTTGAGCTTCATGAGACAAGAAAACCTTTGTATGCTTGGAGCTCATGAACAAACAAGATGGACTCACAGATATACAAGTTGTGTTATACAAGGTGGCCATATAAACAAATGTACAAATGTAGAAATTTTCAAAGGTGTCTTGCTTAGTTCATGCGAGGTCTTTAACTTAGGGAACATTGTTCCTAATGTCTCTAAGAGAGGACCAATCAAAGAAAATAAAATTTGCAACTTAGGAGATGCAGTGTGTCGCATCAAGCCACTAAGAGGAATGTAATATGCTAAGAGAGATCATGCTCATGAAGGACATCACACCCAATGTCATCCACAAAGTGAAAAATACATTGTATGAAGCAAGAAGGCCGCACTAAGAACCATGAAAAGGAAAAATACAAAAGAAATAATGCCAATGTTTTCCCCCACTTTAAAGAAATTGCTAAACACCATGTTGTGAGCAATTACTTTAAAGTAGCAAATGAAAAATGCTAACAAGAAGAAAAAAATGAGAGCCAACTTCGAAATCCCTATGCCAAGTCATATGCTTCCGAGTAAGACTATGTCGTGCGAGAGAAAAATAAAAGAGAGGGGTTTCCCCCAAAAAGAAAACACCAAACACATAAGGGGTTTATGGATTTGGGGTCAATATTTTCTTTGTTGCAATATTTTTAAGGAGCTCAAAACTATCATCATCCTCCCAAATACACATAGAACTGGAAGAATGACACAAAGAGAGAAAAAGCAAAGAAAAACCTTTGGGTCAACATGGAAGATACATAGGGTGTATCGATACCTTGCGTCATCCCCAAAAGGAAAACACAAGAAAAAAGGATAAAAATGAAATGAAAAGGAAAAAGAAAAAGAAATCATTTTGGATCAACATGAAGGAGACATGAATGTCTTGATGCCTTGCATCATCCCCAAAAGGAAAACACAAGAAAAAGATGAAGGTGAAATGAAAATGAAAAAGAAAAAGAAAGCCTTTTGGGTCAACATGAAGGAGACATGAATGTCTCGATGCCTTGCATCCTCCCCAAAAGGAAAACACAAGTGAAAATGATACATGACATAGATAAGAATGAAGGTACAAATAGAGGAATGTCACAAAGAGAGAGAAAACAAAATGTTACTAGGGATCACATTACGCACATGCAATCACACAAAAGAAAATGAAAAAGAAATAATGCAAAAGAATATTAAGGAAAATGTGATTCAACCTATGAGCAAGTCATTTTCCTCCCAATCTTGTTTGTTATATACCAAAGGCAGGAAACTGGCCAAAGGGACAAGAGCAAGTGTCGAACTAGGAGAAGCACCAAGTTCAACACTCTTTATAGCAGATTTGTCATTTAAGCTCATGGAAGAGGAAAACAATGTGTTCAATTCATTATGCACCTCTTCATCAATTTTGACATCCTCGTCATCACCATCTAAGTTGATCACAACAAGAGGTCAAAGTATAATATCCATAGAAGAGTTCAATTCTTGTTTTGGAGGATGCATGGGAGTTGCTTGTGGCAACTAGGGAGGAATAACATCATGCATTTCTTCAATCAATTTTGGATCTTGATTTTATTTTAACTCATCATGGAACTTGCGAGCAAGGGCACAACATCTACATCTACGTTCCCTAGCACCTCTATTTTTTTTAGCTTTTTTTTCAAGCTACATAGGAGTGGGTTGATCAACCACGGGTTTTTTTTCTTCCCTAAGGGGAGGAACAAAAGGAACCACTGTGGGTTGTTCAATCACTTTCTCTTTGACTTTGTAAAAAAAATTTATTCTTAGAGGTGTGGTGGGATTGGATTCATTGTTTCTTGGTCACCTGTAAGAGGTAGGTAAGGTTTCAGGTTTAGTTTGGTCTTGTTTGTTTTGGTATTTTTTAGGTTCAAGAAGGGTTTCATCAAGGATAGTAGGCTTGGAGGTGGACGAGAAAATTTTTCAAAGAGATAGCTTTGTTATCTTCTTTGCCTTGAACTTTTGATAGGACAAGAAAAAGAAGCCTTCTCTTGGCTTGATAGGTTCCATAGACTCGGGCGAAAGGGCATCTAGGGAAAAGTTTCATTTAGATGTCAAGGGGTTAAAGTCACTATGGTGAACAATGAATATCTCACTGTCAAAGAGAAAATTTAAGCATTTTTTCACAATTGAAGGGACAACTTTCATGGAGTGAAGCCATGGGTGGCCTAGCTTCACACAAAATTGGTCTAACTGCGAGATGATGGAGAATGTAACATCTAATATTTTTGGTCATATTTGTAATGGTAGGGTGATCGATCCAATCATAGGGCACACAAAACCATTTTGTGTCTTGATCCATGCTTTTAGTTTGTCATAATCATTTTGATAGACGCTATAGAAAAACAAGAAATTAGTGTCGACTTTAACATTGGATTTTAGTGTATTCAAGACCATCAATTGGAGCCATCTCACAGTGCAAAAGTTTGCATCAAAGTGTTTCTTCGTTAGATTTTGCATTGGATTTTGCATTGTCTTTAACGTCCACTTTAGCGTTGAATTTCATGCCAAAAATTTGGTGCCATTTATAGCGTCCTCTTTAGCGCTAGGAATAGCATCAAAAAATGGCGCCAGAAATAGCACCTAAATTGGCACCCAAATTGGCTTTTGATTTTACTTCCATGTCTGCTCCAATTTTTGCTTCTATTTTTGCTCCCACTTTTGCTTTCACTTTTGCTTCCACTTTTTCTTCCACTTTTGCTTCTGGTTGTGCTTCCAATTTTGCTTCCAATTTTGCTTCCAATTTTACTTCCAGTGTTGCTTTGAATTCTACTTCCAATTATTCTTCTAGTTTTTCTTCCGATTTTTCTTCCACTTGTGCTTCCAATTTTGCTTCTAGTTTGGCTTCCAAGATTGCTTCCAATTTTGCTTTCATTTTTGCTTCCAATTTTGCTTCCGATTTTGCTTCCGATTTTACTTCTAGTTTTGCTTCCAGTTTTTCTTCTAGTTTTACTTCAAATTTTGCTTCTATTTTTTCTTCTAGGTTTTCTTCCAGTTTTGCTTCCGATTTTTCTTCTGATTTTGCTTCCAAATTTGTTTCCAGTTTTTCTTCCAATTTTGCTTCCAGTTTTGCTTCCAAGATTGCTTCTGCTTTGCTTCTAGTTTAGCTTCCATTGTTGCTTCCTTTTTTGCTTCTAAAAATGCTTCTTATTTTGCTTCCATTTATTAATTTAATATGTTTTAATTCAATTTAATTAGTTAAATATATGATGCCTCTTAAATAACTCATATGATTATAGAGTAATTAATTTAATTATTTAACTCATATGATTAAATAACAAGATAATAATGTATAAAAAAAAATAATAAGATAATTATTTTATTTTTTTTCTAGTTAAATCACTGCTAAGGGGCATCACCCTATATTTCTTCACAAAATATTTTATATGAGTTCCCAACCAAAATTTACTTGCAAGCCTTTGACAAAATTGCCATGTGTTTTAGAAACCTTTACCCTACCTACCCATACTGATACATTTTCAGTTACAAAATGGCCTAGTTCTAGACTCAGGCAACGCCAACCGGGAGTGACTCCTATCCGCTACTACTTTCCCTTGTTTCTACTATATCATATGTATACCAAAATATAACTTTTATTAGGTTGGGAATTTTTCAATCTTCATCATCATTTGTCTTTGTCCACTTCCTATAGGCAATGTAGTCCGCAATCACTGGGTAGTCAGTACCACAATTCTGGTGGGCCAGACCTTTGGCTTTTTCCCGTGGGTTCCTATCGTCGTCCTTGTGCCACTCTTCTCTTGAACCAAAGTCCTAGTCATTGTCGTCCCCTGCCACAATATTTTTTGCCAACTCTTCGTCCTCGACATACTGGATTTCCTAGCATCGTGGATGATTTGTCACCAGATTGGCTGCTCTGAGTAGGAAGAAGTTTCGGTCACACTCTTCCCACAACTTCTCAAAACCTTGTGGGTCGATGGTTTGAATCAAATGGAATTCATGACATCCCTACCATGCATTTGAAGAATGTAGTAGTTCTAGGGCATTGGTATTTGTTTATTCTCATCTACATTGTCAAGGGTTGTGTCAATATCCCCCAACCAAGCATGGACAAAGACCACCTGTGTGAGCTTCTTCCCCATCTCTTTCGACACACCCATATGCAGTAACACTACCAGGAACATGGCTAGGATTTATGAGTTTTCCCTGAACCTATGATAGGCCCTCATGAATTCTGGCCCCAAAATTTTCTTGGTCACCCAAAGAATCAGTGGATGAGATGACGCCAGCAAAGCTTGCAGTCTTTTGTATGTGATCTCACCTTTGAAAGATTGTTGTTTCTTCTCAGTGTTCAAGAATAATGGATTCTCCATTATTCTTGTTGCTACCACTTCCCACGCCTTTCTGCTGCTCAAAGTTGCACTAGTTCATCCGCCTTCGGCTCCGCCACCTGCTTTTTTCGCACCTACTTCTGGAATTCTCCTTTGCGTTTGTTTGAAATAACACCAGTTGATGGATTTTATCGACGATGACCTAATTACTTCCTTTTTATGTGTTTTTTGTTCCTTTGAGGTGTGTTTTTTTGAAATAAAAAGATAATTATTATAACAAGTGAGTCAAATATCTATAATTTAATTGAATTTGACAACATCCATCCTAAGTAGTAAATTAAAATCATCATACATAATAAATATCCATCCAAAATTAATCATCGACCACTTTTAATATATATAAATTGACAAGTCAATACCGATAAGATCATCATCATGTATAACTAAAACAAGTGAAATTCAAATATGTCAGTCGATCAATAACATGTCAAAATGATACATGTCCAATAGTTGACATAAGTGAAAATGATACATGTACAAATGATATAAGTAAAAATGATAAATTATGTAACTCAAATTGATACATGTCCAAATGATATAAGTGAAAATGATAAATGTCAATATGATACAACTCAATAATATGGTATTGTAGGCAATTAAAATGATAAATATGATAGTAACCATGAAAAGAGGCATCATAACAATATATCAACAATGATCCATGATGTAGTGTATATGATCACAAATGTCACTGGGTACTACCAGAAACTGCCTCATCATCATCACCACTATCATCATCATCATCATCATCATAATGATATACCAGCAATGATCCATGATGCAGCCTATATGATCATGAATGTTGTTGGGTACTACCAACAATTGCCATATCATCATCGTCATCGTCGTCTTCCTCGTCATCATCATTATCATTAGTCTCGGTGTCTTTCTTATGTGCATCATCATCATCCTCTGCCATGTGATCTATACCGGTAGAACCAATATTTTTTGGATCTATATCATGATGAGGATCATCTTGATCTTCTGGAAGACCTGTGTTTTGATAAAAAAAACATTTAAAATGAAAAGTTATTATTTATTTCATGCTTATTTTTTTGTTATATATCTAGTATTGAAACATATGAGATGAAACCATAATCATATTAAATCATATCAGAGTGTGCACAAAAAAGTTAAAGATAATATGTGATTCCAATGATGTAAAACATGCAACAATTCTAATAAACGTTAGTAAATATCATAAAAAAAATGGTTATAAAATTTAACTATCAACTGTAAATTCTATTACATAACCTTAAGTGTCAACCCTATGCAAAAGAATGAGGAAACTACAAGAAGATTGGCTGCAGAGGGCATTGGTACAGGAGATGGGCATGGCTCTTCCTATTGGAAAATGTGCCTCAACTTGCTGGCTTGAACCTTTGTTAAGGACTTAATGAATTTAATCTCCATACCATGAAGTCCTTCCTTCTCTTTGGTAGTAGCACGATGAACCTTGACTTCATAGGCAGAATGATCGCATATCGGTCAGTGACAATGTGTTGTCTCACTGATATGCTGATACGCAATAAAAGATTTGTCGGTGTGACTTGGGGTCATCAGTGGAACTCTTCACTGGCCTATGCCAATGGGCCAATGGCAGATGGAAGTGTTTTGGACTCCAATGGTAGTGGGGACCACAACATAGTGTACCAAGGCGATCTTGATCTATGGTTGCGATTTGACTAATCCAACGGTGCTCATTTTATTTCGTGCTCAGTTGAGGTGAGTATCGATGAACTCTTGTGAACCAAGCAGAATTTTCTGAGTGTTTCATACTTGGTGGCATGCAAGGTGTGCAAGCTTTGAACACATGTTGTTTTGAAGAAACTTATTGGGAATATTGTAGATGCTTTTTGTATTCCCAAAAATTGCACAAGATGTGTACGCATGTCTTGGTGGACTCTAGCAGTCTGGCGATCGAACGGTTATCGCCATACCATGGTGGCCATTAGGCCATGTTGTGGTAGCACGATAGGAGAAGCTCAGAGCACAGTTGATCATTTTGATAGTCAAAGTGATGGACAAATGGCATGACGACACGTGGCGCAATCTCATTCATTGATTTTACATCATTGTTGTATATCAACTGTTATTGGTCGAATGTTTAAATATGTGAAAGTGATATGTGCATTAACTATAAGCTCTGATTCAAAGATTGAAAAAATCCA
The DNA here is from genome assembly GCA_007115665.2 of Sequoiadendron giganteum. Lineage (NCBI taxonomy): Eukaryota > Viridiplantae > Streptophyta > Pinopsida > Cupressales > Cupressaceae > Sequoiadendron > Sequoiadendron giganteum. The sequence goes on from CM021110.1 coordinate 254,338,483, forward strand.
AATCTAGGTAATTCTCTGTAATGGAATTAAATGCTTGGGAGGCCCGATGTGTCATTGCAGGGTGATCTGATCAAAGATTTAGTTGCTTTTCGGTGAAGTATTGAATTAAATTGGCTCCCCCTTTGGTTGTTGGAGCGAGATAGGCATGTCGACTAAGGTGACAGTGAGAGTCATTATTCATTGTATGTGGTAATAGCATTGGAACAGTGAGGGGGTTTGAACTGAAGTCTATTGTTGTGAGCTAACTATCAGAGAGTGAAGTCTATAACTTTGTATGTAATATGTTTACTATAATACAAAGTGACTTTGCTTGGTGTGGTGGGTTTTCTCGTATAAGGGTTTTCCCATGTATATCTGGTGTTATCTTTATGTATTTTTTATTTATGTTGCTCTTGTCTTACTATGTATGTCCATCTCAAATGTAAGAAAGGTTTTTTGCACTTCTCCTTTGTGGTTTTAGCATTAGGAAAGTGTATTCCGCACCTTTGCTTTTCCTTTCAAGTGGTATCAGAGCCTGGCCAGTTGTGTTATCCTTGTTAGTAGGGATAGCTTTTGTGCTAACCCTATTTCAGTGGGAGTCTTGCAAAGGGAGAACCAGTTACTGAGTCTACTATTTGAGATGGTGAGTACTTCAGGTAGAGCAGAAATTGAAAAATTCAATGGCAGCAATTTTGAGTTGTGGAAACTCAAAATGGAAGACTTGTTGGTGGATAGAGACCTTTGGATTTTTGTGTCTAGAACTATGCCACAAAGTATGAAACAAGAAGATTGGGATCTTACAGATAGAAAAGCTAGAGGCTTGATAAGACTTTGTCTGGATGATTTTGTACTCCTGAATGTTCATGAGGAGAAGACTGCAGCTTCATTATGGAAAAAATTTGGTGATATTTATCAGGGAAAATCTTTGGTGAATAAGTTATTCTTGAGGAAAAAAATTTACTTCTTGAAGATGGAAGAAGGTGCATCTGTTGCAGACCATCTGGACTCATTTAATATGAGTGTTGCTCAATTGGCATCTATGGGTGTGAAGATAGAGGAGGAGGATCATTGCATGCTTTTGTTATGTTCCTTACCTGACACTTAGGATCATCCGTTAATGGCTATTCGAAGTACAACAACTAATTTCAAGATGGAAGACATGGTTGCCTCATTTTTGTTAGAAGAAATCTGAAGGAAGTCTTCAAAGATGGCCAAAGAGGCTCTTGTTGTTCAGGGTCGATCAAAGGAGAAAGGTAAGAAGAAGGACAAGAAGTCTAAATCCAAATCTCAAGGGAGATCAAAGTCTCTTGGTAAAAATTCCAAGGTAAAATGTTGGAACTGTGGATAGCCTTGTCATATTCAAAAGGATTGCAAGGAGAAGAAGAAGAAGAAGAAGAAGAAGAATAACTCTTCTGACAATGAGTCTTCTTAGACTGATGTAGATGCCTTCACTTCAGCCTTGGTGACTAAGGCATCAGATGATGTATGGACGATTGACTCAAGTGCATCTTTCCATATGACATCTCATAGAGAGTTGTTCACTAAATACGAAAAGTATGATGGTGGAAAGGTGTACCTAGCGAGTGACTCAACTCTAGAGATTGTTGATCGTGGAAGATTTAAAATACAATTCCCTGATGGAAGAACCAAAGGGATTGGTGATGTACTACACATACCAGGTTTGGCTCGTAACTTACTTTCTATCAGTAAGTTGAATGATGTTGGTGTGGAAGTTTCTTTCTCGATTAAAGGATGTAAGATGACTAGAGGCGCAATGGTGTTGGCTAAGGGTGTACGAACTGGCACTATGTACAAGTTGGATGCACGTGTTGTTCAATGTAACATCTCTAAAAAGTCAAGCAAAGTTGTTCATGTAGAGGAGAAGATTGTCACTCTTGTGAGTGTGAATTCCTTGGAGGTGAAACTCCTAGTGGAGAAGATCTTGCTATGGCATCATAGACTTTCTCACATAGGTGAGAAAGGTTTAAAAATCTTGAAAAATAAAAATCTTGATTAAGGGCTTGTTGATTGTAATCTTGAGTTTGATTTTTGTGAACACTACATTTATGGAAAGAAAAATTGTGTTTCATTTTATTCGATTCCTCATAAATCTTCTGGTGTACTGGATTATGTTCATTCTGATGTATTTGGTCCAATGAATGTTCCTTCGTTATCAAAATCTAGATATTATGTTTTTTTTATTGATGATTATTCGAGAAGGGCATTTATATACTTTCTTAAGAGTAAATCAGAAGTTTTCGGTAGATTTAAAGAATTTAAAACTTTGGTAGAAAATTGGACTATTAGGAAAATCAAATGTTTGAGGACATATAACGGCGGTGAGTTTTGTTCTACAGATTTCAAAAGGTACTGCAAATACCACGGGATTAAAAGGCATAAAACTACACCTTATACTCCACAACATAATGGATTTGTTGAAAGGTTGAATAGGACACTAATGGAAAAGGAAAGAAGTATGTTGAGTAGTGTTGGTCTAGAGCAGAAGTTCTGAGATGAGGCTATGGCTATAGCATGTTACTTGGTAAATCGTTCACCTTGCTCTGCTTGTGTTAACAAAACACCTTTGGAAGCGTGGTCTGGTAAGAAGCCCTCTCTAAGACATATTTGTGTCTTTGGTTGTGAGGCATATGCAAATGTGTCGAATGAGAAAATATCAAAGTTGGAAAACAAGGTTGTTAAATGTATCTTCATTGGCTATGGTGTTGGTGTGAAAGGATACAAGCTCTGGAATCCTGATATTGAGAAGGTTTTGTATAAAAAAAGTGTAATATTTTGTGAGATAAAGCCTTCAACTACTAATCTACAGCTAGAGACAGATCAAAGGGAAAAGAAGAATGATGTAGTTGACATTCCTCAAACTCCAGAAAAAGAGGAACTACATGGTGTACCTAAAGACAAGGAGAGCTCTAAAAGATCTGAGAGTTCTGAAGAAGAAGAACCACAACCTTAGCTAGTGAGAAGGTCTACACGTGAAAGATATCAACCTAATAGGTATGGATTCTCTATGGTAGATTTGAACTATGACTATGCTTTAATTACTAGCACTGATGAGCCTAGGACTGTGAAAGAGGCAATTAATATGTATGATTCAAATTCTTGGTTGGAAGCTATGAATGAAGAAATGGAATCATTGAAGAAGAATGAAACCTGGAATTTGGTGCCTTTGCTTGAAGGGTGAAAGCTTGTTGGCTATAAATGGGTATTTAAAAAGAAGATTGGTCTAGATGGAAATGCTGAAAAGTATAAAGCAAGGTTAGTTGCAAAGAGATATTCCTGGGTAGAGGGAATTGATTATGGAGAATTTTTTTCCCTTGTAGCTAAGCTGACATCTATCAGATTTTTGTTGTCACTTGTAGTCACATATGACTTAGAGATTGAGCAGATGGATGTGAAAACAATGTTTCTTCATGGAGAGTTGGAAGAAGAAATTTATATGTCCCTGCTTGATAACTTCATTGAAAAAGTTAAAGAAAGCCTGGTTTGCAAGTTAAGGAAATCTTTGTATGGTTTGAAACAATCACCTAGAATGTGGTACCAAAAGTTTGACATCTTTGTGTTGTCAATGGGATTTGTGAGATCAAAATCTGATCATTATGTGTATTAATAATCTGGAAATGATCGTGTGCTTATTATTACACTATACGTGGATGATATGTTGTTCATAGGAAATAGTAAGACTATGATTTTTGATCTTAAGTCTCAGTTGTTTGCAAAGTTCGAAATGAAAGATCTGGGTGCAACAAGGTATATTCTAGGGATGGAAATAACTAGGGACAGAATGAACTGAAAGCTTTGGGTTAGCCAGAGTAAGTATATTAACACTATTTTGGAGAGATTTGGTATGAATGATTGCAAGCAGTTAGTTGTTCTAGTTTTGCTGGAAATGAAGCTATATGTTGAAGATTGTCCAAACTATGCTACTGAGATGGAGGACATGACTAGGATTCCTTATGCAAGTGTTGTTGGTAGTTTAATGCATGTGATGTTCTGTACAAGGCTAGACATTGCCCAAGCAGTGGGAGTACTTACCCGATTTATGGAAAATCCAGGAAGGACACATTGGGATGCTATGAAAAGAGTGTTTAGATATCTAAGGGGTACTTCAAAATATGCTCTATATTACCATGGAAATTTGGTCGGTTCATAGAGGAATCTCAACATTCATGGATTTGTGGATTCTGATTTGGCAAGGGACATTGACAGCAGAAGGTCCCCCAGTGGATATACTTTCATGTTAAATGGTGGTCCAATCAGTTGGATGAGTGAGAAATAGGTTGTAGTCGCTTTGTCTACTAAGGAGGTGGAATACATGGCAGAAATGCATGCCTATAAAGAGTTTGTTTGGCTGGGTCATTTGTGTTCTGATATTGGTTTTGATGCAGGGTAGATTACTATTTCCTATGATAGTCAGAGTGCCATTTGTTTGACAAAAAATCCAACTTTCCATGCCAGGAAAAAATATATCGATGTGCAGTATCACTTTGTTCGAGATATGGTGGAGGATGGAAATGTCTATTTAGAAAAGGTGGATACTCTGAAGAATGTTGTTGATGCTTTGACAAATCCAGTGAGTATGAACAATTTCAGATCATGTGCAAGTTCGATGGACCTTGGGGCCTATGATCATTAGTAAATTTGAAGTCTAGAGGAAGGTAGTGAGTCTTCATCAAGTGGGAGCTTGTTGGAAAATGTGCCTCAACTTGTTGGATTGAACCTTTGTTAAGGACTTGAAAAATTTACTCTCCATACCGTGAAGTCCTTCCCTCTCTTTGGCGATAGCACGATGAACCTTGGCTTCATCGGCAAAATGATCACATATCGGTGAGTGACAATGTGGTGTCTCACCGATATTCCAATATGCGATAAAAGCTTTGTCAGTGTGACTTGGGGTTATTGGTGGAACTCTTCACTGGGCTACGCCGATGGATCGATGGCAGATGGAAGTGTTTTGGACTCTGATGGTAGTGGGGACCACAACATAGTGTACTAAGGGGATCTTGATCTATGGTTGCGATTTGACTAATCCAACGGTGCTCATATTATTCCATGCTTAGTTGAGGTGAGTATCGATGAACTCTCATGAACTGAGCGGAATTTTTTGAGTGTTTGACACTTGGTGGCATGCGAGGCGTGTAGGCTTTGAACATGTGTTGTTGTTTCAGAGAAAATTATTAGGAATATTGTAGATGCTTTTTTGATTCCCCAAAATTGGACAAGATGTGTACACATGTCTTGGTGGACTCTGGCGGTCTGGCGATCGGATGGTTATTGCCATACTGTTGTGGTCGTTAGGCCATGTCGTGCTAGCATGGTAGGAGAAGCTCGAGGCATAGTTGACCATTTCAATAGTCAAAGCAATGGATGCATGGTGTGACAACACGTGGCACGATCCCATTCATTGATATTAGATCGTTGTTGGAAATCAACTGTTATTGGTCAAATTTTTAAATTTGTGAAAGCAATGTGTGCATTAACTGTAAGATCTTATTCAGTGATTGAAAAAATCCAAATCTAGGTAATTATCTGTAGCTTAATTAAATTCTTGGGCAGCCCAATGTGTGATTGCAGGGTGATCTGATCAGAGATCTAGTTGCGTGTCAGTGAATTATGGAGTTAAATTGGGTCCCCCTTTGGTTGTTGGAGCGAGATAGGCATAGAGACTAAGGTGACGGTGAGAGTCATGACTCATTGTATGTGGTAATAGCATTGGAATAGTGAGGGGGTTTGAACTGAAGTTTGTTGTTGTGAGATAACTATCAGAGAGTGAAGTTTGTAACTTTGTATGTAATCTGTTTACTGTAATACAAATTGACTTTGCTTGGTGTGGTGGGTTTTTCTCCCGTAAGGGTTTTCCCACGTATATCTGGTGTTATCTCTATGTATGTCGTATTTATGTTGCTCTTGTCTTATGTGTATGTGCATCTCAAATGTAAGAAAGGTTTTTTGCACTTCTCCTCTTTGGTTTTAGTGTTAGGAAAACTTATTCCGCACCTCTGCTTTTCCTTTCACTTCCAATCCATCCACTAAGATGGTTTCATACATAAATGTGGAAGATATCCCTGTTTCTAGAGAGCTCATGATTCAATTTGATACAAAAAATGATGTTGTTCTCATACAAATATATGGCATCATGGTTCCATTTCATGTAGCCACCATCAAGAGTGTTAGAAGCCAACAAGATGGAGGGAATTCTTATATAAGGATAGTTTTCAATGTTCCAGGTACCGGCTTTAATGCCAACTACATGCCAACACTAAAATTCCCTAGCAATATTTATGTTAAGGAAATTTTCTTTAGATCCAAGGATTCAAAGAACATCAACCATGTGGTACAAATGATTAAATCCCACAGACGATCTATAGCAATGAAAGAGTCTAAAAAGGTAGAGAGAGCTAAACTGGTGACTCGGGAGAAACTTCAACTTTCAAAAATAAAGGCAATTAGGCTAGTAGACTTGTGGATTAGGCCAACATTTGGTGGAAGAGGAAGAAAGATGATTGGAACTCTAGAGGGCCACCATAATGGATTTCAATATTCAACCATGAGAGCAAAAAAGAGAGCTGATATCATGTATCAAAATATTAAGCATGCATTCTTTCAGCCAGTAGAGAAGGAAATGATTACTTTGCTTCATTTTCATTTACATAACCATATCATCCCATGGGAACCAAGAAGAACAAGGATGTCCAATTTTATGTGGAGGTAATGGATGTGGTCCAAACTTTAGGAGGGGCAAGAAGGTCAATGTATGATCTTGATGAAATTGAGGAAGAACAGCAAGAGAGGGATAGTAAACATAAAATCAATGCAAATTTTCAAGGATTTGTCAAGCGAGTAAGAGAACTATGGGAACAGCGTCATCTAAAATATTTTGAACTAGAGTTTGATATACCATTTACAGATCTTGGTTTTCATGGAAGAGGAAGAAAGATGATAACTTTACTTCATTTTCATTTGCATAACCATATCATGGTTTGGGAACCAAGAAGACCAAGGATGTCTAGTTTTATGTGGAGGTAATGGATGTGGTCCAGACTTTAGGAGGGGCAATAAGGTCAATGTATGATCCTAATGAAATTGAGGAAGAATAGAAAGAGAGGGATAGGAAAATAAAATCAATGCAGATTTTCAAGGATTTGTTGAGCGAGTAAGAGAAATGGCTAAACTCCATTGACGCCATTCCTCAATCTTCACTTGATGGCATCAAGGAATGGCCAAACTCCATGGATATAAAGTATTATGAAAGCATAATGAACTTGAATTGGCAGCCAACTTTGAAGACTATTACTAATGATCCAGATAAATTTATTGAATATGGTGGTTGTGAATTTTTGAATATGGAAGCTAGTGATTATGATTTTGATAATTCAGAAGTGTCAGATAAAGGATATGAACCCTCAGACGTAGAAGAGGAATCAGAATTAGATTTCATGTAGCCACCATTAAGAGTGTTAGAAGCCAACAAGATGGAGGAAATTCTTATATAAGGATAATTTTCAATGTTCCAGGTACCGGCTTTAATGCCAACTACATGCCAACATTGAAATTCCCTAGCAGTATTTATGTTAAGGAAATTTCCTTTAGATTCAAGGATTCAAAGCACATCAACCATGTGGTACAAATGATTAAATCCCACAGGTGATCTGTAGCAATGAAAGATTTTGAAAAGACAGAGAGAGCTACACTAGTCACTCAGGAGAAACTTTAGCTTTCAAAAACAAAGGTAATTAGGATGGCATACTTGTGGATCGGGACAACATTTGGTGGAAGAGGAAGAAAGATGACTGGAACTCTAGAGGTCCACCATAATGGATGTCGGTATTTAACCATGAGAGAAGAAGATAGAGCTGATATCATGTATCAAAACATTAAGCATGCATTCTTCCAGCCAGCGAAGATGGAGATGATTACTTTTCCTCACTTTCATTTGCATAACCATATCATGGCATGGGAATCAAGAAGATCAAGGATGTCCAGTTTTATGTGGAGGTAATGGATGTGGTCCAAACCTTAGGAGGGGCAAGAAGGTCAATGTATGATCCTGATGAAAATGAGGAAGAATAACAAGAGAGGGATGGGAAAAATAAAATCAATGCAGAGTTTCAAGGTGTTGGGACTAGAAAAATCTAGCATTTTCCACTAGCCTCTACCTCACCTACCTTCCATATACCACAGAAATACACCACACTTTAATTTTATGATCAATAAAAATTGTAGAATTTTTTTTGACTAGATCCATATTATAACCTCCATTGCACCCATAAAATTGAAATCTCGTAGTCTTTCCCCCTCTCCTAGCAAAATTCAATACCATCGGCCTAACAATGATTCATCGACAGAACCCCCATCACAAACCCAACGATGGCCTGATGAAAATAGCTCACAACCTAGTATTAGAGTAACAATACCCTATCAGGCTGACTCCTAAGGTGCTCTCCCTAATATACTGATAGATTCAACAAAATTAAACACATCATTGTAACATATAAACATCGGTGAAATGAATTATGGCATTCCCCCGATGGGCCGATATAACCATGAATAGTTCTTCAGGACATTTTGTACTTTTATTATACTATTTTTAAGTGACCTTTTCATGTATATAATCATATCATGTTCATGTATGTTAATATAAGGTATCTATGGAGGTAGTTCAAAGAGATGGACCTAAAAATTTTCCTCATCTTACAAAGTCTATAGGAACAAGAATAGGGATCGAATTTTGAGAGTTTTCTTTAAGTTTGAATTCAAGAAATGAAAAAATTGTGAAGGTTGGAATGGATTTTAATGTATCACTTAGGTTTCATAATTTGTAGTTGTGAACTAGTAACCCCAAAATAAAGAATTATTCATTGCTCCTTGCTAACATTGTGGTTATATAACCATATCATGGCGTGGGAACCAAGAAGGCCGAGGATGTCTTGTTTTATGTGGAAGTAATGGATGTGGTCCAAAATTTAGGAGGGGAAAGAAGTTCAATGTATGATCCTAATGAAATTGAGGAAGAACAGCAAGATTGGGACACGAAAAATAAAATCAATGCAAAGTTTCAAGGGTTTGTCAAGCAAGTAAGAGAGCTATGGAAGCAACCTCATCTAAAATATTTTGAACTAGAGTTTGATATACCATTTAGAGAGCTTGGTTTTCATGGAAGAGGAAGAAAGATGATTACTTTGCTTCACTTTCATTTGCATAACCATATCATGGCGTGGGAACCAAGAAGACCAAGGATCTCCAGTTTTATGTGGAGGTAATGGATGTGGTCCAAACTTTAGGAGGGGAAAGAAGGTCAATGTATGATTCCGATGAAATTGAGGAAGAAAAGCAAGAGAGGGACAGGAAAAATAAAATCAATGCATATTTTCAAGGATTTTTCAAGTGAGTAAGAGAGTTATGGGAGCATCCTAATCTAAAATATTTTGAACTAGAGTTTCATATACCATTTAGAGAGCTTGGTTTTCATGGAAGAGGAAGAAAGATGATTATTTTGTTTCATTTTTATTTGCATAACCATATCACGGCATGGGAATCAAGAAGACCAAGGATGTCCAGTTTTATGTGGAGGTAATGGATGTGGTCCAAACTTTAGGAGGAGCAAGAAAGTCAATTTATGATCTTGATGAAATTGAGGAAGAACAGCAAGAGAGGGACAAGAAAAATAAAATCAATGCAGATTTTTAAGGATTTTTCAAGCGAGTAAGAGAGTTATGGGAGTAGCCTCCTCTAAAAGATTTTGAACTAGAGTTTGATATACCATTCAGAGAGCTTGGTTTTCATGGAAGAGGAAGAAAGATGATTAATTTGCTTCATTTTAATTTGCATAACCATATGATGGTGTCGGAACCAAGAAGACCAAGGATGTCCAATTTTATGTGGAGGTAATGGATGTGGTCCAAACTTTAGGAGGGGCAAGAAGGTCATTGTATGATCCTAATAAAATTGAGGAAGAACAGCAAGAGAGGGATAGGAAAAATAAAATCAATGCAGATTTTTAAGGATTTGTCAAGCGAGTAAGAGATCTATGGGAGCAACCTCATCTAAAATATTTTGAACTAGAGTATGATATACCATTTAGAGAGCTTGGTTTTCATGGAAGAGGAAGAAAGATGATTACTTTGCTTCATTTTCATTTGCATAACCATATCATGGCGTGGGAACCAACAAGACCAAGGATGTCCATTTTTATGTGGAGGTAATGGATGTGGTCCAAACTTTAGGAGGGGTAAGAAATTCAATGTATGATCCTGATGAAATTGAGGAAGAACATCAAGAGAAGGATAGGAAAAATAAAATAAATGCAGATTTTCAAAGATTTTTCAAGTGAGTAAGAGAGGTACGGGAGGAGCCTCATCTAAAATATTTTGAACTAGAGTTTGATATACCATTTAGAGAGCTTGGTTTTCATGGAAGAGGAAGAAAGATGATTACTTTGATTCATTTTCATTTGCATAACCATACCATGGTGTGGGAACCAAGAAGGCCAAGGATGTCCAGTTTTATGTGGAGGTAATGGATGTGGTCCAAAATTTAGGAGGGGCAAGAAGGTCAATGTATGATCTTGATGAAATTGAGGAAGAATAGCAAGAGAGGGACGGGAAAAATAAAATCAATGCATATTTTCATGGATTTTTCAAGTGAGTAAGAGAGCTATGGGAGAAGCCTCATCTAAAATATTTTGAACTAGAGTTTGATATACCATTTAGAGAGCTTGGTTTTCATGGAAGAGGAAGAAAGATGATTACTTTGCTTCATTTTCATTTGCATAACCATATCATGACGTGGGAACCAAGAACACCAAGGATGTCTAGTTTTATGTGGAGGTAATGTATGTGGTCCAAACTTTAGGAGGGGCAAGAAAATCAATGTATGATTCTGATGAAATTGAGGAAGAACAACAAGAGAGGGATAGGAAAAATAAAATCAATGCAGATTTTCAAGGATTTTTCAAGCGAGTAAGAGAGCTATGGGAGTAGCCTCATCTAAAATATTTTGAACTAGAGTTTGATATACCATTTAGAGAGCTTGGTTTTCATGGAAGAGAAGGAACAAAGATGATTACTTTGCTTCATTTTCATTTGCATAACCATATCATGGCATGGGAACTAAGAAGACCAAGGATGTCTAGTTTTATGTGGAGGTAATGGATGTGGCCCAAAATTTAGGAGGGGCAAGAAGATCAATGTATGATCCTAATGAAATTGAGGAAGAACAACAAGAGAGGTATAGGAAAAATAAAATCAATGCAGATTTTCAAGGATTTATCAAGCAAGTAAGTAAGCTATGAGAGCAGCCTCATCTAAAATATTTTCAACTAGAGTTTGATATACCATTTAGAGAGCTTGGTTTTCATGGAAGAGGAAGAAAGATGATTAATTTGCTTCATTTTCATTGTCATAACCATATCATGGTGTGGGAACCAAGAAGATCAAGGATGTCCAGCTTTATGTGGAGGTAATGGATGTGGTCCAAACTTTAGGAGAGGCAAGAAGGTCAATGTATGATCCTGATGAAATTGAGGAAGAACAGCAAGAGAGGGAAATGAAAAATAAAATCAATGCAAAGTTCCAAAGATTTAAGAGAGTAAGAGAGCTATGGGAGCAACCTCATCTAAAATATTTTGAACTAGAGTTTGATATACCATTTAGAGAGCTTGGTTTTCATGGAAGAGGAAGAAAGATGATTACTTTGCTTCATTTTCATTTGCATAACCGTATCATGGTGTGGGAACCAAGAAGACCAAGGATTTCCAGTTTTATGTGGAGGTAATGGATGTGGTCCAAACTTTAGGAGGGACAAGAAAGTCAATGTATGATCCTGACGAAATTGAGGAAGAATAACAAGAGACGGATAGGAAAAAATAAAATCAATGCAAAGTTTCAAGGATTTTTCAAGAGAGTAAGAGAAATGGCTAAAATCCATTGATGTCATTCCTCAATCTTCACTTGATGGCATCAAGGAATGGTTGAACTCCATGGATATAAAGTATTATGAAAGAAAAATGAACTTGAACTGGCAGTTAATTTTGAAGACTATTACTGATGATCTAGAAAAATTTATTGAAGATGGTGATTTGGAATTTTTTAATATGGAAGCTAGTGATTCTGATTCTGATAATTTAGAAGAGTCAGATGAAGGATATGAACCCTCTAATGTAGAAGAGGAATCTGAATCAGATGAGGAAGGTTCAGAAGATGAATCTCTTATGGAGTTAGATGAGAGCGAAGAAGAAGAAGAAGATTTTGAAGGGGAGGAAGGTAAAACATGGGATGAATTAGAAGTCAAAGCCAGAAATGCAGATAAGGAAAAAGGAGACGAGTTTGACAGTGAAGAGGAAAGGCGGCAACAAAAGGTAAAATTTATAGGGATGTCTCGAGCACCTGATATTAGAGATTCAAGAGGAATGTATGCCAAGAGGCATAAAGTCTAATGAATTAAGTTCATCTACATCCCTCTACTATTTATTCATGCACATAAATGGTTCAGTTATTTATGCAAATGATGCATATATGTTAAATTGATCAGTGTTGTTAGTTTGGTAGTTTGACTTCTATGACAACCATCCATTAGGCCATTTTGTGTGGGAGAATGTTTGTGTTTTTAGTTATCTTTTTTGGATAGCTCTACTTGGTGTTAAGGACATTCCATTTATCTTTTGAATGTTAAGAAGTCTATTATTACATTCTTTTCTATGTTGATCAAATCAGGTTGTAGGTTTTTTACTACTGATTTTTTTATTTATGGAGTTTTTTTTAGCTTGGAATACAAGAATTTACTGCTTTTTTTAAAATTAGATGGAAAAATTAAGTGGCTAGTTAGCTAATCCAAGTGATGTAGACTACAAGGATGTGTTAGATGCATCAAAACATTCTTACATGTTAAAAGAATGGTAGCATCATGAGGAAGGTTGGAAAAGATGCATGTGGATCACTTAGTAGAATGGAAACATGAATTCAAGGAAGCACTCCTTGAGATACCAAGGAAGCACTCCTTGAGATACCATGTTTGAGAGAAAAGAAGATAAATCAAATCAACATGGGACTAATTTTCTCAAATGATACAACTCATAACTTAAATAAGGACACCTAAGAGATATTAAAAGGCAATGGTCATTAATTAAAAGATGCTATGAAAATAAGGCATGAATGTCACCCACTACCCTTTAAGGCAAACAATATTTTTTCCTCAACATGAAATAATGGGACAATTGAGTGGGATATAGGGCCAACAAAGAATCACTTTAGAACTCATCCTACGCATCAATAAACAACTCAACACAAGAAATGCAAATTGACATATTAACACAACAATATCCAACAAAGTTGTTGAAACTGAAAGTCAACTATTGATACCTCGTTCTCCATCCCGATTAAAAAATTGACCCACTTTTTTCTTTGTAACTTTTCCTTTTCAAATTGCTTTGGATGTCGGCCATATTTCTCCTCCTGTCAAAACAGGGTACATGGACTAGTTAAACTAATTGATATGCAATCATTTACTTTTTCCTAGGGAATAAAAAAAAATATCATTTAACATATTAAATATACTTACAAATTTATAGATCAAGGCCTATAAACCTTTCTGTCCACTGTGATGTGTGACACGAAGTTTTTGAAGCTTAGCCTTGGAGGCCTTGTCTTGAAACATATACTAATTCAATTTAACTATGCACAAATAAAGTTTAAAAATCATTTAATAAATTTGATATAATCTTATGAGAAAATTCAAATACCTGTGTACTCTCCTCACCGGACTTCCTTCGTGCTTCAGAATTCTCATATGCTTTTACAAGCTCTTTCCATACTTTGACACTTACATCAAGTGGCCTTTTTTTGAGCTTTAGCTCAGGAGGGATTTTTTTTATCTTCTTTGTTTGGTTGCACTGAAATCTCTTGCAATTTTGAGACTTTCGTAGCTTTACCTTCTTCACACACCAACATGTGCCAGATTCAGTCTCCATTTCATTGATAATTGCTTTTTGCAGGTGTATGGGTATCTTTGAGAATGGAAAATATACATGGTATTTGAACTGTTGAAGGCATGATTCCTTCAACCTATGAACATTGAGCAAACCCTTTTCCAATAGTTGTCATTTATATTTCCCCTGAAACCACATTGTATTTTATCTTGCTATTGAAGGTACCAATGCAAGATTGAAAACTTGTCGTGGTGGAAGAAGTCTATGTCTCAAGACTCAGTGGGATAGTGGAAGCCTCTACTCTGTGTTCTATATTCCTAGAGTTTATTGTTATTGATTTCCTCCTAGATCTTTTGCTTGATCTAGGACTACTTGGGGAATCAATTGATTCCCTTTGACACGGTTGATTTGGTTAGAATATTTGAGGGACTTTAGTAGATCAATTTTTCTATGTATCTGGCAAGCATTGTCTAGCACACATCATCCAATTTATTCACTACCTCTGCCCCCAATATGGAATCCAATGCCTCTTTATCTTTATCAATCACATGTCCCTATATATATATATATATATATATAAATTCTTCTTTTAAATTTAAAAAGTAAAAATGAAAGAAACAAGGGAAACATTTACAAATCTATAAATTGACAATGAATTACCTCATCATGGCCAAATTCTTCTCCCTTTTTTCTCTTCCCTCTATCACTTGACATTTTAAGGTGACCTAGGGAAAATTATTTTCATCCAGTTTTGTGGAGGCAAACAAAGTACACACTGTCAGGTATGAAATTTTTCATCCAGTTTGTGGTATGAAAGTTTTACCTTGAATGGCTCTCTTTCTAGATTTAAATGCCTATGAATCAATTGCTTGCACACCTATATAGAATATAAATATATTTGAAAGGATATAAATATATGAAAAATGAAACAAATATATTGTAAAAAAATCAATGCTTGTGCACCTGTATAGAATGGTAATCTTTTGGGGATAAAAAGGGTGCGAAGTGTGATTTTATTGAGAGTTAACGCATATAGGTCCCATGCTCGAGTCACATTTGTTGATTAGAAAGAAAATTAATGTGTGAATACAATCAATTCAAAACCATGAGTTCATTGTTTTGTTAAATATTTGTGGGAATGAAAAAAAAAAATTGTAATCTTACCTATGGTGTCGCAAACTAAATCAAATATCTGATCTACTTCCTTGTAGCCCTCCTTCACGTCATTTTTCCCTTTTTTTTCCTCTCTTACTTTGCGCGGCTTTTTTCTCTTGTCATCTCTTCCTTCGTGCGGCTATTTTCTCTTTTTATCTCTTCCTTCTTGATGTGGGAAGTTTTAAATTTTTGTTCCTGGTTCAGTATTTAGTGCCATAGTCAGTGTAGCAAAGTGCACCTAATTTAGCATCGCCTTTCAGCCAAAAAATGTAATCTATTTGGGATGCAAAAGGTGGCGCAAAGTGCACCTAATTTAGCACCTAGCAGTGCAAAATGATGTATTTTTCTTGGAAGTTGATAAATAAATCGATACTAAATGACTTCATCTTCATATGTTCCAAGGGAGCAATCATGGTTCCCTATTTTATCTATTCCTTATCCCATGTCAATTTTGTGGGTGCAAAACTAATAGAGGTTAGATTTGTGAACTCATAAATGACCCCTATAGAATTAGATGAGTCATCTAAAGTGTGAAATATATGTCAAATATATGTCTAAAGTGAGGTTTTGTGTTGCATAGCACATTCATTGAAATGATATAATTGGTGTACTAAACATTATTTACTATGTTGTGTATTACAAGGATGAGATGAGGCAATGGCAACAAATCGTGTCATGTCAAATGAGGAGTACACAACGGTTGAAGCGAAACATCAAGTACTCAAATTTTGACTTAACTTATGAAAAAATGATCTGATGGCATTTTGTGATACGTCCATTTTTTTCACAGAATTATTGAAATTTATAATGTATTATCCAATCTTGACATAAATTAATGCATGTTGTTGATTATTTTAGATGGAGATTGGAGCAAATGTAGAGCCTCAGTGTTCAACTAGCAGAAGAGGAATATATGTACATGGACATGGACCTAAAACTGTTAAATCACATAGATGACAGTGGGTGTTCAAGGATATGACAATGGATCTTGCAGACACAACAAATGACAGCACTGAACAAGAGGTTGGTCGGGACTATAGTACATGGGATGAATACTTTGAGAAAATATATGACTAAAGTGAGGTTTTGTGTTGGATAGCATATTTGATGAAATGATATAATTGATGTAGTAAAAATTATTTAATATGTTGTGTATTATAGGGGCGAGACGAGGCCATGGCAACAGATTGTGTCATATCAAATGAGGAAAAAACGGATGAAGCGGGACATCAAGTACTCAAATTTTGACTTAACTTAGGAAAAAATGATCTGATGGAATTTTCTAGTACGTCCATCTTTTTTCAAAGTATTATTAAAATTTATAATGTATTATCCAATCTTGACATAAATTAATGTATGTTGTTTATTACTTTAGATGGAGATTGGAGCAAATGCAGAGCCTGAGCATTCAACTAGCAAAAGAAGAAGATATGTATGTGGACGTGGACATAAAACTATTAAATCACGTAAACAATAGTGGGTGGAAGAGGATATGACAATGGATCTTCCAGACACAATAGATGATTGTAGTGAAGAAGAGGTTGGTCAAGACTATAGTACATGGGATGAATACTTTGAGAAAAAATTTGTTTGTGGATGTTTTGTATGTCGTGGAAAGAAATAATTAAAACGAGAAATTGTACAAAGACATTACATATATGATGAGATTCCAGTTGGTAGTATGCCTCCTACAATCAATTCAAATCCAATAGGAATTATGGTAAGTAATTTTCCAATTTGATATAAATAACATGTATACTAATTCATTTAAACATTGTTTTATATTATTTAAATAACTAATTTTTTTCTCAATGGATACTTGCAGGATAAATTTCTTGGTTTAAAGTTTCCTAGATCACCGACTTCCAGCCTAGAGGGCAATGATAATTTATCAAATGATACACCTAACAAAAATATGTACCAATATACCAGCTCGGAAGATGAGGAATTGATGAAAACAAGTCACAGAACAAGAACCGGTTTAAAGATGCATAATTTTCTTAAAGACAGGGGTAAGGTGGACTACATACCCTATGAGAATGAATGTGATGGAGATGATGACTTTCCCCTGAGTTTGAGATCAATTTACAAAGAGACATTTGATCATCGACTATATTGTGCTTGGCCTAGTGATCAACAACTACCTAGAGTGTACGAGGTGTTTCAATTTTGAGGATATAGCTACATGATATGACCCTCCAATATTCATGGAGCGAATCTAGGCCTCTTTATTGTCCAAAATGTACATGTAGGATCCAAACATAGAAACAATTCAGAACAAACCACTAGGAGATTAATGCCATATTATGGTCCATCATATCACGGCGGTGAATGGAGAAGGCTAGTAGAATATAAGCCTAGTATGTCAACATATGGCCTAAATTTGAATACGTATACACATCGTCTCCAATTGGAAAGTGGAAAATAAATTAATAGAGGTCATCTTATGTATATACATGGACGTGCATACACACATAAAAATATTGTAGGATTTATAAATAGTAGTAAGGGAAGGGACCCTAATGTAAGACCGAATTGTCAATTTGTTGAGGTTATAAATGATAAAGATGGAGATATGAAAAGAGAGGTTGATAGATTGATAATGGTTGAGGCTATTAAGGACCTTACCTTTGGGGATGAGTTATTGATTGATTACCCCTTCTTAAAATGCACTCCTGCATGAAAGAAAAGGGAAGAACAAGGTCTCCCTAAGGATGTTCCTAAGGGTAGAAAACCAAAGAATAATAAATGAGTGTGGACTAATGTTTTATAAACTATGTTGTCAAAATTGTGTTTTATTTAAATTATTGTATAAAAAAGGTACTCTATAAAATAATTTTCCATTATTCAATTGATGTATATATGTTCATACAATTTTTATTTTTATTTTTTAAGCCATATTTGATTATATTTATTTGAAATTGATACATTTATGATTTATCCAATTGTTTACAAATATTAAATAATGCTTGTGTTTGTTGATAGGTAGAAGATGTTGATGAAACATGTACTAATACCCATTATCCAACTAGGTTATTAATATATGGATAGGATGATCCAAACCATCCTTTAAACCATACTAGGGTGAAAAGAGCAAGTTTGAAGAGATTACTACCACCTGAGAAATTTGAAGAGCTAATGAGATCTGCATACATTGATGAGATTGCACCTAGCCTTAATGATGTTGATCATAATAGTGAAAATGCAGTAAATGAATAAGGATTGAATGAAATGCTTGTAGGTTTCTTTGGGGATGGAAACAATGATGACAATAATGATCATATGGTTGACAATAACGATGATAGTAGGGGTAATTACCACCAACGTAATATTGACGATAACAACCTGAAAGACTCCATCAAGCAAATAGTGAAGACACCCATGTTAAAATTGAGTGCAAGTAGAACCTCACAATTGGCATACACATTAATATTATTAGAAATCAAGTCACTATTCGATTGGTTAGACAAAGGATTCACTACCCTACTGAAGTGAGTTGAAATCTATTTCTTAGTTTCCATTGTCAATTGTTGTACACAATTTGTAAACATTCATCGAATTTTTTTATATTTCTTTAAGGGGATTTTAAAACCATATATTGTATATAAACAGTTGTAGTATAGATTGGCATATCAAACATGTTCATCATAAGTCAAACATTCAATTGATTTAATCTTTGGCAATCTTATAGGGCACTAAAAACTAAAATATTCTCTAAAGAGAATGTGTTTCCATCAACTTGCAGAGAGGCGCATTTACGTCACATGCCAATTATACCTAGACTTAAATGAATGTTTTGTTGCAAGTCACTTGCACAATTGATGGACTGGCATGCAAAGAACAAGAGTAAAGATGGATTCATGTGAATTTTGGCTGACTCCAAAGCAATGAAACACGTAGAGGAAAAATGGCCAAGAAAATTCAAAGATGAACCCCATAGTATCAGGTTTGGTCTTGCAATTGATGGAGTGTGACCATTCTCTTTCCTAAGCTCAAATTATAGTTTTTGGCCAGTCGGATTGATAAGATACAATATTCCCCCATGGATGATTGTTAGAAAGGAGCACCTTATGCTCATTCTCATTGTTCCAGGAAAACATCAAGTTAAAAACATGGATGTTTATCTTGTACCTTTTATTGATGAGATGCAACTACTATGGAAAGGCATAAGAATGTATGACATATCACATCCTCCATCAAATAGGTCCTTCATGTTGTATGGTGTGCTATGTTGGACTATCCATGATTTCCCAGGACTTGGTGTTTGTTCTGGTAAGATAGAATATTTACATATTTACACTCATAATTTATTTTCATCCCAACTTTCATACTTAGTTTTATATTAATTTTTTGATGTTATTAACATTGTTGAATTGTAGGGCATCAAACAAGGGGATATTTGCATGTCTAGGATGTGCAGAACAATTTCAAGGGCGGTATTCTAAAGATCTATATAAATTTATTTACGCAAACAATAGGGTTTTTCTACCACTAGATCATAGGTTTAGAAATCGTCTAAAGAATGAATTTGATGGAAAAGTTGAAAATAGAGGCCCTCTCATGATTATGGGTCCAATTGATTGGCTTAAGAAGTATGAAAATGCTGAATTGAAAGCTTGGGAGGATTTTTTTGATTAGAGTGATTCAATATAAGAACTAGAACAAGTTCTAGTCAATATGCCAAAAGGAATGAAAAGGAAATCCATATTTTATGAGCTCCCTTACTGGAAGGATCTATTAATATCTCACCTATCAGATCATATGCACGTCTTCAAAAATGTACCAGATTCTATATTTTGACATATATCAGGCAAAGAGAAGGACACCTTGTTTTCGAGGAGAGATATTTCTCTTTCATGTACCATAATCGATAGAATACATTTGTGGCCAAATAGGGAAAATGAAACATATGCAGAAGCTCCATGAATTTTGAAAAAAAAAAGAGCTAGACCAACTAAAAAATATCAGTCGTTCAATAAGGACACCTACTAGTTATGGGTCATCATTAGCTAAATCTTTTACAGTTGATGGACATAAAAGGTCAATATTTCCTAATTTCAAAAAAAAAAAGTGGCCACTTAAGCCGCCTTTTTGGCCCCCCATTTCACTTACCATAAACATGGAAAATTTGACACCTCTTAAGGCATGGTTCATTTCAAAATATATAATGATTGGGAATCAAAAATATAACATCATTAAGATTTATATAATGCTTCAACAAAGCATGATGGAAATCTATGAAAAAATATAAATATAGCCTACATAAGATTATAACATTTATTTTTAAGTGGAAATGATGTCCGTTGTGATCACTAAGTGACTACTTAATACATTGTTCAATTCTATTTTGATATAAGATGCTTTATTTTTACCAAGCCAAAATAAGGTTACCTACATTTAATGTGTATATTCCTTTAATTCAGTTGACAGTGTAATAAGAACACTGTTGAATATCCTAAATACTAAGAGGGAGGGTGAATCAATATTCGGCTGACCAAAGTAATTAGTAACCATCCAATTATTAATTTGCATTTAACAGCAATGGTGAACAAAAATATAAGGGATATCATAACACATTGACACCAATATTTTTACGTGGAAAACCCGGAATGGGAAAATCCATGGTGAGGATTTAACTCACAATATATTATAACCAGTTATAAGATATTACCGGGCTCACTGCCAAGACTCACTATCCTTAGAAAGGCTCACTGCCTAAATACAAAAGGTGGCTTAATGCCAAGATACAAATGATGTGGCTAACTGCCAAGAATGAACTATAGAAGTACACCTAGATAGTGTTGAATGTAGTTCTAGTTAAGCTCTAGATTTTTTTCTCTGGTTGTCGGTACATAAAACACTATTAGTAGCTTCACACTATTACCCTTGTCATATAGCTTGCATATCACCTTCTTCTTCTTTCATCGCTTAGGCCATCATAGATATATGTAGACATAGCTTCCATTATTAATTAGGTCAACCTAAATAAGGAAATACATAGATACAAAAGATTTTATCAGCTTAGTACAAAATTCCAAAACATCTTGTCCAAAGGTTAGGTCGGCCTAGACCTAAAGATATACTTTGTCAGCCAAGAGAATACTGAAGTCCTGTCATCGGGGTAGACCAATCGGATCACTAAAGTATATTGAGAACACATGTATACCTATAGCTAACACACCTGATCAACATATCAAAGACTCATTGAATTTCCTCTAACTGTGAAGACTTCCTAATCAAGGTATAGATTCCATAAATGGTTACCAACCAGTGTTGACATCAATGAAAACCAAAATAGAGGGCACCTTCTTCATTCTTCCAATAATATCCCCCTTTTTCATTAATGGAAACATGTGCTAAAAATGATATTTTCCTCATAACAAAACGTATGCACAACTTCACCTAACATATGTATAGAAACAACTATTTTATCTTTCTCTTTTCTTATTCTCTTTTCTTCTCCCCCTTTGACATCAAGGACAAAGGATAGGGAAACACTTCAAATTCAGGAATTGGGGGCACCTTGTATTTTTTTGAGAATTACCTCCCAAGAAGGCTTTCCATCATCCCAAACATATTTTTCCCTGGAGAGAGTTTTATGCAAAGATTCTATTTCCACCAAGAATTCTTCTCCTTCTTACAAAGTGGATGGGGAAACATTCATTTTCTCAAGTTTTTTGGACTCCATCAGAGCATGTGATACATCAATATGTTTGGACATGACCATATTTCCATGCTAGGCATACTTCCTCATAGCATCTTCTTTCTACCTCTGTAGGATGAAAAACTTATTTTGTAGATTTGCAATAGAAACCCACCCAACATAGTTTCTATCATAGAAAATCTTATAATCTTTAAAGGTACCAGCAAGTTGAGACCCAAATGAGTCCATTAGATCCTTGATACCTTGAGTGGCTTCCAACCATTTCATACAGTAAACAAATAGCAGTTGGGCTTCTTCATCACAATCTCTTACCTCTTTCAGAGTTTCTAGAGCTTTGTCTCATTCAATAGTACACTTATCTTGTAGAAACAACAACCTTTTCTCAAGCAGGTTCAACTCAACTTATTTTGTGGTTTGCATCTTAAGATTGGATGCATATTCTTTAACAGAATCAACAATAAGCTTCAAATTTTCAATCGGAGCTAAAGAGTTATCACGAGTAGCACTGGGGGTTGTTTCTTGTAGAGCTTTGATAGCTTCATTTATTAGCTCATTGCATTTTTGGTACGACTTTGAAGCTTCCTGTGTGACATAGTTGATGAAACTGTTACATAGTTTCATTCTATCATAAGGTGTGATTTTTGTCAAATCCACAAAACCTAGGTGAGATGATAGCTTAACTAGCTGAGGTGGAAGCATAGGTTGGATTGCAACTTGTCTTGAAAGAATACCTTTAAGATTACTTCCAGATGATTCTTCGGATTGCTTTGTTGATGTAGGGCCTTTGAGAGTTTCACTTTCAGATGGAAATATTTCCTTATCTTCTTTTTCCTTATTTTTATCTTCTTTTTCCTTTTCATTTCCATCATCAGATAGATTTGTGTTTTATTTCTCTCTTCTATCTTCATCATCCTTATCTTTATCATTTTCTTTGTCTTTATTTCCTTCATTTGCACCTTTGTTTTCTTCTTCTCTATTCCCAGAGGATTCTTGATGTTCTTGATGTTCTTCTCTATTTTCACCATATTGATCCTTATGGTGATCTTAAGACCTCTTACTGGTAGTTTCACCTATGTCTATTTGAGGGGAAGGAACTTTTGAAGCACTAAGTGTCTCATCAGTAGTTTCCAAGACAATATTGTCCATTACTTATGCAGCTATAGCATGTTCCTGAGTCTGAGTGGTGTGAGATGAAGAACTAGTTCTTGTCCCATAGCTCCTTGCTATTTTCCTAATCACATCATGAGTTTCTTGCCTTAATTTTTCAACATACTCTTCTTCCTTAGTCATTAACATGTTGACTCTTTGCTTGACTCTGAACATTATGGAACATTCTTTCAACAGATTTGTGGCTTCTATCTCTGACTAAGTAGAACTAACAGATTTTATAGCTTCTCTTATCATCTTATCTTCAACTTTCATTGCTTCCTTTCTTCTAAGTACTAACTCTTTCCACACATTTTTAGTGACTTTTTATTGTATGGTATCCATGTTTATATTGTCGATAACAATGTAGTGAGCAAAGGCATTTAAGATAGTTTGTTTTCCTTCATTTCCAACCTCATCATATAGCTCAATAGTGATCATGAGTTCATTATCAATCAAATTATTCACCAAAGTTCCAAGAACTATGGGTGGATGATTTCTTACCAGAGGAGAATTGAGCATGGTCTCCACATGATTAGCTAAGCCTTCTTTATTCTTCTTTTCATGCACATGAATACGATAGGTATCTTCCTCTATTTTTGTCTCCTCATTAGTGGATATCTCTGCATTGATTTTGACTCCTTCACCGGAGGTACTACCTCTTTTGTTCATTTTTAGCTAATGCTCCTCTTCAAGACCAAGCTCAATTTCTTCTTCAATAGCATCACTCAAATTCCTTTTCTTGTAAGCCTTTTCTTTTACTCTTCTTTTTCTTTCTAAAGCGGTAGATGGTGCAGTAGTAGGTAAGTTCTTTTTCTTGGATTCCCTAGTACTTGGACCAGTAGGAGTAGCAATATCAATAGACGCAAGGATACTTTGTCCTTTTCTTTTCCCTTTCACATCTTTAGTTGTACTAGGTACAATAGAGTTGGAAATAGGTGTTGGTGTAGCACAAGAAGATAGCCTTCCTAATTTTCTAGGTCTGGTGGGTGGATCTGTAGACTTATCTTTCCTTTTTTCAAGGACCTCCTTCAACAATTCTATTTCTTCCCTCGTGTATGCTATGTCTTGGAAGAAAGGTTCAACTTTATTTCTTCATTTAGGTGTAGATGCTTCTAAGTGAATTTCATTAGATTTCTCCTCATATGTACCCAATCTATGTAGAGAGGGGTGCTTAGGATTGGCCAACAGAATCTCAATGTATCCTTTTTCCATCTTCTCTTCAATCTCATACCCAGTGGTTCAATCCAACGAATTTTGGGTTCTACTGCTTCAATCATGCATTCATTGGTAGACACAACAATGTTTTCTACTTTTCATACTTTTTCACCAAACTTATTGGAATCCTATTTCTTTCTTGCATTTCATGTTGAAAGACTACAAAGAAGGAAATTAGGGCATTGTTGTGTTCCCTAAAGTCTCCTAGATTATGCAAATAAGAATTGATCTGATGAGAAACCAGTCTGGTATTATCCCATATTATATTCTTTCTTCCAGGTAGTTCCTTTAGAAAATAAAATAGCAGGTATACAACAAGAGTGCCAAATTTAAAGACATGTCTCTTCACCTTTGTCATACTTAGATTTTCCATAATTTGTAGTCTCAGTAGCTCACAAATATTGAAAACCTTTCCATTCACCACCATTTCATAAGTTGTGTGAATTGTTGTGGCCGATACAGAGTTCACTCTATTTGTGAAGTAGACCTTTTTCCCAATCATAATGGCAACATACTTGATGGAAAGGTTTGTAATGGATTTCATTGTTAGGGCTCTTTCATCAAACTTGGCACAAGTTAACCTTGTGAACTCATCATTTTTCACTTCTTCCGATACTAGAATGGCACTAGTGTCACGAAGACTAGTAATTGCATGAATTTCCTCCTTATTGATAATACCTATTTTATTTACCCACACAAGATTACATTGTGAACCCTACTTAGGGCCATCCTGACAAATTTTGCATCACTTTCACAGGAAAAGTTTGGAAACCAGTTCCAAACACTCAAATTTATCTAAACATGGTTTTCATACTTTGTCTTTAGTAATAAATCATCAATCAACTCATTATCCCACAAATCCTTTAGCTACTGGTGATCAAATTCTTTGAGCTTCCCACGAATATATAGTCTTGGGTCTTTAGTGGGTAGTACATTACTCAGAATGTGCAAGAACGCACCCATTGGATCATTTTTGTACACCTTCCATGAAAATCTTTTGAATTTTGGTTGGGGCCTCTTGGTAATTTCCACAACAGTGGGAGTGACCATATTTCTCAAAAAAACTTAAATGAAAATGATTCTTCAATTTGAAAAACACAAAATTTAGATGACAGAGAATAGCTTTCAGCCTGAGAACTAGGGTTTCAAAGTACGGTACTTGGAGTTGCTTCTCTCTTGCTTCGGCTTGCACAACTTCTCCCAATTTTTGTGCAAATTTTCTTTTCTTAAACTTAGTAGCTCACTTTATTATTTATCATTTTTCCCTAATTTTTCATTTATTAATTTTATACTTTAAAGTTGTTAATCACTTTGTTACATACCCTATAGACCAAAAAGAGCTCCACAATTTGCTTGGTTTGCATGATTTTTGCCAAAAATTTCTTCAACACCATCAAAGTAGAGATTCATATCACTTTTCTTTGTGGCATCACAAGAAACCTCATAAATCGGGGGATTGATAGATTTTTTTGTGTCTTCTCCCCCTAATGCCATTACTGGTTTTAGTTCATAGAAGAGGTATCTGCATCAGATGTAGATATAGGATCATTTATTTTATCCTTATCCTCAAATTCTTCCTTCTTTCTCCAAATTATTTCTATTTCTTTCCCGACTTCTTCGGGATTTACCTTGCTCATAAGCTTGTTCTTTTGATCCAGATTCGGTTTCTTCCCAATATTGCTCTTAGAAAATTTTGAGATGTTTCCTAGTTTGTTGCAAGATTGGTATCCAACATATCTTCGATCAAAAGATTTTATGTTCATCCTTATCCTGCACTGATTATCCTTGTGTCCAAAAATATTGCATGTGTAACAATAGCCTTGAAAGGAATGAATTCTTCTACTGGTATTAAACTTGCTCATCATTACCTGACTTCTACATTTAGTAGTTTTATGTCTAAACTTGTTACAAACATAACAATGTCCACCAAAGAATCCAACATTATGACTCATTCTATTTTGGTTCATCATACTTCTACATTTTGTTGCTCTATGTCTAAATTTATTGCATGAGTAACAAAAGCCATTAAAAGATGGATACCTTTGAGCATTAGGCCATTGTATGGGAATCCTTCCGGTATTGATCCTTCGGTTCTTGCTTTGATTGGAATTCCTTTGGGGTTTCCTTTGATTTTCCACATTTTTGTAGATCGGTTTGGTTTTTGAGTTTTTTCCTTCTTTGAGTCCTAAACCACCTTTATCCTTTCCAGGCTTCTGAGATGAATTTAATTCACCAAGCATTGTAGAACCTGTCTTGAATCTTTCTTTGTGTGCTTTTTCTTTTTCTAGATTGTCCATTAAGGTTACTACTTCTTGTTCAAGCTTCATGCAGTCATTAGTTTTAGTCTGGATCTCAACTTTTTGACATTCCTCAATTCACTTTCTTTCTTCTATTTCTACTTTTAGTCTGGTAATATCCTCATTGGCCTTCTTCATTTGATCACTAACTTCTCTATGTATGTCTTTCAATTTTTTATATGTTCTCTCAGCTTTCTAATACACTCATTTTCTTCCTTCATATTTTCTTTCAGGGTTTCTTTTTCATCCTCACTTTTGTTCAATTCCTTGAGGGTAGCATTGATCTCTTCAGATATGGAATTTTCTTTCAAAGGACTAGAATGATAATTTCCAACCATGTATTCGATTTCTGGGACCTTCCTCAAGCTGTCAGACTTCTTCCGAGGAACCAAGCTTTGATACCAATTGTTGAATATCCAAAATACTGAGAGAGGGGGTGAATCAGCATTCGGCTAATCAAAGTAATTAGTAACCATCCAATTATCAATCTACATTTAACAACAATGGTGAACCAAAACATAAGGGAAATCATAACACATTGAAACCAATATTTTTACATGGAAAACCCAAAATGGGAAAAATCATGGCGAGGATTAGCTCACAATATATTATAATCGGTTATAAGATATTATAGGGCTCATTACTAGGACTCACTTTCCTTAGAAAGGCTCACTACCTAAATACAAAAAGTGGCTTAATGCTAAGATACAAAAGATGTGGCTCACTGCCAAGAATGAATTGTAGAAGTGCACCTACATAGTGTTGAATGCAGTTCTAATTAAGCTCTAGAATTTTTTCCCTGGTTTCTGGTACATAAAACACTATTAGGAGCTTCGCACTATTACCCTTGTCACATAGCTCGCATATCACCTTCTTCTTATTTCATCGCTTAGGCCACCATAGATATATGCAAACATAGCTTCCATTATTAATTAGGTCAGCCTAAATAAGGAAATACATAGATACAAAAGATCTTATCAGCTTAGTATAGAATTCCAAAATATGTTGTCCAAAGGTTAGGTCAGCATGGACCTAAAGAAAAAAAAAACACAGAAGATATACTTTGTCGGCCAAAAGAATATTGAAGTCCTATCATCAAGGTAGACCAACTGGATCACTAAAGAATTTGGAGAACACATGTATACTTGTAGCTGACACACCTGATCAACATATCAAAGACTCATTGAATTTCCTCTTACCGTGAAGACTTCCAGATCAAGGTACAAATTCCATAAATGGTTACCAACCAATGTTGGCATCAATGACAACCAAAATAGAGGACACTTGCTTCATTCTTCCAACACACTATATTAGCTTATATTTTCTCAAAAGTATATTGAAAAAATAATGAGAATTCAAAATTTTATGGGGGATTTAAAATTATAATTTTGTTGTATTCCTTTTTGTGCTTGTATTTCAAAAATTTAGTTTCCATGAGATCTAAATTTTTAAGGATCAAAAAATTTTACTTTTAAAAGTATTTTTCTCAAAAGAATTTGCACTCTTACTATGGAATATTTATTGGGTATCATATCAAATAGCTTTTGAACCTATACTTTCCTCCACTAAACACAAATCATAATGTATGATTGCTAGACTTGGGAAATGCATTTATATGTTTTGTATTAGAACTAGGGTTGAAAATCTACTTGAAAATATAGAAGATACATTCTATATAGCCACAACCAAGCCTTTCTAATCTATCTATCCACGTGAAGTTTTAAAATAAAATCAAAACTAGAAAGTTCAAAAAAAATAGAAAGGATTTTCCAATTTAATAGATAATAGAAAAATCATATAATCTAAATGCTAGGAAAGTTAATAAATTATAAAAAATACCTCCTACCTAGCAATTTTAAGTATTTCTATTGCTAGTTGCATCCATAGAAATGTAAAACTCAAATAATTGATTTTTTAAACTAGCCAAGAGTATAGCTAAGTTTTAAATAAATTTAAAATTGAATTTTAGAATATACAAATAATCCAATTTCTCATAAAACCTCAATAAATATCCATTCAGCCTACTAGCCATAATATGTTTCCTACCTAAGAAGAAACATGGCACAATCTTAAGAAAATTTCTTTCAAGTTTTATGGATGTGAAGAAGATATATGCATACAATCAACATAAAATATTAGAATGTTTGAACCAAAAAACTCCCATTGAAGCTCCTAACCAATTATTTAATTTCTAATATAACACTAACAATTATTTAATTACTAACACTAGTCCATTAAGGTGAATTCACTACAAAGAGTAAGCATTATATTTCTACACAATCTAGAGTGGGTCACCAAATGTGAATTGATTGGGCCATAAGAAAGTAAGGTCAGAAGTACTCCCATATAATACCATATGCAATATGTATGGACATGTAACATGCAAGAATGCTAAAGTATTCAAATTTACTACTTTTTGGTATACTTCATTTATTTATTGAGTTTCCTATAGAATTATGCAAGAAGAATTTAAGTCAATCCACTTTTCTCAAAAAAAAATTATAGTTTATCTTTTCTCAAAAATAATCGTGCTTTATTTTTTCATAGGTTCATTGGTATAAAAAAAAATCAAACTATTTTATAATGTTTATATATATGCATATTATATATGTTTAAGTACCACTCATTAAGCCTATTTGTGACCAAATTAGTACATGTTTGGTGACATGCTCCTAGCTTGTGCCAATATGGGAGCTTTAGAACAAGATATGGACACTCATCAAAGCATAAAGGATGGAAGATTTTTTTTAGATGTGGTTGTCACTCCCCTAATAGACATGTATGTGAAATGTAGACGGATGCACAAGATGCAAAATAAATTTGATTTTGAACTTATTAAAAATTATACCAAACAATGCTTTTGGGCTTATCTTTCATAATTATCACCAACAATTTTATTTTTTTCAAGGTATCTCACTATACTAGCATGTAAAAACTAAATCTCCACTATTTCCTTATAGAATGGGTTCCTATATTTTCATCATTCAAAGTAAGATTGTGTTTAATTTTACTTTCAGTCTATGATATGTAGTTTTATGAGAGAGACCTATATTTTTTTATTATTTATAGTTCTTTTCTACCTTTCTAGTTATTATTTTAATGTGATTAAGAAGGTTTTCTTGGCTTTAAGCACAAGTTTAGGGATTTTTATAGTATGGTTTAACAAAATTGTTAAATATTTATGTATTGGTAGAATTTTGAAATTTTAAAGATTTGTTGTCATTTTATACAATAATTCTTCCTATCTCAAGTTACAGATTTCCCTAGTTTACAATAATCTCAATGATCACCTTAATTGAGGTGATACTTTTAAGTTCACTCAAATATTATAAATCATTCTAAATCATATATATTGTTCATTTAAAGTATTACAAGTTAGTGATTTTTGAGTCCATCTATTATTTAAAATTGATCTTATATTTTTAATAGTAATAAAATGTATGGATAGTGGAAATATATGACCATTTATAGGGACTATTTTTTTTCATATGTATTGGTAGGTCTATTTCAAAAAAAAATACAACAATGAAAAAATGTGTATATCAAGATATTATTATTGATCTACATTGGCATTCATGTGTGTATTAAACAAAAAATAGTATAGGTCCATGCTCTTGAGCAATACTAAAAATAGTACAAGAGAAGCTACATTGCCTACCTGGGGAAAAGTATATGTGTATAGATTTTATCAACTCAAATATAATGTAAAGGAGTTATCTACACAAATGAAAAGAGATGTAAATCAATATAAAAATTACTTGATATATTTAAAAAAAGCATGAGCCCAAGAATATTAAACAAGGAAATGCAAGGTGAACTAGATTGCTTACTTGGGAAAAAAACTATGTGTAGGTCTTCCCAACATGTTAGGTAAGTGCAAAAATATGAGGGACCAAAAAGTGTTCACACAACCTTTTGTTCACATACAAGGCATAACATGAGTATATTATAATGTTCTCGCATTATATCTTGGTAGTGATTGAGCCTAGGTTTGATCACTACCAAGCCATAATATGCTCACATTATAACACACTCACACTATGTCTTGGTAAAGTTCGAGCCTAGGTTCGATCACTACCAAGCCATAACATGCTCACATTTCCAAGAAGAAAAAATTCATCTCTTTTTCTTCCCATCTCTCTCTACCTCCTTATATATCTCACACTCTCCTCCTTCCTCGGACTATATATATGAAATAAATATTTAAGTATAAGTGACATTTACATATGTATATTTACTTTCTTTTTCTTTAAGTTACATTTCATGTATATAGTTTTAGGATGTTTGAGATTGGTTTTGGATCTCTAAGACTTATAATATAGATTCTAGGTTTTGGAGGATCTTATAATTTCTCAAACCTAGTAAAATTTTACTAATTAGCAAGATCCTATCACCTTGAAATTATCTAATGCTAGTTGTAACTATTGAAAAGAATTATCAAGCCTTTCCTCAAATATCTCTCTATATATCTCCTCTCCCCCCTCTCTCTCTACCTCACCCTCCCTCCTTTCCTTTCTACTTCTCTTTATCTCACCTTTCTCTCTCCTTATCCCTATATATATATATATATATATATATATATATCCATTATCCATCTCTCTCTACCTATGTCTCCCTCACTCCCTTCCTCCCTATCTCTCTATATGTATAGGGAGAGAGGTGAGATTGAGAGAAGTAGAGAGGGAAGAAGGGGGGAAGGGAGAGGTAGAGGGAGAGAGAGTGAGAGAGAAAGGTGGAGAGGATGAGGGGGTAGAGATATGGAGAGAGAGAGGGGGAAGGGAGAGGGAGAGATATCTAGAGGGATAGGGAGAGAGAGAGGTGAGAGATAGAGAAATAGAGAGGGAGGGAGGGAGAGAGAGGGGGGAGGGAGAGAGAGGGGGGAGGGAAGGGGGAGAGGAGAGGGAGAGATATAGAAAGATATCTAGAGAGAGAGGTGAGATAGAGAGTAGAGAGGGAAGGAGTGAGAGAGGGATAGGTAGAGGTATATATATATATATATGGTAGGGAGGGAGGGAAGAAAGGAGAGGGGAGAAATATATATAAAGAGACATCTAAGGAGAGGCTTGATGATTTTTTTTAATAGTTACAACTAATCTTAGACAACCACAAGGTGATAGGAAGCCTATTGATTACTAAAATTTGATAAAGTCTGAGAAATTATAAGCTCCTCCAAAACCTAGAATTCGTATTATACCTCCTAGAGATCTGAAACCATTCTCAAACATATACATGAAATAAAACTTAAAGTATAAAGAAGGAAATTTTCATATATAAATGTTACTTATAATTAAATGTAACATTGAGCTCTCTTAGCTATCTAACCATGCAATTTTTTCTATGTTTCAATTATGTTAAGGTTTTTATCTTTAATTTATTTTTCTAGTGTCTCCATTTTTTGTTAAAAGCAAATGTACAATATTTTTTAATTCATATTTACATGTTCATGGAAATTTGAAATAAATACATTTTTACAATCTAGAGTATTATTTATACATTAAAAAAAATTGATTAGTTTCCAAAATAATTAGGGGGCGCATGCTTAATTTTTTTTTTTTAGGATGTGTCCAATTTGAAAATTAGTAAAAAAAATCATATATTTATTAAAAAAATAGTAGAAAAATTGAGCATAAGCTATATGGTGCTAGCTAATTTTTCACCAAAGCATTTTTCAAATACAAAAAAAAATTAACATTTTAGGGGAGACCACACCAAATGATATGTTATATATTTTGATAAAAATAGGAGCATTTTGTGTGCCCCCTGAACCCCTTAATTTCCACGATTTAAAAAAAATAGTAGTTTAAAAAGTATATTCAACTCAATAAAACTCTTGGTCTTGTTGCATCTTCAAATTTTGAGCATAACTATCTTCAATTTATCATCCAAGGTTAGGTTTTCCTAATTTCAAAAAATTATAAAAATAAAGTGGCCACTTAAGACCCCCTTTTGGTCCCCCATTTCCATGCACATACCCTATTAGCAATGTGAAAGGATAAGTTGCATTAGATGAAGCTCAAGATTATTAAACATGGATAATTGTACACCTATTAGTGCATGGTTCATTTCAAAACATATTATAATTGGTCATAAATATTATAATATTATTAATATTTGTATAATGTTTTCAATAAGCTTGATGATACTATGTGAAAAGGTCAAATCTATTTTGTATAATATTATACTATTTTATTTCTAGTGGCAAGGATGTCCTAAGTGATCACTAAGTCCCTACTTAATACATTATTCGATATTATTTTGATATAAGATGTTTCAAATTTTTACTAAGCCAAAATAAGGTTGTCTACATTTGATGTGTCTTGTCTTTGATTCAATTTACAATGTAGTAAGAACAATATACCATATATTTTTTGAAAATTGAATTTGAAATTTTTGTGGGGAATTTTAAATGAGAATTCAACCTTATTCTTTGATGTGCTTGTATTTCAAAAATTTAATTTCTATAAGTTCTAACTTTTTAATGGTCCTTTTTTTTTACATTTAGACAACTTTTTTCCAAAAGGAGTTGTATTCCTACAATTAAAGATGTATTGTGTAGCATATCAAATAGCTTTGAAGCCTATAATTCCTTCCACTAAACACAAATTCTAGTCTCTTAATACTAGACTTAATCAATGTGTTTCACATGTATGTATTTTTAATGGGGTTGAAAATCTACTTGACGATGTAGAAGATACATTCCATGTAACCACAACCAAGCCTTTTTATTCTATTTATCCATATGAAGTTTCAAAATAAAAGGGGAACTAGAAACTTTAAATGATTTAGAAAGGAGGTTTCCAATTTAAGAGTCAATAGAAAAACCATATAATCTAAATACTAGTTGTGCTAATACACTACAAAAAATACCTGCTACCTAGCATTTTTAAGGATTTATATTGCTTGTTGCATCCATAGAAATTTAAAACTCAAATCATTGATTTTGAAAATTATTTGAGAGTACAAGTAAGTTCTAAACCAATTTAACATTGTATTGTATAATATAAAAATATGTTCTTAAATTCTCAATAAGTATCTCATTGACCCACTAGACAAAATAGGTGCCCTACCTAAGAAAAAAGATGACACAATGTTAAAAAGGAATTATTTCAAGTTTTATGGATGTGCAAAAGATAAATGCATATAAACAACATAAATTATTAAAAAATTTGAGCCAAATCAATCACAATTCACTAGAAAGGGTATGTTATATATTCTAACAATATGTACATCAAGGTCCTTGGTACCCATATCTTCAAAAACTTTCCCCTTATTCTAAGACTCAAGGAAATATAGCTTTATAATATTTTGTTCATAATTTCTTGAGAAATATGTGATGATTAAAAGTGACATTTATATCTAGATTGTAGCTAATAAAAAACTACTTTTAATTATTCTTTGATGGATGTCCATACCCTCTTTCAAAGATTCAAACTAGGCAAAGATATGGAAGCTACTAGCAAACCTTAAGGGTTCTAGATTTACAAATTTTAGTTATATTTTCTTCAAAGTTTTAAAATCCTATTCAACATTTGAACCCCTTTTGAGCATATCCTACAATCATATATTTCCATGAGATTGCATTTCTTTGAGGCATTTTTCAAACACTTCATGTCCTTTTCCTTTAAATCCTATTCAACAAACCCCTTTTGAACATATCCTACAATCATATCTTTCCATGAAATTTCAATTCTTCAAGGAATTTGTTAAACACTTCATGTCCTTTTTCTAAAGCCTGTTCAACAAACCCCTTTTGAACATATCCTACCATCATATCTTTCCATGAGATTGCATTTATTTGAGGCATTTGTCAAATAATTCGTGTTTTTTTTCTATAGATGTCTACTAAGGCATTTGCAACTACAAATTTGGGGAGGAAAACCCCCTTAAATTACATTTTGATGGATATCCATATCATCTTCAAAATATCCCCTTTTTTTGCATAGTCTACTTGGATGATAGAAAAGGTTGTAGAGTTTGATTTTTTTTTAAATTAATTGCATTTTCTTCACATGCATGTTAATAAGGTTATTTTTGAAAAACATTCCTTGGAGAAAATATAAATTATTAATAAGCAATGCATAAGTGGATTTTTTTTCTTTATAAAAATGTGTTCTTTAGAATGTAACTCTATAATAATTGAAGATGTGTAGAGAAATCCTCAAAAGGGTTGTGTGTTTGATGCCTCCTTCAACTAGTCCTATATCCATAATGTTGTGAGAGATGAGGAATGGATGGCAATGACATTTTATGATTATAATTAGAGTGTCAAAAATATCCTACCAATAAGCTACTTAGATACACTAAGCTACACTTCTTTCAAAGTATGATGTTATGAAAGAAAGGAAATTTCTATTTGTTTGACATTATTATGAATATTATATAGTTTTCTTGTGTTACTAAATGTTTTCCTTTTTCCTAAACTCTACAAAAAATCTATTAAGGATATAGTTCCATGAAGGGGCCTCTAGTTTTTTTATGAAAATATCCCTAAAATATTCTAAACTATAGTAACAAACAAAAACTAATTTATATAAAACTTTTTTTCCTTGAAACTAAAGTCTAAACAAGATTTCTTCAAAAAGGAAACTATATTCCTACACTTTAATAAATCCTTTTGAAGAAACAACCCTCTCAAGGGAAGTATGGAGCTTGCAATGAAGAGATTCCTTAATTTTCTAAAAATAGAGAAAATATTAAAATAATTAAAATAATTTCTCCAATATTATTTTTGACATAAATATATAATTATTTAAACAAATCCCCATAGATGATAAACATGTTTCATTTTTTAGATGAAAAAATATGAATATATTCAACAAATTTACTAGAATCTAGATCAAGAACGTGCATTCTTCACAAATAGTAACAACTAACAAGATGCTTTACTTACTCAAAAAAAGACAAATTTAGTATACCATAGAAATCTTGTCCCCTATATTGTGTGACCCTCTCCCTTTGATTCAAAATTCACAACCAATTTAAAAAAAATAAAATGATAAACATTCTAGTGACAAATATATGTGTATAACATTTGACAAAAACCCATATCTACATTGAAGGCCTCTCAAAGAATAAAGAAATCCTTCCCTCATAGAGCTTAGGATAAACCCAAAAGTCACTATTCTTTCTAGAAAACCACAAACACAAAGAGTTCAATTCATGTAATCCTAACCTTGTATTGAGTAGAAACAACAATCGTTTGAAGTGAATGACACACTAGATCTAAACCCGACAACTCCATTAACCTCAAAAAACCAAATAATATTCGATCAACATTTTAACAATACATTAACAGTAATTCCTTAAAAAATAAATTCAAGATACAATATATCAAAAATATAGACCCCTAAATGACCAATAAAATCCAAGAGAATA
Organism: Sequoiadendron giganteum; assembly: GCA_007115665.2. NCBI lineage: Eukaryota > Viridiplantae > Streptophyta > Pinopsida > Cupressales > Cupressaceae > Sequoiadendron > Sequoiadendron giganteum. Next base: position 254,374,253 of record CM021110.1, read on the forward strand.
GCTTCAACACTACAAGTGCATAACTCCCATAAAAAACTAAACCAAAATGAAATGAGTATAAACCAATGGTCATTCAGTAAATAATCTGATGATTTCCAAGTAATAATTCCATTCAAAATAAACACCTGATAGAATATTTAAATTCAGTTCCCCTGCTTTGATATCTTCAATGCACTATTAAGATGAAATGAAGCATCCATTGGCTCTCATCAACAAGCGTAATGAAACCTCTCTATGATCTCTTTGTGCTGGCTGTGACGCCATTGTCTCCTCCCTCTTATCTTTCTTTCTACCACTGCCAAAACTTTAAACAAAAAAAGTATTCATCTAATGTTGACAAATCTAGAGCCTTTAGAATACTTACATCTACTGCAATTGGCGAAATTGCTCTATCCTTCATGCTTTGATGTCTGTCCATAAAGCTTTGAGTACAAAAAATAAATAGAAAATGACTTAAAAGGGTCAAGCCATGAATGTGTCAAGTAATTTCCACATAAATTGGTATATATATATTTATCCCACATTGGACGACTCTCTTCGGTATAGACATCATGGAAAAAGTGTGACAGTGGAGATGTAATAGGTATATATATTTTTATCCCACATTGATTACGGAAAATAAAATACAATTTATTATATATCCAAATGGAAAAACATATGTTGTCTTTGAATAAACCCAAAGACTGCAGCAAGTCTAATAGACACTATTTCGAGGGTGATGATGAGAGATTATGTCTTGCATCCCATATGCTTGATATCTAATCTCGTTCTAGGCTGACTCGAACAGCACAAACAACGTGACCTTTTTTTGTTTTTTATTTATAATTTCTATTTTATTTATTCTTTTAACATTCATTTATAATTTCTATCTTATAGTTTGTTTGTTTTAGATTTCTATTTTATTTATTCTTTTAACATTCATTTATAATTTATATTTTATTTATTTTTTTAACATTCATTTATAATCTCTATTTTATTTATTCTTTTTAACATTCATTTATAATTTATATCTTATAGTTTGTTTTATTTATATGAAGTAAATATTACCTTCTAGATGTATGGTGTTAGATTTAGTTTCAATTTTATGTATTATTAACACTCATTTGTTTTTATTTATAATTTATATTTTGTTTTTAACCAACAAGATATGAAGGAAAAGTTACCCTTTAATTGAATGATGTTGAGTATAATTTATATTTTATTTATTGTTAGCATTCATTTGTTTTTATTTATATTATATTATTAATCTCATTTGTTTTTATTTCTAATTTCTAAATTGTTTTTCTATTTTATAATTTTTAAAAGGTGTTTGTTGTGCAAGTCTCTTCAAGCTCTATGATTAAAAAATATGTTCAATTGACCTCTTGGATCAAAAGTTATGGCTTCCAAAAGTTTGCATAGAAATATAAAAATGTGGACACATAAAAGAGTTGTAAACGAGAGTTACATTTGTTGATCAATTTATAATGCATGTTATAACACATCATAAGACATATTTTACTAGAGATAATGAAACCAAAATGGAATGCCCACACTTGGTTAGTGGATTATAATGAGGTTGTGAAAATTGGAAGGAATGTGTTATTTTTAGCATGTGGATTCATCTTAAGTTTTGGAATTTAGATGTCACTTTTTGGGTGGTTTTAGCTCTTGGTTTTCTAATTGCCATTTGATGGTTTCATATATTGTATCTTTTATATATGAGGTGCTTGAGATGGAGGGTGTGTGTAGATTTGATGCAAGTTATGACACATCATAAGGTATATTCTACTAATGCTAATGGAACCAAAATACAACACCCAAATTTGGTGAGTGAATTATAATGAGGTTATGACAAATAAAAGGAATATGTTACTTTTAGTCTGTGGATTCATCTTTATTTTTGGGATTTGGATGCTACTTTTTGGATAGTTTTAGTTCATGCTTTTCTAATTACCATTTGATGGTTTCATGTATTGTATATTCTATATATGAGGTGTTTAAGATGAAGGGTGTGTGTAGATAAGATGTGTGTTATGACACATCATAAGGCATGTTCTATCGAGGATAATGAAACCAAAATAGAATGCCCAAATTTGGTGAGTGTATTATAACAAGGTTATGACAAATGGAAGGAATACATTATTTTTAGCTTACGGATTCATCTTGATTTTTGGAATTTGGATGCCACTTTTTTTTATGGTTTTAGCTTGTGGTTTTCCATTTACCATTTGATGGTTTTATGTATTGTATCTTCTTATATTAGGTTCTTGAGATAGAGGGTTTGTGTAGATATGATACATGTTATGAAATATCAAAAATCATATTTATTGAAGATAATGAAACCAAAATAGAATGTCCAAATTTAGTGAGAGAATTATAATGAGGTTATGATAGGTTGAAGTGATAAATTATTTTTAACCTATGGATTCATCTTGACTTTTGGGATTTGAATGTCATATTTTGGGTGGTTTTAGCTTATAATTTTCTAATTACCATTTGATGGTTTCATATATTGTTATCTTATATATATTAGGTTCTTGAATGGAAGGTGTGTGTAGAGTTATGTAGATATTATTAAGAATCAGAATTCCTTCAAATATCTTGTTGGTGATACTCTTGTGAAGGATTTCTTTGCAAGTGCATTGAAATTATATTTCTTATTGAATAATACATTGGGTTTCTTTTAAGTACAAGGTTATTGTTATGAAAGGGTTTCCCCACATACATTTTTGTTATGATAAATTGTTTAATTTATGTTCATATGTGTTTCTTCTTTGTGAAAATTTTAAAATATTAAAATTTATATTACACTCTCCTCAAATTTTTAGTATAGGAAGTGTTTATGTATATTTTTATTCTTTTCATTTGGTATCATAGCCTAATCACCTTAAATTTTAGGCATTGGGTAGGGGGATTTTGTACCGAACTTCATTTGAGTGTGAGATTGCACAAAGAGGACTTAAATCTTATTGTAACAAGGGATGACAAGCATATCAAGGATAGAGATGGAGAAGTTCCTAGACACAAAATTTGAGTTGTGGAAGCTCAAATTGGAGGATATAATTATAAACTGAGATATATGGGTTGTAGTATCTAGATTGAAACCTACAATTACAACACAAGAAGAATAGGATAAGATTGATATAAGAAAGAAAATAGTCTTATTATTAGCATGAGAAGGATACTTTATCTAACTAGTTCATTCCATAGCTATTTATCCACTTAGGTCCTTTTCACACCTTATCACTTAATCTTACTTAGGGTACACATAGGATACTTATAACTTTATTTTTCATATCATAAGATTAAGATACTTGTCAAAATATTATGATATCATATCTCTCACCTTGGCCTATATAACCAAGGGGTTTCATTTGTATTCTCAATCTCATTCTCATTGTAAGCTTTAAACTCTCTTGAGTATAATACATTGTATTCTCTCATTTATTATTTCTAGATTTTATTTCCTTCATTCATTTATATTCTTGCATGGCCTTTCAGCCAAATCTTACATGGTATCAAAGATATTGTAAGTTTTGGGTTAGAAATATTTTAGGAAAATTGGGAATGTAGAGCTATTATTTTTTAGAAAACGTGAGTATGTTCTTCTCTTATATCCTTGGATGATTTGGAGAATAAAAATGTGTGGAGAAAATACTAGTATTTATAGGGTTCAAATATTGACTTGCTAGTTGTAGGAGTTTTGAAGCTTCTTGGAGAAATGTTGAGCTCACCATTGAGTCTAGAGTAACTAAGAAGTTAAATTTACCTTTTGTTTCACCTAAAATGGACATTGGAGGCCAGATCTGCAAGAGTTTGAAGTGGGAAGGTTGTTGTAAGATCTAATAAATAACTACTATTCTAGAGAGTTTTAGGTTAAACCTGATGTGTCCATTGCACTCAAGAGGCCCAAAAACCCTAAAATCAGCTATAAATTTGTTGATTTTGGACACAAATGTAAAAAAAAGAAAAAAAATAGTTCAAAGAGTTGTATGACCCCCATGAACTAGTAAGTACATTTCTTTTCACATTTTTTAGTGATATCATGATAATCACATCTTGTAGTATTTTTTTAATGTTTAAAAAATTATATAAAAATATTAAAAATGTTGCTTTAATTTTTTAAATAAAAAATAAATTCAAAATTTATGTAAGGTACTAGGTACCTACATAGGTGCATGCCCCAATACCACAGAATACCCCAAGGTACACAAGTGATCATTGAGTCGCATTTCCCTCATCAATAGGTCATAATCTATTTAAAATCTTTTGACCCCTTTGGTTTGGGGTGTGGCCTTCGACCCCCCAAACACTCTTTCATTTGGTCATATGATTTTTTTTTAATTCAACCATTATAACCTATAGTATGCCAACCCTTAAACTATACGATAATTTCCCCTACAAAATTCGACAATGATTTTTGTGGAACCACCATATTTGGTGACTTGTTAAACTTGGTAAAGGTCTAAAATACCTAGCACTCCTCTATATTCAATGAAAAATTAAACTAGTAGAGTGACTTCTATTTTTGCAATATCATCAAATTTGATGTCAATTCCACTAAATTTGGTGGAAGGAGAAATTTTAAAACTATGGCCCCTCTCCGTTGATTGGTTCTCTTTTGAAGACCAATGTTGACAACTCATAACTCAAGATCCCAACCTTCAATTTTTGTGCATTTTCTTATTTGGGCTGTTTTTTCATGATCTACACATTGGTGAATATGGTTTAAGATTTCAGTGCATGGAGTTTTTAGAAATTGAAAATTCTTATAGAGGACACATGTCACAATTTTCATTTTGGGAACTGAAAGGAAGATTTTTGTTGGAATTTTATGCTTGGTAGATAGAACAACAAAATTCCTCACTCTCATTCAAGGACAAACTTTAGAGATCTCAACCTCAAGTATGTAAAGGAGAAAGAGACCTTGCAATAGGGTTGTCATAGGGTTTGATGTTTAGACTAATGAGGGGTTCACCACCATACTAGGGCTTGGAAAGACTAATAAAATGCAAATCAAAATGCTTAAACCCAATGCAATGCAATCTTTTACTAAATGACCTAGAAAAGTATGTACAACAGAATAGAAAGCCGCAAGATGAAATGTGTGTACCTGGAAATCTAAAGATGACTAGATGAAGGCTTGAAATGCTGAAAATACTGATTATAAAGCCTATTAGGACTCATACACCAATCTGTGTGATTTAGTCCTAGATTTGAGTTTTTGTGCAAAAACTGAAATCTGGCAAATGGGTGTCTGAAACTATAAAAAACTAGAAAATGACCTATATTGGGACTCATACGCCAAAATCGGCGTATCAATCCAGTTAAGTTTTTCTAGAACTTCAAGGTCTAAATATGCTCCTTAATGTCTGCTCTATCCTTTCCAATTGATTCCCGGATCTGAAACCTTGATTTGCAACCTGTAGAATTATTTCAATTATCTTCAATGCAAGGTGACAACTTTGACAACTTTGAACACTTTGACAACTTTCTCTAAGCTTTCTCTTCAATATATCTTCAACATAGACTTTCAAATCACACACTAAAGAGAGGGAAAAATGTTGTTTTGTTAGTGGATAGGGTTTTGCCTTGGCCAAACCCCATTTTGTTAATCTCATTGAAATGAAATTAAATAGGAATGGAGAATGATGAATGAACAAAACAAGATGTTGCAACTCACCAAACCCTAGCAATAAAGTGTTGCAAACATGTATGAAGTGGATCCAATGGATGTAGATCTTGAATCTTGTTTGAATATGATAGATCTTGAATTGAATGTTAACTTGAATCATGAAACCTTACATCACAATTGTTAGCTCAAAAAAAAACATGATGCATGATGACTTTGACATGATGCTTGATGCTTGAATAATACTCTAAAACACTTGATAATCTGCCCTTGAATGCTCTTGTGAACTCCAATTTTATATGATAATTATCATTCAACTTGATAGGTGAAAATGAGTGAAATAACCTTGTATTTATACTTAATTATGCCAAATTTCCCAAAATTACAACACTACAAGCTAACATCAGATCTAGGAGGATAAAATCCCGCCAAGAATTTGAATTAATTTTAATTTTGGGCCACACGGGACTCATACGTCCAAGGTGGTGTATGAGTCCCATTAGGCATAAATTATGGGACCAATTTCAAAAATGCTTAGAAAGGTGTAAAATCCAAATCAAGACCCAAAACCCTAGGTGGGACCCGTACGCCCAAGGTGGCATATGAGTCTCAGACCACCAAATATGGGCCACACAACCTAAAAGCACTTGAATTATGATTAGATGTTGATTTGTGTCGGGATTATCCTTGAAAAGATGCATTAAATGAGGCTTGTGGATGGAAAATAAGGCTAATTAAAGCATAAAGAAGCCCAATTATTAATGATAACCTTACAAAAGTGTGAAAGTGTGTTACAACACTTTACAACACCCTAAATAATGTATGATTAGGTTTATCTAGTTTACAAGGGCCCAAGACCTAATGTGAGTGTGTTAAACACATTACAACACTAATTCAAGATATCATTAAGCTCAATTTTATGAGGGCGCAAACAAGTGTGAAAATGTCACCGATGACATTTTTTGACACTACATTTAGCCCCCACTTTAGTGAGAGGATGAACTTGCTTCAAAATCACTAAAGTAGACAAACCTGCTTCAAGAGGGGTCCAAGTGTACCAATGTCGGTAAGATAGGATGACAACGATCAAGAGGGGTGATCAAGCCCCCAAGATAAAGAACCTATGGAAAACCAACATAGATACAAAATAACACATATGAAATTGATATAAAGAGCATCATCAAGGAACAAACATGCATTGCCAAAGATAAAGAGAAAAAAGAAAAATAAAAACAAAATAGGGGTGGATCAAGCTTCGATTGTTTGTCCATCAGGATGTGGATCAGATCTAAGTTGTTTGTCCAAAAAATGCACTCTCACTCTGAGGCAATAGAACTTCAAGCTATCCACTAGGTGAGGATCTGAAAGAGGTGAGACACATACACACATGGTCGGTATGCACTCACACACACACACGAGAGTGTATGGGAAATTCATGCCTTGGTTGGGATTCTCGTCAAAAACCATACCAAAGTTATACCTCTTGATAACTTTGATAAGGCACCACACAAAAATGAACTTTGAGCTTCATGAGGCAAGAAAAATTTCATATGCTTGGAACTCATGAACAAACAAGATGGCTTCGTAGGCATACAAGATGTATTATGCAAGGTGGCCATATAACTGGAATTTTGTAAATGCAAAATGTAAAGAATGTTCAAAGGATTCTTTCTTAGTTCATGTAAGGTTTTTTAACTTAGGGAACATTGTGCCTAATGTATCCAAGAGAGGACCAATCAAAGGATAAAATATTCATAACTTAGGGGATGCAGTGTGTCTCATCAAGCCACTAAGAGGAATATAATATGCTAAGAAAGATCATGCTCTAGAAGGACATCACACCCAATGTCATCCAAAAAGTGAAAGAAACGTCACATGGAATAAAATACTACAGCATGAAACATGAAAAATATTAAAATTCTAAAGAATAATGCCAATGTATCCCCCCACTTTAAATAAATTGCTAAACATCTTGTTGTGAGCAATTACTTTAAAGTAGAAAATGATAAATGGTAACAATAAAGAAGACATGAGAGCTAACTTGGAAATCCCTATGCCAAGTCATATGTTTCCAAATAAATCTACATCACGTAGAAAAAAGAGGGGTTCCCCCAAAATGAAAATCCAAACACATGAGGGATCTATGGATTTGGGGTCAATATGTTTTTGCTACAACATTTTTAGAGAGCTCAAAACTATTATCATTCCCAAAATACACATAAAACTGGAAGAATTCCACAAAGAGAGCGAAAACAAAGAAAATCCTTTCAGGTCAACATGAATGTCTTGATGCCTTGCATCATCTACAAAAGGAAAACAAAAGACAAAATAAAAGATAAAGAAAAATATTTTGGTTCAACATGGAAGAGACATGAATGTCTCGACGCCTTGCATCATCCCTAAAAGGAAAACACGAGATAAAATAAAAGGCAAAGATAGAAGATTTATGACATAAAGAAGAATGTAGGTATAAATAGAGGAATGCCACAAAGAGAGAAATGCATCAAACAAAACATGATGGGGGATAACATTAGGCACATGCAATCACACAAAAGAAAATGAAAATGAAATAATACAAAATACTAGTAAGGCACATGTGATTCAACCTATGAGCAAGTTGTTTGCATCCCAATTATGTTTATCATATACGAATGGTGGAAAACTAGCCAAAGGGACAGTAGAAAGTGATGAACTAGGGTCATTTCCAAGTTCAACACTCTTGCTAGGAGAATTATCATGTAAGCTCATAGAAGAGGAAAATAATTTATTCAATTCATTATGCACCTCTTTGTCAATTTTAGCAACCTCCTCATCATCATTCAAGTTAATCACAATAGGAGGTCAAATGATAATTTCCAAAGAAGGGTTTAGCTTTTGTTGTGGAATAATATCTTTTTGTTTCGATGAAGGGGGAGAATCATCATGTATTGCTTCAATAAAGTTTGGATCTTGATTTTCTTTGTTTATTTCTTCATTTAACTTTTGAGCAAGGGCAAGACGTCTACGCCTACACTCCCTAGCACCTTTGTTTCTTTTAGTTCATTTTTCAAGTTAAACTTATGTAGGAACGGGTTAATCAACCATAGGTTTCTTTTCTTCCCTAAGGGGAGGAATGGAAGTAACCATGGAAGGTTGTTCAACCACTTTCTCTTTGACTTTGGTGTAATGGGATTGGTTTCATTATCTCTTGCTATTTTTGTAGGAAATGGGTGAAGGTTGTGTGTTAGGTTGGTCTTGGTTTTTTGGAATGTATTTTGGTTCAATCATGGTTTCATCAAGGATGGTAGGCTCAGTCGAGGGTATATGCATGTTTTAAAGGGATAATTCTGCTATTTTTTGTGCCTTGAACTTTTGATAGGATCTGAAAAGGAAGTCCTCATGAGGTTTAATAGGTTTCATAGGCTCAAGCCAAAAGAAATTTTCCATGGAAAGATAAAGGTTTAAAGCCAATATGATGCACAACAAAAATTTCATTGTCAGAGGGAAACTTTAAGCATTTATGCACAACTGACAGGACCACTCCCATGGAGCATAGCCATGGGTGACCAAGCTTCACACATAATTCATCCAATGTCAATATGATGGAGAATGAGAAATCTAGCATTTCCGGTCCTACTATTACAGGTAAGGTGATTGATCCCATCGCATGGAAATCAAAACCATTATGTGTCTTGATCCATGCTTTTGATTTGTCATATATTTCTTAATAAATCTCATGTAGAAGTAAGAATTCCTCAGTGATCACGTTCTCTTCACAGATGTGATCTATTAATATCCCATTAGTGGGCTTATCATAGATTCAGTCAACTATGTAAAGAGGACCATCATGTGCATGTTTAAGTATATCTTTAGAGGAGAAAGCAATGTCCAAAGGAATTTTAGTTCGGCCCTTACACTATTGAGTTTCAACCAATGCAACCAAACCATCGATAGGATTATGTTCTTGTTGATCAATATCCATAAGACTTTGTTGAATTGTATCTATGTTCTCATCATCCGTGCCAACATTCATCACATCCATCTTTGTATTTTCACTAGCTTTGACAAATGAAATATTATGTTTCGGCATAGGATTGGTAAATATTTTCAAGTTTTGGTTAGGAGGAGCCATGAACTTATTTCCTTGATCATTAACACCTCCAATGGAAAGCCGACCGAAGTCAATGAGGTCTTGCACAAGATGTTTAAGATGCTTACAATGTTCTATATCATGTCCATTTTTTCGGTGATAATCACAATAAGCATGTGATCTAAATTTCAAAGGTAGAGGATTATTAGGATCAGGTGTTCTAGTGAGATGCAAGGTAATTATTTGTTGTTCTAAAATTTGTGTTATTGTGTTATGAAGACTATCGAGTAGGGGAGTGAATTGTCTTTTCGAGTCTCCATAATTAAAGGGTATCATTGCTTTTACGATAGCTACTTGGATATTGACTTGTTGGGTTGTTTTTTGAGGGGGATTTAGCTGAAGGAAACCTTTATTTTTCTTCCTAAAAGGTTGGTAATTATTTTGGTTTGTGGACTCGGACTTCTCAGTTCGGCTAGAAGTGGACTTTGTATCATGACTACTAACCGAGTTTTAATAATCACGGAGGGTAGTGCATAAGTGCATGAAGGAGAGAAATTTTCTTCATGGTAATCTTGTCTTGTATCTTACTTTGCAATTTTTCTATAAACATCTTTTCAAGGTGAGGGTTAGGAAATTCGACATCGATTTGGGAATAAAGTGATTCATAACGTGAAATAAATTCAGTAATCTTTTCTTCTTATTTTTGCTTACATCTCACAAAATCTACAAAGGTCGTCTTAAGAGTCATATGCACTTGGAAATGGTTTATAAAGGCTTCAAAAAGTTGATTGAATGAATGAATTAATTTGTTCGGTAATGAAGAAAACCATTCTAAGGCATTATCTTTCAAGGACCTAAGGAAAATTTTAGCCAAGATTTTATCATCAAGGACAAAATCACTACATAAGGTGGTATAAGCGGAAACATGGTGAGAAGGATCTCCTTTACCCCCATATTTCTCAAATCTAGGCACCTCTACACCTTGTGACATCGGTGTTCATAATATCTCCAAAGAAAATAGACTGCTTTTGGCATAATATGTAGGTGGGCCATTTTGATTTTGATTACTGATGGAAACTTTCTTTTGAAGGGATGAAACAGTTTGCCAAAGTTGGTTTATGAGAGGATCATTTCTTTTGTTATGAGATGGAGGTGAAAAAGGTGAAGGGGTGTATGTGTTTTAGGGACAAGTGAATGGAATTTTTGTAGGTGGTAAAGTGGTAGGAGATATGATGTGTGATGCCACAAAGGTACTAAGGATGCTAGCAGAAATACCCAAGGAAGGAATCACATTACTAGTAGGTTGCATTGTTGTTGTAACTTGAGGGTTGGTGTAGGTAGGAATAGAGGCAATTATTATGGGAGGAGTAATTTGAATTCATCCTTGACTTGTGACATTGTTAGACGTTAAAGGACAACTAATAGTTGAGGTAAGGCATTTCCCAAGAATCTGAACTATGTTATGTGCAAGCTCTATTCCATCTTCATTTTTAATCATGTGATGTAAGTTATCTATAAGAGGGATAGTGGTGGTTGAAATGTTGTCATTTCTCACTTGATGTTTTAGGTTTACTAAGTCTTCGTGAATTTGGATTATGTTTTCTTGTGGAACACTAGCAACCATTATTTCAACATCATGCATCACACTACTTGAAGGTAAGGAACTATTAAGGGTATGGTCCATACCTAGTGTACTAGTGTCAATACCATGAGTGAAAGAGTTAGACAACCCAAGATCCATGACGATTGTGCTATCAAGGGATGACATGAGTCTCAAACTTCGTCTCACTATAGTATTAGCAATAGGACACCAAATACTCATGCAATGGATACTAAATTCAAGATGGATGCAAATGAAATTTAAGCTCAATGTAATGAAATGAATATAGCAGAAAATATGTAAACTGAAACAAAAATTTATCAACAAAAAATAGGAGCATAGAAACAAATAATTTAATTCTATAAAATTTAGTTCAAAATCTGCACTGGGACTAAATCACCTAGATGGACGTATGAGTCCCAGTGAGGTTTTTTTTCAATTTTTAAAAAAAAATTAAAGTGAATTTTATGATTTTTATGTTGTATGATCTATAACTTAAGTGAAAATGTAGTTTTCATATGATTTTCAATGATTTGAGATGCAAAAATGTAACCTATATGCACTTTCACTAATGCAAAATTTAGAAACCCTAGAATGCCAATTAACTAATGAAATATTAATGTAAAATAAATCTAGGATGATGATGCATTCCAAATCAGAGTTATGATGTTCTAAATGTAGGCTCACTAAAATTAAAGGAAGAATTTTGTATGGTGAGATTCTATGCTTGGGAGAAAGAACAACAAACTTCCTCACTCTCATTCAAGGACAAACTCTAGAGATTTCAACCTCAAGTATGTAAAGGAGAAAGAGATCTTGCAATAGGGTTGTCTTAGGGTTTGATTATAGACTAATGAGGGGTTCACAACCATTCTATGGCTTGGAAAGATTAATGAAATACAAATCAAAATGCTTAAACCTAAAGCAATGCAACCTTTTACTAAATGACCTAGAAATGTATGTAAAACATAATAGAAAGTTGCAAGATGAAATGTTTGCACCTGGAAATATGAAGATGACTAGATGAAGGCCTAAAATTCTAGAAATAATAATTTTAAAGCCTGTTGGGACTCATACGCCAATCTAGGTGATTTAGTCCCAGATCCGGGTTTCTCTGTAGAAACTCAAATCTAGAAAATGGTGTCTGAAACTATAAAAACATGGAAAATGATCTATATTGGGACTCATACGCCAGAACTAGCATATCAATTTATTTAGGATTTTTTTTAACTTCAAGGTATAAATATACTCCTTAATGTCTTCTATGTTCTTTCCAATTGATTCCCAAATCTGAAACCATGATTTGCAACATGTAGAAGTCTTCCAATGATCTTCAATGCAAGGTGACAACTTTGACAAATTTCTCTAAAATTTCTCTTCAATGTATCTTCAACCTAGACCTATGAATCACACACTAAAGAGAGGGGAAAATGTTGTTTTTTTAGTGGATAGGGGTTTTCCTTGGTCAAATCCCATTTTGGTAATCAATCCTTGAAATGAAATGAAATAGGAATGGAGAATGATGAATGAACAAAACAATATGTTGTAACTCACCAAACCCTAGCAATAAAGTGTTGTAAACATATATGAAGTGGCTCTAATAGATTTATATCTTGACTCTTATTTGAATATGATAGATATTGAATTGAATGCTAGCTTGAATCATGAAACCTGCATCATAATTATTAACACAAAAATAAAAATGATGCATGGTGAATTTGACATGATGCTTGATGCTTGAATAATACTCTAAAACACTTGATAATCTGCCCTTGAATGCTCTTGTAAATGCTTGAATGCTCTTGTGAACTCCAATTTTCTATGAGAATGCTCATTCAACTTGATAGGTGAAAAAGAGTGAAATAACCTTGTATTTATACTTAATTATGCCAAATTTCCTAAAATTACAACACTACAAGCCGACATCAAATCTAAGAGGATAAAATCTCGTCAAGAATTTGAATTAATTTTAATTTTGGGCCACACAAGACTCATATGCCCAAGGTGGCATATGAGTCTCATTAGGCATAAATTATGGGACCATTTTCAAAAATGCTTAGAAAGGTGTAAAATCTAGATTGGGACCTAAAACCCTAGGTAGGACCCATATTCCCAAGGTGGTGTATGAGTCCCAAACCACCAAATCTGAGCTACACAACCTAAAATCACTTGAGTTATGATTGGATGTTGATTTGTGTTGGGATTATCCTCAAAAAAATGCATTAAATGTGGCTTGTGGATGCAAAATAAGGCCAATTAAAGCATAAAGAAGCCCAATTATTAATGATCACCTTAGAAAAGTGTGAAAGTGTGTTACAACACTTTACAACACCCTAAATAAGGTACAATTAGGTTTATCTAGTTTACAAGGGCGCAAGACCTAATGTGAGTGTGTTAAACACACTACAACACTAAGTCAAGGCATCATTAAGCTCAATTTTATGAGGAGGGCCCAAACAAGTGTGAAAATGTCACCGACAACATTTTTTAACACTACAGGAACTTCAAAGCTACATAGTTTTTGCATACGACCTCGGATCAAGGTGATTCTTTTTTAAAAGTGCATGATTTTTTGTGTAATTTTTAGTAGTGCTATTTATTTCACTTGGTATTGTACCGAAATTCCACTTTCAAATATGCTCATTCCTACAGGATTTGTAAAATCATTGAAGTCCAATCCACTTATCATTTCTTTCCAATGTAAATTTGTAACACTAACTATAATTGCTAAATCATTTCTCTCTTATGGGGGCAATTTTTCCTCACATGGGGTTTTTTCCTTCACGTTTTCTTGAGAGCATTTTTCCTATTTTTTCTCTCTTTTGGAGAGTTTTGTCCCACAAGATTTTCTCCTTTTGTTTACTTGTGAGATATTTCTTTCTACATGGGTACCTCATTAGGCCTAGTAGTCAGGACCCATATTTACATCTTTGCACTATCTAATTCTCCCTATGTTGCACTTAAGGAGGGATGATAGTGTGAATATGGTCCTTTATCTAACTAGTTCATTCCCTAGCTAGTTATCTACTTAGGTCATTTTTACACCTTAGAATTTAATTATACTTAAGGTACACATAGGATACTTATCACTTTATTTCTCATATCATAATATTATGGCATTTTTCATAATATTATGATATCCTATCTCTCATCTTGGCTTATATAACCAAGGGCTTCCCTTTGTAATCTCAATCTCATTCTAGTTGTAAGATTTGCACTCTTGAGTAGAATACATTTTATTCTCTCATTTTTTATTTCTAGCTTTTCTTTCCTTCATTTTATTTGCATGTTCTTGGGTGGATTTTTCTAGCCAAATCTTGCACTTATTAGACCTAGTTTGGCCAATTTAGTGTTGTTGAATAGACATGAAAACATGATCATAGTGTTCAAATCTTTAGAATAATCTTATAGAAATTTACCAAACTAAATCCTTGGTGAATGATATTTTCCTAAGAAAGAAGTTGTATACCCTTAAGATATTGGATGGTGGGTTTGTGGTCAAATTTCCAAATGCCTTCAATATGATACTTACCTAGTTACACCCCGTGGGAGTGAAAATGGAGGATTATTATTGTATGATCTTGTTTCTCTTTACCAAACTCATGGTACCATATCATCATTTCCATTGCAAGCACTACCTCCAAATTCAAGATAGATGAAGTGGTTGTGTCTTTTATTTCTAAAGCAATGAGAAGGAAGATTTTTGAGTTAGCTAAGGAAGCTCTAGTGGTTCCTTGAAAATCTAAAGATAAAGGTAAGAAGGACAAGAAGAAAGAAATTCTATATCTAAATCCCATTGGAGATCCAAATCTTCTACTAAGTTCAATTAATTTTTTCATGTGTTTCATGTGTCTTGTCTCAAAAGGGCAACTGGATAATATGTTATACCATTAATAGATTTTTCACTATTGGATGATGAAAGGAAGCTCATTAAATGGCATTAGAAGCCATCATTAGTACATAAGAGAAGAAGTTGAGGAAAAAAGAAAAATTAAAATACTTGATTCATTTGAGGAACCTACCTATAGAAGATGCTACATAATAGGGATTGTCGGCCTCCTACAATGATTTAACAACTAAGCCATAACAAATATGATTCAGAGATTGTAAATATAACCTAAATAGTTGTTTCAATCATCATGAAGGTGCATTTAACTTGTCAACCTAGGGACGTAAACTTTAAATGGGTCAACATAGTATGTGCACTAGGAATCCAAAGTAGCCATATTTATCCTACAGCTAAGAAAGACTCAATGTTGAAAGTAAATTGCTTGGAAGGAAATAATATAAATGTTGAGCATCAACTAATAACTAAAATAAGCTGAAATGCATGACATAAATGAAAATCTGAGTGAACAAACAAGAAATTACTATGTCTTCTTTGGTTGCAAGAACAGTCACAGAATGGAATTCTAGTGGTTGCAGGAATAGAAGGTGCTAGATTCTTGACTAATTACTAAACAAAAAATTAAAAAATAAACTAAACTAAGGTATGGGATGGAATAATCACCAAGTGGCCCCCCTTGGATGAGTATCCCCTAAAACAAATGTAAACTCGGATGCACAAACTTATAACTTCATTTCTTTCATTGGAAAAAATAAGTACAATTTAGCAACATGGTTGTATTACTGAAAAACTAAGAATGTGAGTACATCATCAAATTAAGCAGCCCCTTGAGAAGGAGCATCTGATTCTTATTTATAGAAGCTACTAACTAAACACATAGCAAGGTGGTCAACTCCATCAGAATAGGAGGATGCCACATTAGGGAAAGCATAAAAAGTGGAGAGGTGGTTACGCATGCACAAAATTTGGTTAGGCATGTTTGCCTCAATGCAGATCTAGCACAACAGTAACACCTATATTTTCTCACCAGACAATTAATGATCATTTATAAGGTGGTTACAGCTCTAATTTGAATTAGGAATCTCCCGCCATCAAGAGCCTTTCTTCATTGAATATCCACCTTGTTGATCGGTATGGCGGATGACCAGCTAGAGGAATCCTCCTGAATTGCAGGCCTCTAATTATATTTGTATGACAATATTAGCATGCATGACAACTTCATATCTATAACTATCTCAAAGTGGCATTCATTAATCACATGTAAAATTAATGTAGATAGTTCATATAGCATGTTAATGTCATTTAAAGGTTATGAAAATAAGTTCATGCCCAAAGTCTATGATTTTAAGGAAATATCATAAAAAGGTCAAAATCCAAGCATCAAAGTCTATGACAACTGCAGCAAATGGATAACAAAAATTATCAAATTTGAACCATAAACGAGACTCATCACTCCCACCAACCTAAGGTTTTTTTGGTCCTCCAGCAAAAGAAGAGTTATTTTTTCGCTTGGTCAATGCCCTGAAATTTGCAACTGCTAGCTTTCCTACATCAATTTATGTTGTGTGTGAATTAGGGTCCCAATAGAACCCTTGTTGTTTTCCAACTTGCTCCATCTCTATCTCTTTCCATCTATGTCATATTAGTAGTACCTGAAGTTTGGCATAGGCCACAGTAGGATAGGTGGTTGAAAAGTTACTGGAAGCCAAAATTGTTCCTTTGTCCTTCCAATCTATATATATCTATCAACTCTCTTAAGTGTTGCAACATAGTTATATGTAGAATGAGGCTCAACTTGTTTCAAATCATCAATTAGGTTGTTCCACCTTTGTGACAGGTATCCCATTACAAATTATCCTGTGGTTTTTTCTACCTCCTCATATTCTATATAAACTACTTCTCTCTTAGGCAAGATCCTACTGCCATAGCTTGGTTGGTAAATAATTTTGTGCAAATCCTTTAAAATGTCTCATGGATTTCTAGATTCAGCCTTGATGGGAAGGGGAGTGTTGGATTCAATTTTCCTATAAGTCCTATATTGCTTTCCCCAACTAACATCATTCTGTATCCAGGACATAAATTCCCTTAATTCAACATCTCCAACATACAACAGTGGATTCCAATCATGGTATTTGGTCACATCATAATTATGCAAATAGAATTCACACAACAAATTCTTCATTTCAGGAGGAGCAATCTGAGAAGCATTGAAAAATTCAAGACGGGTCTCAATGGAAGGATTCAAACCTAAAACAATCCTTGCTAGTTTAAAAGAAAGATGTTACTCCTTCAAATACATAGCATAGACCCTTGGAGGAGTCTTTCACTCTAAGATCTGATGTACTAAGGTTTCCATATTATCCACCTTTTTCTTTAAAGCAATAATCTATTCATTCTTATCCTCAATCTCTTCATCTCTCTTTTGAATTTCCCTCTTTAGCCTGTGTTTCTCTGCTTTTCATTCTTCTTCCCTCCTTTGCACTTATTTCCACAAGTTCATGGATATCACGTTCATAAAATAATCAAAGGGCCTATGTATTACTACCAAAAAAAATCCTGGCACTTTTGCTTGCTCTTCATGAAGTACCAACTGTAGGGCTTCTATTTGTTCAGCCAATTCCAGCTGCAGGGGTGTTGAATGTTCTCCAAGTTATAGCTTCAACGTCTCAAGTTCTTGTTCTTTCTCTTTCTGCAGGAACTCTTGCTTCTTCTCTTGTTGTAGGAGCTCCTGATTTCCCTCATACACTTGGATTTCAACTTGTTCTATGATGTTAGCAAGTTCTACCAGTGTTATGCTTACTACTTCCTCAAATGTGCCATTTTCCACTTCCTTTGTCTAAATTTTCAGCCTCAGAAGAACTAATCTCTATGGTTTTCTTATCTATAGGAGGGTTTACACTAGGGCTTGCACCAAAATTTGAGGCACCAGGAGTGGCTCCAACATTGCACACTCTCCTACTAACCCTATGAGGTTGAGGAAAAACCTAGGTCGCAAATGATCTGGTCTAATTTGATCAATATTCAAGAATTATTCTCAAGTTATATCAGACACATCATGTAGAGACTTCTCAACTAATAATTTGATCAGACAATGGTTGGAAACACAATTTTCCCTACCTTTTTGGGTCTCGACAGCCATGATTGAAAGAAGTTGGAAAAGCACTTTTTTGGCACATTCATTCTTCTCATGTGCCTCATGTGGTTCAGGAGTTTGAAATGCACATAATGTAGATTCAACTGACAACCTTCGTAGGTAATGTACTTCACAACATAAACTACTAATTTCTTCCATGGCTCAGGTAGAGAGACTCTCTTTACACCTTATTTTTCCACACTCAATGGAGGGTCCCTAGGTTTTGTAAATTCAGCCCTAACTGACCTAACATCTTTGGTAGCAGGGTAATGTTCACCATCGGTAAGCAACCTTGTAACTTTTGTAATCCTCACTTCAGAGGCTATGACCTGCAACCCTTTTATCATGGAATTTCCTTCAAAAAATGTTTGAGAAAATTCTAATGCAACGAATTCATCAAAACCATTTAGCTTCAAGAAATAATCTATCCATCCATAATTTCTTAACTCGAATAGGTAAGGTGCATCCTTTATTAGTACATCATGAACCATGGGTTCATTTCAAATTAACCCACCTCCCATTGTTTAGTTATCTACAATCAAACAGTCACTTTGCAAAGCTTCCCTTCCTGTAATCTTTGTTTGAAAGCCAAACTTCTCCTTCCTGCAACACTGCCAAATTTCCAACGCTAACGTCGTCTGAATTTTACCTTTTGGATTAAGATTATGACAGGAGCAATAAAGTTAGTAAGGAGTAATAAATGAAGGCTATGATCAAGGAAAATAGAAGTGGTTGATTTCATTTCACACATGTGAGTCATCTCACTCAGAATTCAAATCAGCTCAATAACTTAAACTCTATTGACGTGAACCAGTTCGGACAAACATGCGGACATGGTATTCACACTTTCCCCCCTCCAACCTAAATTTGCACATGTGTCCTCACATGCGAGGTGGAATGACGATTTGATAGGGGTAGGTAATAATTACATGTTACGGTGAATGCACTAAAATATAATTAAGATATAACAATTGAAGCACACATACCTGAATTCATGGAAGATTTACTGTAAAAATTATGGAGAAAGTACCAATCACTTTTTAAGAAATTAGTTGAGAAATCAATGAAAGTGGAGCAAAATGAGGTGGAATAGAATGAAGTGAAATGATGGTGGCGTGACGAAAGAGAGAGAAAGGTGTAATGGATGGGCGGATGGGTGAAGAAGTGGACCCCCACAAAAGTGGAAGTCTTTATTATGACAAGTTACATAACTTAGCTATCCAGAAGGAGGGGCACTAGGTCCGCTTCCTTCAACGCAGGAAGTTTGGGTGCTACATGCTTAGTGAATTGTTGCAGGAAATCCTCCTTAGAATTTGGCTTGTGATAAAACCTAAGGTTATGACCATTGAAAATAAGCTTAAATCTGACAGGGTCAATGGTAGTGATTTTAACAACTCCATTGGAAAAAATTCAGCAACCTTATATGGTCCTAGCCACCTTGTCTATAATTTTACTGCATTGTCTTGATACCTTGAGTCATAGAGTAGTGCCCAGTTGCATGGCTGGAATTTTTTATCCTTGATGAATTTTTCATGCCACCTTATTCTTTGATTCTACACTACCTATGTGTGATGCAAGGCTTCCTTCCTCCTCTCATCCAAAGCACTCAGCTACATGATTTTGTCCCTTTGCACCTCAGAGATATCCATCCCCAAGTCTCATGCAATCCTAAGAGTCTTATGCTCAAATTCAATGGGCATCATAGTTTTCTTTCCATACAACATCTCAAATGGAGTGAATCATGTAGTTGTTTTCCATGTAGTTTTGTAGGCCCAAAAAACTTCCAGTAGTCTGCTTGCCCAATCCTTTCTATGGATAGCCACTGTTTTGGTCAAAATGGCTTCAATTTATTTGTTGATCACCTCAACTTGGCCATTGGTCCAAGGGTGATAAGGTGTATACTTCATGTGCCTAATGTTATACTCATTTACCAATGATGTAACAAGGGTTGAAGTGAATTGAGCCCCTTGATCAGTCACTATCTCTCTTGGAACCCCATACCGTGTGAAAATTTCCTCATAAAGAAATTTTGCAACCTTATTATCTTTTGCATGATTCATGGCCTTAACTTCTACCCACTTGGTTACATAATCAGTTCATACCAAGATATAGGATTTACCATTTGATAGAGGATCAATGGGTCCTACAAAGTCCAATCCTCACTTATCAAATGATGTGATTACTACCTGGGGGTAAAGTGGCATCTCATCATATTTGGTTGGCTAACCCATCCTCTGGCATATGTCACATTTCCTTATATATCTTCTTGCATCCTTTTGGAGTGTGGGACAGCAATATCTTGTGTTTAAAATATTCATTGTTGTCCTCTTGGCTGCAAAATACCCTCCACAAGGTTCGTTGTGACATGCATGCAAAAATTCATATGTTTCATCTTCCCTCACACATCTCCTCATGACATGGTTTGGTCCAGTGTAAAACAAACATCCAACAATCCATGAGAAAGGAAAAGATTTTTCAATGAGCACCCTCTTCTCTTTTGGAGAGAAGTGAGGAGGGACTCTCTCTGTGACCAGATAATTAGCTATGTCAGCATACCAGGGTGTCTGCACACTGATGGAAAATAGATGCTCATCAGGGAAAGAGTCATCTACAACTTGATTGTCTTATGATGTAGTTAGCCTCGAAAGGAATTCTACAACAACATTGGCCTTCCCTGGTTTATCCACAATGGTTATGTCAATCTCCTGCATCAGCAATAACCATCTTGTCAACCTACGTGAGATCGGGGATTTATTCATGAGGTATCTAATGGTTGCATGATCAGTGTGCACAAAGATCTAGTAGCTTTTTATGTAGTGCCCAAATTTTTTTAGGGCATAGATCACTGCCAACATTTCTTTTTATGTCATTGTATAGTTGAATTTAGCTCCCTGCAGATTTTTACTGACAAAATAGATTTCAGTAGCTCCTTTTTTTTCCCCTAAGACTGCTCCTATATCATATTATGATGCATCTATATGGACGTGAAAAGGAAGCTCCCAATTAGGACCCTTGAGTACAAGAGCATGAGTCAAAACTGCTTTCAAATCAGAAAATGTCTTATCACACCCTTCAGTCCATTGGAATTCAATATCTTTCATTAGGAGACTACACAATGGTGTTGTCATTTTGCTAAAGTCTTTGATGAACCTCCTATAATAACCTGCATTTCCTAGGAAACTCCTAACATCTTTTTTTTTTTGCAGGGATAGGCAAATTGGTGATCACCTCAATCTTCACAAGATCTACTTGAATTCCTTTGTAAGAGATGTAGTGGCCAAGAACTACACCTTCATGCATCATCATGAAGCAATTTTTTCTATTTAAAGATAGATTATGGTCTTCACATATTTTTAGGACTCTCTTGATATTTTTCAATGCTTCATTGAAATCAACACCATAAGTAGTGAATTTAACCACATAGATTTCCATGCAATCAAGAGAGATGTTTGAAAATATGCTAATGACTGCCCTCTGAAAAGTTGCAGGTGCATTGCATAAGCCAAATGGAAGTACTGATTAGGCATAGGTCCCCCATGGATAGGTAAAGGTGGTCTTCTTCTGGTCCTCTGGTGCAATTTGGATCTAGTTATATCTATTGAATCCATCGAGGAAAGAAAAGTACTGCTTTCTTGCAAGTGAGTCCAAAACTTGATCTATGAAAGGTAAGGGAAAATGGTATTTTTTGGTGGCAACATTAAGTTCTCTGTAATCAACACAAACTCACCACTTCCCTCATTTTTTAGGCACAATCACCAATGGGGAGACCCACTGGCTATCTGGAACGGGGTAGATAAATCCTACATCTAGCAATTTCTATAGTTCCTCTTTTACAATTTCTCTTAATGCAGGGTTAATTCTTCTTTGAGGTTGCCTCACTAGTGTAAAATCATTTCTTATGTATATCCTATGAGTGCAAATCTTAGGTTCAAATCCCTTCATATCATGATAATCCCATGAAAATGCACATTGGTGGTCCCTCAGTAAGATTTCCAACGATAATTATTGTTCTTCACTCAGTTTTTTATTAATATTTAGATATTTTCCTTCTGACACCTACAAGAAGAGTGTTTGTAGGAAGAGTGGCTACAAGAAGAGCGTTTGTAGGAAGAGTGGGCATGAGTGTCTTTATTAAATCAGTAGAATCAGATGTATGAGAGGATGATGCTTCCTCTACCTCATAATGGTTTTGAATAATGTTAGACAATACTTCATCTTCATCTTGAAGCTGCATGAAAGGAATTTTACTTAACATCATAAGTTGTGCCACAGAATTAACTTCCTCGGCTTCTTCACCAACATGTGGCCATATAAGATTATTCCTATCATGGGAGGGCTGGGAAAGAGGGTGGAGAACAATATTTTTAGTTCTCTTTCCATCCAAAATGGCCATCTCTCATGTTTGACATCCAATATAGGCATCTGTTTTTGATAACCATGACCTTCCAAGAATAATGGGGTACCCGTCTAGTGTGGCCTTAGGAGAAAGAATCATAAAATCTATTGGGTAATCCTAGGATTCTAGAGCTACCACAAGATCTTCTACTATCCCATCAAGCTTAACAATAGAACTATCAACAAGTTGCAAAATAGTAGGATTAGGTCTCATTTTTGCAACATTTAGTTGTTGTAGGATGTCCTTAGTCATTACATTTATTACTGCTCCCAAATCAATCAAACAATTCTTTATCTAGATCCCATTTATAACAACTCCTACAACAAGACTCCCTGGGTCATTATATTTTGGAATAGTCACTTTCCCAAGCATGATGTCAGCCAATCATCCCACCACATGAACTGTAGTGGGGTCTTTATTCTTCTTGCTTGAATTCTTAAGGCATGTTTCCTTTATTGATTTGTTATATATAAGAACATATTTTATGGCCTGAAATAGAAGTATTTGGACACATATATGCTTCAACTGATCTAAAATGTCAAAAAATTTGTCTTCCTTCTCTTCCTTTTTTTTCACAGTTTCCAATCTCTAGGGAAATGGTGGTTTTGGTTCAGTCTACTTGACTGGGACTGGTTTAGGATTTTTAGTTGCACTTGGCTGAATGGGGACATTCAGAGGCTCCTCTTTTTCCATAGGAAGCTCAATGATAATGGGTGTGGAAGGAGCTAGAAAATTAGTTCATGAACACAAGCAGATGTTACTTACACTCACAGTGTATGCAGGGAATTGATTTGGATCATCAAAGTATACTGACTACTGCTATGGTTTATTATTTGGGTTAGGTGTGGGTTGAGCTGGTAGCTGAGTAGGTTTAGGTGCATTTAAATTTAACTAGCAGGAGGAGGCATTATAGCAGGTTGTTGAGGCTGAGAAGGTGGTTGCATGTAATTGGTTGTCTGGTTTGGCCATTTTTGTCCTCCCCTCCATTGGGATGTTTGATGCCAATTTCCTGGAGGTGGCTACCAATTTCCTTGAGGTTACTACCACTGGGGTCGAGAGTTTTGGTGGTTGGGCCAGGAATTTGGAGGGTTATTCCAAGGTTGTGGTGGATATCCTCCATAATTGGATAGATATGGGGGTTTCCATTAGTTACCAAATGAGTAGGAATTGAAATATGTCCCCATAAAAGATAGTGGATTTGGTGGCATGCCTTGTCTTGGATCCCATGGCCTCCTTTGTGCAACATAGTAGACTTGATATTCTTAACCTTGGATTGGCTTGAACTCAGGTGCCATCTTCTTGCTGTCAATATTAGCTATCATATTGCATCTGTAGTTCTTCTTCTTTTGTTTACAATGAGGACAATATTCTACCAACATTGCCTCTGCCTCCTCTTGTTTCTTCTTGGCCTAAAGTGTATCCAGCTAAGTAGCTAGATTGTTTATGATGTCTTTCTTGAAATCTGCCAGTAAGTGAGTAATCTCCATCCTTGAAACTCCACTGGTAGATGACTTACCCATAGAAGATTGGTAAGCTCTCCCCTTCTTTGAAGCTTCCCTAGAATAGTTTTGGCATATCTTCTTGATGTCCTCCCAAGGAACTTGGATGATATCTCCTCCTCCCATCAAGTCCAAGGCATCTATGTAGCTGTCATTAATTCCTCTTAAGAAAATCAGCTTTTGTGACTCTTCATTGAGTGTAT
Organism: Sequoiadendron giganteum; assembly: GCA_007115665.2. Classification (NCBI taxonomy): domain Eukaryota; kingdom Viridiplantae; phylum Streptophyta; class Pinopsida; order Cupressales; family Cupressaceae; genus Sequoiadendron; species Sequoiadendron giganteum. The sequence goes on from CM021110.1 coordinate 254,398,614, forward strand.
GGTGTGGAGATTTATGTAGGAAAAACAAAAACCTTGAAATATAGTCTTCCAGGCTCTAGTCTTCCTTTTGTTGCATCCTAAAAATTTCACCTCCTCTCATGTCACTGCCCTTGCAATACTTGTATTTCTCAAGGAAATTTGTCTTCATGTCCTCCCAAGTCTCCACGGTATCTCTTTTTGGGCTCATGAACCATCTTAATGCAGCTTATTTTAAGGTGGTAGGTAATAGCTTAAGCTTATGGGCATCAGTGGTATAGTCATAACTCTTGCAGAGTATATCAAACTCGAACAAGAATGTATCAGGATCTTCTATGACGAGTCCATAGAACTTAGGAAGGACTGAAGTAGGGAAATTTTTGAGGTTGTCTACTTCATTCTAATGAGCAATGGGGAAAGGAAATTTTGATTGGTTAGGTTTGTTTCTATTTGCATCACCCATGCCTGCTTGATGAAGTTCCAAAGTAAGGGGGTTCTCAATCAGATTATGATCTTCAAAGGAAACTTCAAAACTAGTCAAATATAGAAATGTATTAGCAAAGGGGTGTGGCTCTTCTTCTTCATCATCTTTGGGCAGGTTTTGATACTCAATTACATGGAATAGATTAGGATTGTTAGGAAGGAATCTCCCATGAGCATCTCTCCTCCTTTCTCTATGCATACGGTATCAACGCACTATCAATCAGCTCACACAAAGAATTGGAAAGAGAATAGGGGATTCATTACTTTCCTAAATGAGGGGTATACTAAGAACAAGTTCCAAAATTAATACGACAATAAAAACTATCAATGACCACAAAGAGATCCCTAGTTTGACACCATCCCCAAAAACAATGCCAAAAATGTCGACCTCCTACAATGATTTAAAAACTAATCCTTGAGAGCTGTGATTCAGAGATTGGACATCTAACTTGAATAGCTATTCCAATCATCATGAAGGTTCATTTAACTTGTTAACCCAGGGATGTAAAATTGAAATGGGTCAGCACAATATGTGCACTAGGAATCCAAAGCAGCCATATTTATCTTACAACTAAGAAAGACTCAATGTTGGAAGTAAATTGCTTGGAAGGAAATAACACAAGTGTTGAGCATCAACCAATAACTAAACTAAGTTGAAATGCATGACAAAAATGAAAATCTGAGCGAACAAAAAGGAAAATACCTATCTGCTTTAGCTGCAGGAACAGTCACATAATAGAATTCTAGTGGTTGTAGGAACATACAGTGCCAAATTCTTGACTAATTACTGAACAAAAAATAACAACTAAATTAAACTAAGGTACAAAAAGGAATAATCACCAAGTGGGCCCCCTTGGATGAGTATCCCCTAAAAAAAATATAAACTCAAATGCATGAACTTATAACTTCATTTCATTTATTGGAAAACATGAGTACAATTGAGCAACATGGTTGTTTTACTGAAAAACTAAGAATGCAAGTACATTATCAGATTAAGAAACCCCTTGAGAAGGAGTATCTAAGTCTTATTTATAGAAGCTACTAACTAAGCACCTATCAAGGTGATCAACTCCGTCAGAACAGGAGGATGCCACATTAGGGAAAGCATAAAAAGTGGAGAGACAGTTATGCATGTGCGAAATCTGGTCAAGCATGTTTGCCTCAACGTAGATCTAGCACAATAGTAACGCCTATATTTTTTCAACAGAAAATAAAGATCATTTATAAGGTAGTTACAACTTCAATTTGAATGAGGAGTCCCTCACCATGGAGAGCCTTTCTTCATTGAATGCCCACCGTGTTGACTAGTATGGCAGATGACTGTTGATGGTAAAAATGACACAAACAATGTTAAAACAAAATATTTCTACTCTATTTCTCCTGAAAAGGAAAGACAACATATAGTAGCCTAACTCCCAAGGCCCTGGTAGTTGGTTCTCAATTGTCTGGTGTCACTCAATCGGTTCATGTAACTATAATGTTCAAGGGGCCTATGTTGGACAACAAAGAATACAAGCAATGACTTGTTCATTGAACTATTCTTCACAATGAAAGGGTTTTTAAAATAAAAGAAAAATATAAATCAGAGGGTAAATCAGTGAACATGAATCAAACTTATCTTGCATCCAGACATATATCTTCAACAATGAATTTTTTCAAACAGATCAAGAAAACCAAAGCATGACATAATTTATAGACTAACCCATACAATTGCATGCATCTAAGGTGTTGATTTTAACATCAAAATTCGCATATCATAACTATCTCAAAGACTTCCAAAAGAACACACATTCATTCATTGCCAAGATCATAGATCAAGAGAATTCAATAAATCTAATTCATTGATAATCTAACAAGATAATCCTTAAATTCAGCTTCTTCTAATGACTTTCATCACATAAAAAACAAGCATGATTCAGCACAATCACTGGCATATAGATAGATTATAACTCATTAACCTTATCAAGTAAAACAACTCAATTCTAACACCATATTGCATAAACCTGTAATTTTATTTAACTGTAAAAAAAAGTGAAGTAACAATGTATTTCTATAACAACTATGAAAATTCTATATCCTAATATGAGGTGGCCAATTCCATTTTCTATCAGCCAACCCTTACAATATGATACCCAAAGGGTATTTATAGATGTACAAAATTTGGAAGTCCCCTTCTATTTTAAGCTGACCCACCCTTTTAGGGTTTACAATTGTCTTTGGAAACTCAGTTAAACTAGAAGAAAAGAGAATAGAAGAGAAGAAAAGCCATGCGCTTCAAAAACTGTCAATGCTACATGCAACATGCAAAGAAGAAAAAAGAAATGCATGCATGAGATTTAGGCATGCGAAGCTTGATCCATCATGTATTCGTCATAGCTGGAGAAGACTTATTGTAATGTGTCTAATTCAAGCCCATCCACCCAGCTGTCTTCAAATTTAATTCACTCCAACTCTGCTGCAACAAACCCTCTCATATCCTTTAGTTTTGTCAACTCTCTCTTGGCTACTCTTATTTCCTCTTTGATGTCCATCAATCTATCTACTAGAAAATCTTCACTAACATCTCCTCTCTGCATAACCTCTTTAAATCTTTCAGTCCATTTCTGCTTTATTTGGCTTAAAGGTAAGCCTTCTTTTACAAGTACCTCAACATTTACAACTCCTCAAATTGCTCATTTAGCTCCTTAATAGAATCTTGCAACTCATTTCTATGTCTGAATAAGAAATGTGTTCTAAATCGGAGTATACAAGAAGTCTTTTCCAAAAAATCTTTATTGTCTTCTTCTAATATCGACTATTCTAGGAGGGTAGTCTTAGGTAACTTATTGACCTCTTTCAACTTCTGGCCATATTCCTTGTACTCCTCCTCTTGTGCTTCCAAATTTTTAACATATTGTTTCATCTCTTCCATAAAATCTTCAGTTGCTTTGTAAACCTCAAAACTGTCTTCTAACACCCCATCTATTTCTTGATTCAATTTACTTACCCACCGATCCAACATCTCTACCATACCCCTCACCTATTCCAAAACCTCTACTTCCTTCTTGCTCAACAAAACTGGGGTCTCAATTGCAGCAACCTATTGTGATCTTGGAGCATAAACATTCTTAAGAAAATTATGCAATTGATCTAGTTGAGCCTTAAGCTCATCCTTCCTTTGTTTATCCTTCAACATCCTTGACTTAGTTGAGGAAGCTACCACATCAATTAGATTCATTTGTTGATCTCTGGTAGATCTTCCCAAATTCACAGTGCCTAGCTGATAATCCGTTAATTGCATATATCCTGCCTCTTTATCTACCATAGGTATAGCACACTCAGCCACAATTTCTCCCTTGTCAGTCAACCTAGTAGAGTGCAGGATCTTGGCCCTCTTTTTAGGCCTTTCTTTTTCTATCTCCTTCATCATATCCTCCCAATTGAGAGGTTGAGAAGGTGTTGGTGATCTCTTTTGAAGGTCTAATTTCAACCAAGTCAGAGCACCTGGAGTAATAGTCATCATAGTTGAAGAAGACGAGGTAGTAGCTACAGGAGGTTGCACATTTACCTAAGGTTGAGAATCAACCATCTATTTTTGTTGCTGCTCTTGTTCCACACTCATTTGTGCCAGCCTTTCAGCTTCCTCCTTATCTTTTTACTCATGTACTCTCTTGTCTTCTTCCTCCTTCTTCAATCTCTCTTCTTCTAATCTTTCTTTCTCCAGTCTTTATTTTTCCAATCTTTCTTTTTCCAGTCTTTCTTTTTCCAATCTTTCCTTATCCAGTCTTTCTTTTTCCAATCTTTTTGTCTCTAAAGCTAATCTTTTCTGCATTTTCTTCTTCTTCTTGTGGCCTTTTAACCAGCTCTTTGGCCTCTTTCTCCTTTAGTAATCATTTTGCTTCCTCTTCTTTTCTGTGAGCTTCCTCATCGAGCTTTAACTTAGCTACCAAAACTTCTTTTTCCCTTCGGTGTCTTGCCTTCTCTTCCTCAAGGTCATGAATCTTTTGTATCAATTCTAACTTATCATTCTCCTCCTTAACCTTGAGCTCATGCTCCTTTTGCCTCTCTACTTCATCAGCTTTCGAATTAGCCTCAATTTGTTGTTGTTGTAGTATGGCATCATCCTGTGTTTTGGCATTAACTAACTTTTTCTTTTCTATTGTTGCAGCTTGCTCTTCGGCATCCTTCCTGACTTATTCAAACAATGCCCACTGATCCTCCTATGTCATTACCTATTCAGTATCCTCCTCTAGAGGCATATTTTCTTGTATTCCTTTATCTGCCAGAGTCTCATGTGAATCTGTTCCAACATCATGAATTTCTATCTCCACTTCTTTTCCCTTTGTAGTTTCAACCACACTATGAAGAGTCCCCTTTTTGCACTTCCCCACTTTGTTGTTTTGCAAGTGAGACTTGAGTAGAAGATTCACCTAATGTAGATGTTGAAACAACTGATCCCATTTGAACACCTCCTTCTTGTGTCTTTGGTTCATCATCTGCTGCTTCAAGCTCTATTTCTTCAATGTCTGGAGGAAGGAACTCCAAAGGCTCTTTGGGAGGTGTCTTTCTTTTGAGCCTTTTATATCCTTTCCCCTTTTTAGGAGCTGGTCCTTTAGGATATTTGGTTCTTAAAACCAACCATTGAATGCTTCTATCCAAGACTGTTCGTCCTATCTACTTAATGTCAATGGTTTCCCCACTATCCCAATCAATTGAATCCAAAATTTTAGTCCTAATGTTTAAAGCTTCATAAGATGGATCCAATACAACTCCATCATCCACCAATGTGTCAGGAATGTCATTTTTTATTCCAAGCTCTGCCATGAGTGAGATAGGTAGTCTTTCATAATTCTTCTTCCTCAAATCATACTAATCCTGTCGGTCACTCCAAAAATCTTCTAATCAATTGAAATGCTTATCAAACACAGAAGGAAGCAAGGCATTCATTTTACCCTTCGGCTCAAAGTGCTTCCGAGTTGTATATAAACCTAGCTTTAACTGTATCAGCTCACTATAGACCACCTTTTCTCCTACCAGATGCTGACAGATGTACTCACCCAACTTCATGGGAAACTTATGTCATCTTGTCTTATGTTTCAATCAAAACCGGGCATTAACCCCGAGAGCCTGATATACAAATTCCGTCAAAACTATCATGTTCTTGCAACATCTTGGCAGCAAATGTGGATGACCTTCAAACCCAGCTAGTCTGAAGTATGTAAACCTGGGGTATTGAATGTACCAACATCCCCATTCAGTGATAAATGCCATGGCCTCTTGGCTCAGTCTGTACCCTACATCTCCGTTGAGTTGGTTAATGATCACATATATGAATGCATCATTAACCCTTCTGAATTGAGTCTCAGCAACCTATAGGGATAGCTGGTTATAATGCTCCCACACCTTCTTTTTTCCATCTAACACTCCCATTATCCCCACTCTGTTCAGACCTAGGAAGATACCTAATCTTGTTGCTGCATACACAATGTAAGAAGTCATGAAAAAGCATTTAGTCTCCCTAATGCTGGTCAATTGATCATGAATGGCATCTAATACAATCATCGGCCAATCAAATTGATGGGTGCCATTTAAAATTATCTAGATGAAGGGAAACATTCACTCCTTGAAATGAAAGGCATCTCTCTTCCCAAAATCCCTAGACAACATCATTATTAAATATGATACCTCCTTGTAGAAATCTGCCCTCTTTGGTTGGTCTGCAAGCTTGGTTAGAGACTTCTTCTCTATCTTTAACCACTTTTTGTTCAAGTGAGACTTGTTGGATTCCTTATATTTTCTATATTTCTCTAGGGCCTCTGCCTCTTTTAACTGTACCAAGTTCTTGGGATCTGGGACACTAAATATACTTTGAAACATATGAGGGGTAAGATCAATGATTACATTATCTTGGGAATCCATGCATTGTCAGGTAGCCAGATTGTAAGCTCCTGTAGAGGTCAAGATTAACTCTAGGCACTGGATTGATAGAGGAAACAGGGTGATATGAGCCAACCCAGAATCAACAATTTTTTGTGTCCTCCCTGTTATATCTTCAGCAAACGTTTTAAAATATAGCTCCTCAAAATTGTATTGGCCCAGATTTGTGTCGGTGATGTTTGACCAATCCGATTCTACTTTGCTTACTGTGACAACATGACTCATGTGGTTATACCTCAAGGTATAAGGTAATTGTTCTAGCTTGACCTTCTTGGTTTAGCTATTGCTTTTAATGTTCCTGCAAGCTGGTTCCTTTGGGAAGCTTCTCTTGATGTTCCTGACATCCTTTAGCTTTCCTACAACAAAACCTCTAGTTAGATCCCTGAATAAACATCTCAAAATGTGTCTTAAAATCATACCTTTCATACATACATCGGAGGTGGAACCAGGCAGAAAAAAATCCTAAACAATCCTCTTTTAACATATTGTCGGTCTCGGAGAAAAAACTGTTATTGGTATTCTACTAACAAGAAGCGGGCTTGGAGTCAGAAGTGGAATAGTGATCGGAACTGGAATCGGAATGGAAACTGATTCGGTTTCCTTCATATTTTTTGTTTTCACATTTTGTTTCAGTTCCGCTTCCGCTTCCACCAAGGTTATTGCTATTTTGAAATAAAGTCTCTTACTACAAGCGGAGTCGAAGATGGGATGGAAAATGGAATTGACACTAATCATAAAACACCTCCAAAAAATCTAAATCAATTCCAATCCCGCATCCGGCTATGTTGACCATGATGTCACCAATGATTTTAACAGTCTGACACATAACTTCATGATTAAGGACCAAGGTCATATTAAACGAAATAAGGCTTAAAATATAGCATGAAAGGACCATGCCCATATGACCGTGGGGGCGACTGTATTTTAGGGCATCATATTTAATCATTTTAAACGCGATCACAGAAATGCATAAAACCCTAATCTAGAAAACATGATATAAAAACTAGGGCATGAATTTAACCCTTCTATTTTAAGCAGACGAATGCGTGACAAAACTATAAGTGAAAACAAGATTCTATCAACCCTAACTCACTATAAAACTTGAGCTTAATCTATCTTACTAGCGAACCCTAATTAAATCTACACGTTTAAAAACCAACACAACAAGACGCGATCACGACAAAACATGAAAACGACCGTGCCCCAACTCACTGAAAACCAGAAACAAAAGACAAAACTAAATCAAGAACAGTAATAAACAAAGAAAGAAAAACAAACACACAAACATACTGAGAAACACGAACTTGCTTAAAGCAAAAACGATCAAACAGAAAGAAGAAAACACGAAAGTAAAAATAAAAATAAATGAAAAATAAGAATAGGAACCCTACCTCGAACGCAAAAACTTGGCAAACCTTCTGAAGAAATCCGCAAGCAATTATCTCCTCTTTTTCAATCGATTCACTCAGAAGAACTCTGTTGCTACTCTACTTCGCTCTTTGATTTCTTAATAATAATAACCACCGTTTAATCCCTAATCAAGGTAAAACCTGGAGTTTCTACCTACGCATGGCAGTTGTCATTAATGCATTAAATGCAGTATAGCGGAGTTGGAACTGGAGAAGAACTAACACATCGCTACAGTGCGACTTCAGTAAAAAAAAGTCAACGACCGAGAAACGGCAGGAGCGGAATCAAAGTGAAAACTAATTTGGACACTTGAGTAATTTCCCAACTTCATTCTCGTTCCGGGTCCACTTCTACCAACAAAGCATAAAACAAAACCAAACACCAAAGTAAAACAAAAAGACCGAAATAACAAAACTTAGCATAAAAATTTAATCAAAAACAAAAGTTGAAAAAGCGGAGGTGGAATCGGGATGGATTTCGATTTTGAAACTTTGAACAAATACCAACTCAACGTCCACTCCGGCTCTGGCTCTGATAAAGACAAGACAAAAATTTTTAAAAAAAGACTATTGGGATGGGAATCAGAAAGAGTTTTGAAAGAAGTTTCAAAACCCGATTCAGTTCTGGCTCCGGTCCAACAGCTTAAACCAAAGAAAAACAAAGTGTTTGAAAGGAAAGATTCCAAACTTTGTTTTGAAAATCAACAAAAAATAAAAACACAAAGGGGGGCCCATTTTGACCAAGGCAAAAGATGGGGTGGTTATGCAAGGCATAACAGACAAATTAGCAAAATCTTCCTAAATTGTTGGCCTCCAATTATATCTGCATGACAATATTAGTATGCACAACAACTGCATATCTATAACTATCTCAAAGTGACATTCATTAATCACATGTAAAATTAACATAGTTCATATAGCATGTCAATGTCATTTAAAGGTTATGAAAATAAGTTCATGTCCAAAGCCTATGGTTATAAGGAAATATCATAAAAAGGTCAACATCCAGGCATCAAAGTCTATGACAACGACAGCGAATGGATAACAAACTTTATAGAATTTGAACCATAAATGAGACTCATCAAGGACTAGATATTCTTGAGCATCCAACTCTGCATTTCTTATGGGAAAATAATTTTGGGAAGGGTAGGCTTATAATGTTCATTTTAATTTATTATCTTATGTGGGCCATGATTTAGTAGCAACAAATAAAATAATGAATAAATAATATGGAGGTGTATATTTCCATACAAGTTTGTTGTAACCCCTAGGAAATTTAATACATTCTTCAGTACAAATTCTATGAGAAGAAATTAATTAAGCGTTAAAAGACAAAGTGGGGCTACTTTTGAGAAAGAATCTCATTAATATTTGAATTTGTGTCTTTGAAAGGATGAGGCCTATTGGTATTATCTATTGAGGAGGCCATTTACCTTTGATACATATATCAATTTATTCAATTTTTCTATCATAATTTATTCCTTTTATTCAATTATAGGATTCAAGGATGAAAACCCTTGGATTTTGGAGTATGAAACCCCTTTGATTTCCTTGATATTAGAAGATAAGAATTATTTTTATTTTGGAGGTCAATCTCACATAAAGGTTATTTTGTACTTCAAACCTTTGTTTAGGTTTCAATATATAGTTTGGTATTCACATCAATTTTTGTATTTCTAAATATTTCACATTTGGTAAAAGCATATATTGTATAATCACTGAAATAGTATGCAATTATGGATGAAGCTTGATTTGTATTTGTGTAATTGTTTGAACCTTCAATATACATACATATATACATACATGCATGTATGTATGTCTTGTCAACGTCACCCATTCCTAAAACCTATAGTCTGAGAAAATATGTCACATCAAATTAATGAAAAACATTAATGATAATGATAAATATAAACACACACACATATATGTATATACATACATATATACATATATACATGCATATATACATATATATTTGCACATATATACATACACACATATACATATATACATACATACATATACACACATATATGTACATACATACATATACATACATATATATACATACTGAAACAATGGAAATAGGGTGCCCCTACCTTTGAAGAGATAGAAGCACAAGGATAGGGTTCCTATTTAACTTTTATTTCACTCAAGGAAACCTTAGAGATTTCAAACCAAGGATGGAATGAGGGAAATATTTCTACTAAAGGTTGTCCTAGGATGTGATTAAGGACTAAAAGAGGGTTCACCACCAAGCTAGGGCTTGGAAAGACAAGAAATGAATGTAATATGCAAAGTACCATCTAAAACCTAACTAAATGACCTAGGAAATGAAATTGAAATGCAAAATAAAAGACTAAGAAAGTACAAAAGTGCACTAGGAATAAGGATGAGGTTAGAACAAGCTATAAAACCCTGAAATATTGTTGTTTAATGCCCACTAGGACTCATACACCAGTCTGGGTGATTTAATCCTAGACTAGGGTTTCTATGCTAAAACTGGAATCTCAGATGGGTTGATCTAATTCACTAAAATCTAGAAAATGTGTTATACTGGGAATCATATGCCACAAGTGGTGTATCAATCCCACTCTACTTTTTTATAGGGTTAAGACCTAAATCTTCTCTCCTATCTCTGCTCTTCCTTCCGCACTTCGTTTCTGGATCTAAAACTCTGAATTCGGACTTGTAGATGACTTTATGTGAAGATGACAACCTTGTGACAACTTGAAAACTTCTCTCAAACTTGTAACTTTGTCTTCAAAGAATCTTCAAGCCCCAAGACACCTAGATTTCCAATCATACATGTAAAGAGGGAAAAACTTTTTTATTGTTAGGAAATAGGGGTTTGCCTTTTTCAAACTTCATTTAGGTAATGAAACCTTATGATGAAACTATCAAATATGAACATGAAACATGAAATATGAAACATGAACAATGATACCTTGAATGATGTCTTGAGATGTAAGTCAACAATCTAACATGAAATGGCCATGTAGAATGTAGATCTTGAACTTGAATTGGATATGAAACAATGCTTGCAAATGGATCTTCAATGCTACATCATAATACTAGCTCAACAACATGCTTGATGCTTGATGACCTTGATATGATAATGGATCTTGAATTTTTTCAAAAAACGATGAAGAAATCTGCCCTTGAATGTCTTAGAAATGCTCTTGTAAACTCTCTTGAGGCTCTTGTGAAATCTTGGAATGCTTAACTCTTGATAGCTTATGTTGATATCATGAAGGCTTAGGTAAATAATGATTTGAGACCATGTTTATATAGGAAATCCATCCAAATTATCTTTTATTAGATCCCATAAGCCAACATACATGAAATTTCAACTGAAAACCCTGACTTCTTGCTCAAAACCCTAAAAAGGTACCAAATGGGACACACACCAATTGTGGTGCATAGGTCCTATCTGGATGGAACTCATATGCCCAAGGTGGCGTATGGGTCCCACTAGGCCTTTTTAGGTGGGGGAAATGTCGGGGAATTAAGAAATTAAGTATATTTGATGTCTTTGTCAGGATTTCGGTTGAAATAAGCCTCGAGATGCATAATATAAGGTCTTAGGGGCCTATTAATGATGACATGAAGGTCATAAATGCAAGAGGGCCCAAAAATCAATGTGAAAGTGTAAATAAATATATTTTACAATATTAAATTAAGGAAAAATTAGGTTAATTTAGCTTAAAAGGACCCTAAATCTAATGTGAATGTAGAAAACACATTACAACACTAGATCAAGGCAACATTAGGTCCATATTAATGTTAACCATTTCTAAATTAAGTAAGGAAAATGGATAATTTTTTCGTTGCCACACTTAGCCCCCACTTTAGTGAGAGGAGGAACTTGCTTCAAACTCACACTAAAGTAGACATTCAAGAGGGGTTTGAGTGTACCAATGCGGGTGGTCTAGGATGAAAAATACCAAGGGGGTGGCCAAGCCCCCAGGATCTAAGATCCTACATCAAAATGACATAAGCACAAAGGGACACACACAAGGTGTACAATATGCAGCAAAACAAGATACAAAAACATGCAATGTCATTGATTAAAACAAAGAAAAACAAAAAGAAGTGAAAATAAAAAGAGGTAGATCAAGCCTCGACCATTTGTCCAACATGATGTAGATCAAATCTAAGTTTTTTTTCCAAAGATGCACGCTCACTCTGAGGCAACAAAACTTCAGGTTGTCTATTGGGTGAGTATCCAAAAAGGGTGGCTTAGTGAGAAAGTCGTGCCTCTGTATCGACTTCTCACCATACAATGAGAAATTCATGCCCATGTTTAGGCTTCTCATCATACTAACCATACCAAAGCTATACCTCCTGATAAATTTTACAAGGTGCCACAAAAAAATGATCTTCGAGCTCCATGAGGAAAGCACAACTTTGTATGCTTGCCACCCATGAACAAATAGGATGGCTCCACAAGCAAGCAAAGTGTGTTATGCCAGGTGTCCATATAATCGGTTATTGTAAATGCAAAATAGTGTAAGGTATGTTCAAAGGGATTTTGCTTAGTTGGTGTAAGGTCTCTTCTTAGGGAACATTGTTCCTAATATCTCAAAGAGAGGACAAGTCAAAGAAATATCACACTCTTGGAGGAAATCAAACCCAATGACACCACCAAGAAAATGATGTATCACAAGAATAAAGAAAATCACATAGCGAAACATGAGTGTCAATGTATGCCCCCACTTTAAATCAGTTGCTAACACCATTGCTATGAGAAATTACTTTCAAGTAGATGAAGACACGAGAGATTATTTGGAAAGCCCTATGCCAAGTTATATATTTCCAATAAGCTACATCATGAAAAGGGAAGGGGTTGCCCCAAAATGTATAACTCAATACGTCACATGCAAGCCAACTTAAGGCATGTCATCCACATACCAAGCTTGCTCTTATGTACATGAAAGGCATTCAACTAGCCAAAAGATACAACAACAAGTGACATACAAGGACAAGGCTACTTAACCCCTTGCCCCCACTTAGTGCAGGACAAGGATGAGCTGAAATATTTGATGAGAAACATGCTAGAGTGAAAATTAGTATCAATTAGAGGAATTAGGTGCCTCAACATAAGTAAGAGCACCACACTCCTTAAGATGTTGAATTCTATCACTTAAATCCTTACATTCATTAGTAGAATGAACATGAACTCTATGATATGTACAAAATGAAGTCTTGTAATAAAATTTATTTCGTGTTCTTGGAGGGAGGGATATCGAATGATCTTGGAGGAGTCTTGACAAGATACTCTGTTGGTCAATAGTAGAAGATGTTCCTTTATATTAAAACAAAGATATCTCTTGCTTATTACAAGATGTCATGCCGACACAAGACTTTTTAAATTGTGAGTTTTTGTACTCTCCTTTACATGAGGGTGCAAAATCTATCAAACTCTAATCGTTAGTGTTTTTTGTGATGACACTGAAATTAAGCAAAGATTTTGAAGGATATTAATCAAGACCACTAGTGTCTATTAGTTCAAGATGTACTAATGTTAAAGTTAGCTTAGAAGAATCTTTTGTAATAGTGTTGATATTGAGTGAAGACTTTCTTGTTTCTTTTGAGGGACAATAACCAAGAACACTAGTATTTTATTGTATGTGAGGATCTATAGGGACACATATACCTTGTTCTCTAGCACCACATCCTTTTCCACTATATTATCCAAGTTGTTTCATAATCTCATAGCCTTTTCCATAAATCTTTTTCATTTCTTTCGAATTTGGTGGTTGTTCATAGTCAAGTTCATCAAATTTTGTTGTACAATTTGCTTCTTCTTCTAAGTGTTTGAGGTGGATGCTTTTGAAGGATATTCAAAATTTTGTGTTGACATAACCGCTTTTTCTTTCCCTTTTTAGAATTTTCGTTATGATCTTGTATTCTCCCATGAAGGATGTGAAATCTAAGGAACCCCATTCATATTCTAATATCTTTGTGACTTCCTTAATATGTTTTTATTCATCTTTCTCTTGCATGGGTTCTACTTGTGTAGTTGGTGTTATTGTTGCCAAAGGATTCTCCTTATTTTTCTCAATGTTTAAAGAAATGTTTGGTTTAGGGTCAGCTTCGAGTGTGTACACTTTGTTGTAGTAGACATACTTCATTTTACAATGAAGAGAAGAAGGCACCCCATTCATTGCATGAATCCATGGTCTTCCTAAAATAATATTATATAAAATATCGTGAGGCATAACATGAGTCATTGTTTCTAATGTGGCATTTCCATTTGCAATAGGCAAAGTGATCACACCAAGTGGTTGCTTTCCTACATTTTCAAATCCATTAATAGATAAAGAGTCAGGTTGAATTTTTTATTTATCCACACCAAGTCCATCCAAAATGGTCACACTACACACATTAAGGGTGGAGCCATTTTCAACGAGGGTTATTTTTGTTCCTAACCTATTATAGATAGCTATTATATTAAAGCGCCATTTTGTTTTTGCACTTCCAAAGGAGGGAGCTCACTTTTGTGGAAAAAAAATGCCAACATTCATTTATTGAATCATGACTACTATGTCATTTGGTTGCACATTAGAAGGGATAAGAACTTGTTGTAAAGAATTTTGAAACATGTTATGATAATGAGGGGAGGCTTGAATAAGGTTCCGTAAGGATAATTTTGCAAGAGTGTTCTTAAATTGTTGAACAAGATCATACTCCTTTCCACTTTATGAAGGAAAATGAGGAGGACCAAGTAAGATAGGATTAGGTAATGGGAGGGATGTTGAAGATGTTTTTATTGGTTGTGTATTGTTTCTAGTGTTATATGTATGAGAAATGGTATTATAACTCGATTGTTGTGAAACATTATTCTTAGGTGGGTAAAGGATAAGTTCAGGTTTGTTTTGAGTTTGAGGTTTGTGTGAAGGTGGGTAAAGGATGATTTGAGGTTGGGGTATGTGCAGGATCATCATGGAAAAAATAGGCCCATAAATGACGATAAAATTCAGAAAAATCAGAGTTAGGCAACTTGACATAAAAATTTGAATAAGTTATCTATATTATTTCAAAAATATGTAAGAATATAATTTGTAGAAAATTTAATGTAGTTTCTAAATTACTAGGTTTACTTAAAAAATAAAAAAAATCTATTTGGTGAAAGTTTGAAATTTCAATGGAGTAGTACTTAAATTTCAGGGAAAAAATAAGAAACACGTGTCTGTCTAACCACCCTAACCACAATAAAATGATAATGTTTTTCTATAATAATTTTTATATAAGTAGAGGACTCATGCCCCGATGTAATACATATTTTTTTGTATTTTGTTTCCAAGTAAATAATTAATTATGATTTTTTTATTGCAAATTTTTAAAAATATAAAAAATTGTATGTCTAACCACCTTAACTTGGTCAAAACTTCATGAAATTCAATTATTATTATTTTAATCCTATAGTATGTGAAGCATAGAATGTGACGCATATTTCGGATTCAAAAAATGTGATACCATTTGAAAGCTATAGATATTTTTCAATCAGCCTATCAATTAGGACTTTAGTTGTAATTCAAATAGAAAATGAATAATAATTATTTATTAAATTCAAAGTAAAAAATAATCTATATTGGTGGAAAGCTGAGAATCTCCTTGAAAAACCCTTTTCATTTCATCAATTTTGGGTAAAAAAAAGTCTTCAACCACATGGGCCATCATATCACTTACATATCGCCACTTTTTGGCCCATCATGATCCTACACATACCGGTTGAATAATATTAACTTCCCTTAGTGAAGGAGAGTCTAGTGTTACTTCATCATCTTAATCTAAGGAAACTATATCACTATTGTCAATGTTATCATTTTCTTGCACCATGATATCCTCCCTAGGAGGAGAGTTTTTAGGAGAACTACAAGTTAGATGTTCATGAAATTCAAAGGTTGCTTCTTCTAAAAAGACCTCCTCCCAAGTAAGGGAGTTATCAATGGTTGTATTTTCTTGTTTATCAAAGATGGAATTTTTTTGTTTAATAATGTTTTCGCTAGGGGGAGAGAAGAAAATAGGATTCTCATGACTTTCATTGGTTTGATCTTTTGACACTAAAATACCTTCTTCACAACTAGGAGAGATATTAGGAGAAGGACAAATATGATTGTCATGATTTTCCATGATTTCATTCTTATTTTTTAGGGTCTCATTCTACCCTAGTAGGAGAGATTTTAATAATTTCATCACATTCTATGGTTAGATTTTGTAAAGTAGCTTCATCACAAATAGGGGAGGTATCAAGAGAAGGACAACCATGATTTTCATGCTTACCAAATAGATATTTCTAAATTGTAGGAGCATTAGGGAAGGGAGGAAAAATATTCTCATGAATCTCAATAAGTGCATCTTCTAACAACAAACTATCTTCATCACATCAAGGAGGGATATTAAGAGAAGGACAAATTTAATTTTCATGGTTATCTATGATTTCATCCTCTTTCACTAAAACATTCTCACAAGCAAGGGATGAATTTAGACTAGGTAAGGTGATGTTTAGAAATGTGTCTATGATCTCATATTCTTGTGTCGTAATATATTTCCAAGAGGGAGGAGGAGAGAGACAATCAAGACTATCATGATTCTCAATGATTGTATCTTCTTTCACCAAGATACCTTCGTCACTAGTAGGAGAGATATCGGGAGAAGAACAATTATGGTTTTCATGGTTGTCTATGATTGTATCTTTTTATATCATATCATCCTCACCAATGGGAGAGATAATAGGGTTTGAGATAGGCAATGTAATATTAAGGATTGTTTCAATGGTTTGATTCTCATTCTCTAGGATGTTCTCATAACTATCAAAAATAGTAGAAGGATGGCTAACATGTTTCTTAAATGACCTCATTATTGTACTCTAAATTGAACTCATAAGAGGGGATGTTGCACTTATGCAATCCATTTTTAACCATATCAAAACCACATCTATTAAACAAAAACATGCTATCATAAAATGGTATACAATGCTTTAAGTAAAGTGCAATGCAATGACCTAAAGTGAAATGTGTAAATGCAATTTTCAGATTTGAACCAAGGTAATTTGTTGATGACATTATGAAACAAATTGAAAATGAAAGGTTGAAAATGTAAATTTTAAATTAAGCAATGCCATTCTGAAACCAAATTAAGCTAGATCTTATGAAATGCATGTAACAAAAACTCAACCAACTGAAACAGATAACTAACAACAACAAACAAAAGTGCAAAAACAAGGTTTTCAATGTTGTAAAAGACAATTTTAGGTTTGATCTGGAACTAATTCGCCCAAAGGGGCTTATGAGTCCTAGTTAGGGTTTTGGGAGGGGTGAAATATTGGAAAATACACAACACAAAAATCTTAGAAAGTAGGTAAAACAACCTGTAGTAGGACTAAATTGCGCAGAGGGGTGTATGAGTCCTAGATTAGGGTTTTTACACCGTTTTCAACAAATTATGTGTAAATGTTATGTTTTTTGTTTTGAATGATTTATAGACTAAGTGAAAATGCATATTTCAGATGAAATTCAATGATGGAAGATGCAAAAAATGCAACCTACATACACTTTCACTAATGCAAGATTTAGAAACCCTATATACAAATTAACTAATGCAAGACCTAATGCAAAGTTAATGTAAGCTAGATCTAAGATTATGATGCACTCCAAGTCAAAAATAAAGGTGTTCTAAATGTGGGTTCACCAAAATGAAACAATGAAAATAAGGTGCTCCTACCTTTGAAGAGATAGGAGCACAAGGATAGGGTTCCTATTTCACTTTTGTTTCACTTAAGGAAACCCTAGAGATCTCAACCCAAGGATGAAATGAGGGAAAGAGATCTGCTAAAGGTTATCCTAGGGTGTGATTAAGGACTAAAAGAGGGTTCACCACCAAGCTAGGGCTTAGAAAGACAAGAAGTGAATTTAATATGTAAAGTACCATGCAAAACCTAACTAAATGACCTAGGAAATGAAACTAAAATGCAGAATAAAAGATTGAGAAAGTATAGAAGTGCACCAGGAAGAAGGATGAGGTCAAAACAAGCTTCAAAACCTTGAAGTCTTATTGTTTAATTCCCATTGGGATTCATATGCCAATCTAGGCGATTTAGTCCTAGACTAGGGTTTCTGTGCCAAAATTAGAATCTCATAAGGGTTGATTTGAATTCATTGAAATCTAGAAAATGTGCTATATTGGGACTCATACACCACAAGTGGCGTATCAGTCCCACTCTAGTTTTTTACAGGGTTAAGACCTGAATCTACTCTCCTATCTCTGCTCTTCCTTCCACACTTTGTTTCTAGATCTAAAACTCTGAATTAAGACCTGTAGATGACTTTCCGTGAAGATGACAACCTTGTGACAACTTGAAAAATTCTCTCAACCTTGTAACTTTGTCTTCAAAGGATCTTCAAGCCCCAAGACACCTAGATTTGCAATCACACATGTAAAGAGGGACAAAATTATTGATTGTTAGGAAATAGGGGTTTGCCTTGGTCAAACACTATTTAGGTAATTAAACCTTATGATGAAACAATGAAATATGAACATGAAACATGAAATATGAAACATGAACAATGATATCTTGAATGGTGTCTTAAGATGTAAGTCAACTATCTAACATGAAGTGGTCATGTAGAATGCAGATCTTGATCTTGAATTTGATATGAAACAATGCTTGCAAATGGATATTCAATGCTACATCACAACACTAGCTCAAAAACATGCTTGATGCTTGATGAGCTTGACATGAGAATGGATCTTGAATTATTGCAACAAATGAAGAAATTTGCCCTTGAATGCCTTAGAAATGCTCTTATAAACTGATGCTCTTGTGAAATCTTTGAATGCTTAACTCTTGATAAATTATGTTGATATCATGAAGGCTCAGGTAAATAATGATTTGAGACCTTGTTTATATAGGCAATCCATCCAACTTACTGTTTTAGATCTCAGAAGCCAATATACATGAAATTTTAACTTAAAATTCTGATTTTTTGCTCAAAACTCTAAAAAGGGGCCAAATGGGACTCATATGCCACTTGTGGCCTATAGGTCCCATCTAGATGGCACTCATATGCCACTTGTGGTGTATACGTCCCATATAGATGGGACTCATACACCCAAGGTGGCATATGGGTCCCACCAAGCCTTTTTAGGTGGAGGAAATGTCATGGAATTAATAAATTAAGTATATTTGATGTCTATGTCGAGATTTCGATTGAAATAAGCCTCGAGATACATAATATAGGGTCTTAGGGGCCTATCAATGATGACATGAAGGTCATAAATGTAAGAGGTCCCAAAAATCAATGTGAAAGTGTAAATAAATATACTTTACAATATTAAATTAAGGCAAAATTAGGTCAACTTAGCTTAAAAAGACCCTAAATCCAATGTGAATGTAGAAAACACATTACAACACTAGATCAAGGCAACATTAGGTCCATCTTAATGTTAATCATTTCCAGATTAAGTAAGGAAAAGGGATACCTTTTCGTTGTCACACATACATATATATTACATGATTTGGGTGATCAAAAAATGGTGAATGATAATATTTATTAGTCATTGTATGTTCTCACCTCACTTTCATTGAATTTTGATGATAAAAAAGTAATAAATATTGATATTAAAACTTGTTGAAGATATTATACACATGTATAATTAATTATTTCTAAAAAACGTATGTATATATATATATAAAGTGTAGAAAAAGTCTTCTACAATATTATATCGAGAAAAAAATAAAATTTAAGCTAACAATTATATTGACAATTTGCATACCTTTAGTTTGACCCCTACATCTTCAAAAGATGTAGAGAAAGTCTTCTACAATATTATACTGAGAAAAATTAATATTAATTATATTGACAATTTACATCACCTTTAGTTTGACCCCCTACATCTTCAAAAGATCTTTCATTTTTTAATAAGATGTAACTTTTATTCTTAGAAATGTGTCACTTGAACAATATTATATCACACAAGACTAGGAAGAAAAATAAATAAATATAAGAGAATAATTATAATAATGTTTTTCATAAATATTAAAGAAGAGAATGAGATTGTTTTTCTTGTTGACTTATTTGTGTCCACTCCTTTGGGCAAAAGAAACCCTGGTGAGGTGAATGAGCTCTGCTAGGGTTTGGTGTTTTCTGAGGTCATTTGTGGCCCCTCCTGTGTCATACTACGCTTCTTGCGCATGAAATTGTTTCCTTTATTGAGTACGACAGCATTTACTGGGGTTTTAGGGGTTTATTATGCCTTCAATCGGTACTAATCCATCAATTCATGTTGGTGTTAGCGGTTTGTCGGTGCAATTTAATGGCTCTCTCACTGAACAAACGTCCTTGAAAATTTGTTTCGAAAGTCTTTCATGAGGTAAGCATTTTGATGCCCCTATTGATGTAGTTTTACCTTTACCTAATTTTAATTCCACATGCCAACAGCTCGAACAACATACCCTTGTGGGTTATTTTGTTGGGAGGACTCCCCTTGAAAGTGTGCTAAAAGATTGGGTCAGCAAGGCCTGGGTCCTTCATGGGTTCCGCCTTGATATGGTCCAAAATCTGACCAAAGGATTTTTCTTATTTCGCTTTGTGGAAGTTAGTCATGTCCAAGCTATTTTGGGTCATGAATCTTGGTATGTCCGATCCTCCTTGTTGGTTTTCCAGGCTTGGACCCAAGATTTTTCTATTTCAAAAGACAACAAAATGCGTGTTCCGGTCTAGATTGAGTTTCTCGGGCTACCTTTGCCATGCGTACCCTTCTTGAACCATATTGCTTCCTCTTTGGGGAGGGTTGTTTATTTTGAACCTGATAGGTTCTTCCAAGCCCGTCCTCAAAAGAGGGTTTGTGTGGAAGTTCATTTATCCAATGATTTGAAAAAGTCTGTAGACATTCAAATTGGTGCTATTAGACACACCCAGAAAGTCACATATTTCAATCTGTCCAACACGTGCTATCGGTGTTAGTGTAATTAATTAATTATTACACTAGCATAAGTTAACTTAGGTTTTAATTAATTATATTAGTCCTAAGTTGGATTTGATCATTTAATAAAAGTGTTGATATAAGATTCCCTTTTAGAAGATGAGTTGTCTTTTCTAGAACTTATCTCCATCTTGTTATCATTCCCTAGGTAGTTGGTTAGGGTTTCTTGTTGTCACATGAAGTGTGATTTGAACACTAGGCAACATCCTTTGCATTTTAGGTTTAGCACTTGCCTATATAATCAGGCATATGTACTCTTTGTAATTATCCATCTATCAATCAATCAATACTTTCTTTGTGGTTGAATATTTCTTCAAACCCTTGTTTGTTTTCTCCATCCATTCTCTTCCTTGCAATAGGTATCCATTTGCATGCAAGTGATCTTGGAGTCTGAAGTTGGTTTTGATAACTTCTACATGGTAGCAAAGCTTTCCTACTGCATGCCTGTTCTTGTTTAAAGAGTTTGGAGCTATTTGGAGCTACAAGGGTTTGTTGCATGCAGTTTTTTATTGGAGCCATCATCATATTTGCTTCAAAAATCCAATTTTCACTTATTTGCAGGAAAAATAATTTTTGGGTTTTGTAGCCAGCGTCGAAATCTGAACTAGGTATCTTTTAGATTTTGCATATCTTGCACAGATCTGAAGAAAATCACTTTTGAAAAAGCGGCGGGCATCATTTTTCTCCTGGCTGAAGGTTAAAAAAAATCAATTTTTCATCTTTTGCTTGTTGGATCAAGAAACAATTTCTGAGTTTTATTTCTAGCATCAAAATATTTCTGGGTTTTTATTTTTGTCTACAAATAGTGAGTAGATTTTCCAGAAATCAAATTAGAAATATAAATTTTTTGCTAGAAAATTCGTTTCCTGCAAGCTAAATTCAGTTTTTGAAAAATTCATAACTTTTGGCCACGATGTCCGTTTTTGGCAAACAAGATATTGACGGAAAACTTGTTTCGAGCACTTCATAGTGGTGTAAGCCATTTTTTTAGATTTGGTCATCTACACAAATTTGAGGTTATTTTTCATCATGAAAACAAATGTGAACATTGGTTTCTACATGCACTCTTTTTAATTTTCTGTTTATGCATATTTAGGCATTTTCTCCTCTTGCAATCATTGGGTATTGTAATAAATGAACTGATATAAAGTTCCATCAGGGGGGGTTTATTGCATAATAATCTGATTAGAGTGTGCATGCACTTTGATCTTCATTGTGTTTTGATGACAAATCTCATAGATTGTAATCTGGTTTCTTAGTTTCTTTTGGCCACTTTTTTGTCTTAACTTGACACATATCAGATTCATTTCGGATCCATCTCAGTTTGAGGGCCACTAAATTTGTGGTTAATGTTTCTAAGTCTTTATGGTACTTGTTTTCATGGAAAAGTTTTAGTCTCAGTTTGATATCGGCATTGAGATTCATGGCTTCTAGATTCTATCATCATCTTTTTATTTACTGTTGCTTTATGGATTCCAGGGTTGTTCCAGTTTGGTATTTTCGAGTGTTCCGTAGCATCGGGTCTGCTGTTGCATTATTATGATTCCGATATGGTTTCTTGTAGATAGAAGTATCTTTCTTTGCTTGCCAGATTGTGGTTCCAGTGTTACACCACAGTGTCTTTCCAGTGCTTCTTTGCTACAATCATCTCATTGTAGGGG
This sequence comes from Sequoiadendron giganteum, assembly GCA_007115665.2. NCBI lineage: Eukaryota > Viridiplantae > Streptophyta > Pinopsida > Cupressales > Cupressaceae > Sequoiadendron > Sequoiadendron giganteum. The sequence continues at coordinate 254,421,049 of CM021110.1, forward strand.
AGTTGTCCCACTGGGTTTTCCTTCTCTACCTCATTATTGCATTTGTATATGGGTACCTGATTAGGCCTTGTTGCCAGGACCCATTCATGCTTTCTTGCATTCATCTTAGTTTTAGGTGCATGCTTATCTAGTCTCCCTAAGTTGCACTTATGGAGGGGTGTTAGTGTAATTAATTAATTATTACACTAGCATAAGTTAACTTAGCTTTTAATTAATCATATTAGTCCTAAGTTGCATTTGATCATTTAATAAAGTTGTTGAGATAAGATTCTCTTCTAGAAGATGAGTTGTCTTTTCTAGAACTTATCTCCATCTTGTTATCATTCCCTAAGTAGTTGGTTAGGGTTTCTTGTTGTTACATGAAGTGTGATTTGAACACTTGGCAACATCCTTTGCATTTTAGGTTTAGTACTTGCCTATATAATCAGACATATGTACTCTTTGTAATTATCCATCTATCAATCAATCAATACTTTCTTTGTGGTTGAATATTTCTTCAAACCCTTGTTTGTTTTCTCCATCCATTCTCTTCCTTGTGAGAGGTATCCATTTGCATGCAGGTGATCTTGGAGTCTGAAATTGGTTTTGACAACTTCTACAATCGGTGTCAGTCAGCTGACCAAAAGATCAAGGACTGCCCTTTGATAGTTCCTCGTACATCTTCACAGTCACAGGATGTTTAAAAGCCTCGTCTGGCAGAGCCTTCTGATAAGGCTGAAACAAAATGGACTACAATTTCAAACCGAAAAAATAAGTCGTCTGGTTCTGGGTCAGCTCCCAAGGCCCCTGAACCGACCAAAATGGTTTCAAACCCTTCAGAGAAGGGGACAACAACTCCCTCAGGAGCCACTTCTATTATTGTACATCTCAGGTCAAAGGTCATGCCTCAGTCTGCGGCTATCTTGTGTGCTCAACCGAATTTTTCTTCCGGAACGAGAACTCAACGACAGTCTTGAAACCTGTCTCTTCCACCGGAAAAGGGAGAATATGTGCCTAAAAATGGAGGGTTTCTCCTCCTATACAGATTGGTTCCGTTCCACAAGAATTTTTGAAGAATAACTTCTCTTCCCTATGTGAAGAGGACCTAGATTATGCAAGTATGGAATATTTTCATCCATGAATTTTATTTCATGGAATGTCCAAGTTCTAACTGACCTCTCCAGGAAATATTCTGTTATGAATACTTTGCAAAAATACCCAGGGATTGAAGTGTTTTGTCTCCAAGAAGTTAAAATTTTAGGTTTTTTGCTCGCTTCGGCTTGCTGCTCTATTTGGCCAGCTAGTACTATGTTTTGCAATTCACATGAAGCTAGTCATGGTGGAGCTTCCACTCTTTGGGCCCCACGATTGCATTCTTGCGTGGTGGACCTCTCCCAACGAGTAATCTAGGTTCTTCTCAATACTGAGAATCATTCCTTTGGGATTATTAATATTTATGCCTTTAATGATATCGTGGAACGCTGTCTGCTTTGACGTTGGATTGTTGACTCTTTGCCAGTTTCCACCTGGTTGCTTTGCGAAGATTTTAACATGGTAGAAATGGCGTATGACAAGAATGACACCTTGCCTTTTTGTTGGGTTGCAGGTGAAAGGGAGGTGTGGTTCTATATGCACAATAAATTGAGGTTTTTTTTATCCCAATATGGGATGTCGCCATTCTCATTCTCTCTCGCACACTTGGTGTAGCTATAGGGCTGGTTCTGATAGATTCTTTAAACACCTTGATCGTGCCATGATCTCGGCTCTATTTTTTTTCCTTTACTAGCTTTGTCTTGCCAGTTAAGCCGTTAATGGATGTGACTCTTTTTTATCACTTCCCAATTCATTTTCGTATTGAATGGGCATCTCGTTAGCCTCGCACATGTAAGACCCAATTCTTTTTTAGCACATTTTTGCTTTGTCACAAGCCCAACCTAACCCACATTCACTGAGTGTGGAATTTGGAGTGCAGGCCCCCTGACTATATAGGCTAGATTGTTTGGTGGAATGATGCCACCACCCATACTACGCATTTCTTACGCATTTATGGGTGTCAATTGGCTATCTTTCGTCGACGATCTTATGAGGCCACCACTGTTGACTTGCGTACTGCTATGGAGGCTTTAGAGGCAAGTCCTTTCTCCTCGTCACATGAAGTCAGGGTGGCGGATTTAAGACAACAAAAACAAGTGGCTAATAATTATTCTGTCAAAGGCGCTCAAATCAAAGCACGACTCCACTGGCTCAAAATTGTTGATCGTGTCTCCAAAGAGTTTTTTTTGGCCCTTCGTACCAGACACTCATCCCCAAGCATCAAAGCAATCAAATATGGTAACCAAGTGCTCTATGAGCTACCAGACATTCTCCAAGCCTTTGTGCGCCACTATGAATAGATCTTCACTGCTCAGGACCCCATGCCTTCACGCTAGCAAGCCCTTCAAGACTGCCTTGTTGTGGTGCCACATAGGCTTTCTTCAGCCCAGATTAATTTTTGTGATCAATTGTTAGCAATTGATGATCTCAAGGAAGTCATTTCCTCTATGACCATAATAAGGCTCTTGGGATTGATGGATTTCCTTGTGAATTTTACAAAGCTCTTTGGAACTGTGTTGGGAGTGATTTGCATCATGTTTATATTGAAACCTTTCAAACCAACTCCCTAGGCAATTTAATAAATAAAGACAATATTAAATTCATACCTAAGCTAGGGGATCCAAAGGATATTTGCAACTAGAGGCCTATCACACTTCTTAATGTTTCCTACAAAATCATTGCCAAAGCCATGGCTCTAAAAATTTGCCACCTCTTGCCTCAGGTTGTGCGTCTTGAGCAAACTGGTTTCATCAAATCCAAGTTTATTCTAGATAACATTATTGTTATTTGGGAAGGCATGGAGTGGGCTCCACGGTCGAACCAGAAAACAGTGTTCATTAAAATTTATTTTGCCAAAGTATATGACCGTATTGAATGACCTTTCATTCTTATGATGTTGCAAGCCTTGGGATTTGGACCTAACTTTTTACGATCTGTTCGTATGTTTTTTTCTGATGCCTCAGCTTGCATTACCATCAATGGCCGCCAATCTTCTGCTTTTGGTCTTTTTCATTCTATTCACCAGGGGTGCCCTCTTGCTCCTGCTTTGTATGTTCTGGTTGCTGAAGTCTTTGGATATCTTTTGGCCCATGTTGTCTCTCAACAACGTGTTAAAGGGATCTCTCTCCCAGACTACCAAGAGCAGCTTGTCAATGACCACTTTGCAGATGATTTGTTTCTCACTCTTTTGGAGGATGAAGCTTTCATCACTGTTGCCCTTGATTGTTTCAATACCTCTTGCCTTGCCTCTGGTTCTGCCATTCAATGGCACAAGACCTTATGCTACAGACAATCGGTGCTCCCCACTCCTGCGTGGCTCCAAACTTACAACTAAAAGTGGATTGGGCAGGGATAAATCTTTCGATTTCTGGGCATCCCCTTTGCCTTTCAGGCTTCCCCTTGGGAGTTTTGGCAAGCCGTGCTCTCTAAGGTTGAGCAGACGCTAGCCTATTGGATTACTAAGCCTCTTTCGTTGGCTGGAAAATTCCAAGTTTGCTATAAATTTTTGGTAGCCATTCATGTCTACTATTCCTCCTGTTGGGCTCCTTCTAGAGCTGCCTATAGTAGGCTTGAAAAATTGCTTCAGGATTTTTTATGGGCCTCCTTTGCTACCCACAAGGGTTTTCATCGGGTTACTTGGGAATACTGTTGTCTCCCCAAGGACTCTGGAGGGCTTGGGTTGCTCTCCACTCAACAACAAGGGACTGCTCTCCATGTCAAATGGATTATTCAAGCTCTCACCAGAGATGAAGCCTAAAAAATTTTCCTCAGACATTGTATTCAGTCTGGTTTTCTTGTTCACAAACCCGCCTGGAAAGGAATTGGTCTCCAAACCCTCTTGGCTATGCGGGATCCAATGCAAATTATTGGCTCCTTTGTGGCCAAGAGCATCTAGCGCTCTTAAAAAAATTTTAAGTCATGGCTTCGTTGGGTCGGGGCTGGGTTTCGTGATGGACTTTCCATCAACCAGCATAACTTATGGTGGTCTCCCCTTCTGGCTCAGAATGGTCAACCAGTCGCCTTAGATCAAGGCCCTCAAATTTCACAGGAAGGGTATTCAAACATTGCACCAGCTCTTTCACCAGCTCACTATGCGTTTCTTGCAGTGGGATGCTTTTAAAGCCCAGTACAGTCTTCAAAACCAAGACTGTCGTACTTTCAACGGACTTCAATGGGCTAGTGAGCGCCATTCCGGCTGACATGCTTCACAAAGTTGACATTCGTTGGCACAAACCTTGTTGGAAAGACTGGAAATGGTTTCCAGTCACTCCTCTCAGGAGCTACAAGCCGCGACTTGGTTACAGGTGGCTTTCACCCCATTTCCCTATGATCAGTTCTTTGAACCAGAGGTGGCTTCTTAATTCCTCTACCCATACTTAACGTAAGAGGTTTGATGTCATTTGGTCTGCAATTGTTAATCCGAAGCTAACCCACTTTGTTTGGTGTATTCTTTTCCAAGGCTTGCATGTGGGCTCTTTGCTTGTTCATATGGGGGTTCCTGACCCTCGCTGCCCTTTTTGTGGGCAATCTGAAAGCTTTAAACATTTTTTCTGGTTTTGTCCCAAAGCTCAACAGCTTTGGACTTGGATTCATGATTTCTTTCAGCCTTTTCGACCGGAACCCTTCTCTTAGCATATGGTTTCACTGGGGGACCTGCCTGGAACCCCGGTTAAGTTCACCCAGCTTTGGCACACTTTCAGAGTGGAAATCCTCTTCAATATTTGGAAAGACAGAAATGCTTGTATAATTGCTCATTGTCATTTAGATGCTAATGTGTCTCTTTATGTTAAAGCAATTATTTGTTCTAATATTCTCCTACAAATTCAGGTGCAAGCCAACAAGGTTGCACTGAAGGTGGCTCACCTGTAAGTCCTCCTGGACCATTGGGGCAATGCCCCTTGAACTGTGGCTTGGATTCGTGATTCACCCTCCTCCCGTGGTCGATCGCCCTCTCGGGGCCGGAAGCGGAGTGATTTCGCTCGTCCCCGCTCCTAGCCTCCTGCTCGGCGGGATTCCTGGCTTCCCAAATGGGCTCGTTCTTCTTCGCCGCATCCTGTTCAGAGCTGATACTCTAGTGGTGCTACTGGGAGTGGTGGTGGCAATTTTGGGTGACCCTCAGATGATCCGCCTACTTCTGGTTCTGGTTGGCCTACCAGTGACAAAAGTTTTCCGCAGCTGGCTCTTGCAATCTCGCCTCGACACGAGGAAAAAAGATAAAAATAAAGATAAAGATAAGGAAGATGATGGCTGGGGTGCTCCTGACGTCACTCCAAACCCCATTGATGTATGGGGAAAAAATCTGAATGACAGGGATTCCCCAGGTTTTACTGGCACTGTTCTGATCGCTTAATATTTTTTATTTTCTGCTCTTAGACTTCTGAACTAAACCCATGTGATCGGTTATTTTGGTTTTTTTGGGCTCTGCCCATGTGACTTTCGAGATATGCCTTCTTACCACCCGCCTTTTTTTTGTGAATTTGTAATTTATCTTTATATTAATATAAATATATGCCTATTCATCAAAAATAAAAAAGAGAATGAGAAGTTTTAAGATAGAATTATGGATATGGAGGTTTTTTTTTATTTTATGAATACTCCTATTGCCTAAACTTTATATTAATATTATAGTGGTATTTAAATATTATGGAGGTTTTCTTAAGTAAAACGAAAAAGCCAATTTTGAAAAACAACCTAATATTTAGGAGAAAAGTATGCCGCCGACCCACCACCCAACATCTAAATGCTAGGATTTACTCCCGCATATTCGGAGTACAGCGGCAGCCGTTGATGGAAGTTCCATTGAAAGGCCAATACATGTGCGGCTTTCACTTTGGTTAGCATGAAAAGCGTGTCCAACTCAGATTGTGGAAAAGATGATTTGACAAGAGAGTACGAAAAGGACAATATCCGCGTGGAAATAAACTCAGTCAAACTACATCCACGTGTCCAAAGAACTGTAAATGTCTGTGAACGGAGAGAAAAAAAGGTTATAAATACCATCCAATGAGACGCTCCAAATGCCAAACACACCCACCTCAGCCGGTTGTCGACCAATACAAGCTCAGCCCAAATTCTCTGGGTTGTAAAATTGTGGAAGAAAGAAGCGACAGCATTTTATTACAGTCGGTCTGCAGTTAATTCTCAAAAATGGGGAAAGGAGGTATTTCTCACCAAGCCCAACCTGCTTCTCCCGAAGTGCCAGCAGATACCACTTCTCACCTTCTGTCACCCTTTCAGATGGGCCCGCTCTTCAATCTTTCCCACAGGTAACATACATTTTCACATTTACCAATTTTTGTTAACTGTTTTAAACTTCTTGAATGCTAGTGCAGTCCCTAACTTGATTATTGTTTTAATGTGTGCAGAGTTGTGTTGGCCCCTGTGACTCGATGCCGCGCAATAAACAACATTCTGCAAGCTTCTCACGTGAAGTTCTATTCTCAGAGGGCTAACAAAGGAGGCCTTTTAATCTCAGAAGCAAACGCAGTCTCAGCCCAAGCTATTGGGTATGTGAAACAAAAACAAAAAATGATAATGCTTGTGTTTTAATTGAAGGAGTATTGTTGATGAGATCTTGTCTTGCAGGTTTCCACATTCGCCCGGTATTTTCAGTGAGGAGCAAGTGAAGGCGTGGAAAGAGGTGGTGGACGCCGTTCATGCCAAGGGCGGCATCATTTTCTGCCAGCTCTGGCACGTCGGCAGAGCATCGCACACAGGTCCGCATTTTAGCAATTATCTTTGTTGTTTTTATTTCTCTGTGTACTGTGGATTTGGTCTAAGTTTGTCTGGTGTGTGCATATTTGGTGCAGTTTATCAGCCCAATGGAGAAGCCCCCATATCGTCCACAGCCAAGGCAATTTCAGAGGAATGGAGCATCTTGATGCCGGGGGGCTCCAAGACTACTTACTCTCCACCCCGCGCGCTTTCCACGTCTGAAATCAGTGCTGTTGTTGAAGAGTTTGGTAAGGCAGCGAGGAACGCCATGCGCGCGGGATTTGATGGCGTGGAAATACACGCGGCACACGGTTACCTGATCGACCAGTTTCTCAAGAACGGCGTCAACGATAGGGTAGACGGCTATGGCGGGTCCCTGCAGAACAGGTGCCGGTTTGCCATGGAGGTGGTGGAGGCAGTGGTGAGAGAGATAGGCGCCGAGCGCACCGCCATAAGAGTGTCGCCCATTATAGACCACATGGGGGCCACCGATTCCGACCCGCTCTCTCTCACCACTCACTTAATTGGTCTGCTCAATTCTTATCCTCTCGCTTATCTCCACATGACGGAGCCGCGATTCACTAGAGAAGGCCTCAAAGACGAAGCGGCAGAGGGCGAAAGGACCGCTGCGGCGATGTGGAACATTGTGAAGGAGGAGAACAGAGGGAGGCTTATGAGGAGCGGCGGGTACACTAGAGAAACTGCCATGGAAGCTGTGTCCAATGGCAGCGCCGACATGATTTCCTTTGGCAGGCTGTTCATTTCGAATCCCGATCTGCCCCTCAGATTCGCCCTCGAAGCCAAGCTCACCAAGTATGACCGCTCTACTTTCTACACTCATGACCAGGTCAGGGGTTACACTGATTACCCCTTTTACATCCATTCCACTCCACCAAATTCAAAGTTTGATCAGCATGCTGACTTTAGAACAGAGGTTGAATCATCATGAGTCGTGCCAGTTCTGCGAACGGGCAAAGCATTTGTCCACACCAAGATTCGCTTGGAGTCGTTTGGGGGAATCATGACAACCATTCGATACTTGACCGAAGTTTACGTTACTCATTATCAACTTAAGAAAACTCTGTTCGTTTTCATTTTCACTTTCCACTGTATGCTTAATTTTTATGTTCCACTTGTATGCCTGTTCTGTCATGGTGCTCGAAGGTGCAACGACTCGGATTCGATTTGACAGAAATTTGTTTGCATTAATTTTATAAATAATTAAGTTACCAACGCAACTCACCAAAATCAAAATCACTGTGCATACATGCTAGGGGAAGGGTGCTGGCAACTGCTCAGCTAACTTAGCACATCTTAAGTTTTTAAATGGTGTCAGAGCTAGACAATTTTTTTTGGTTTTTTTTTTTCATATACGATTCAATAGTTTATAGCTATTGTCTTGATTTCTGGATAATTATGACAAACATGAAGATTAGATGTGTACACAAAGGTCAAAAATGATCATCTCAAATGCACAATTGATTCAATACAAATGCACAAATGGCCCAATAATGGTGAGCCATTGATACCAATAAATAAATACTTTTTTTTTTGGTGAGTATTGAATATAAAGTGGACAACTAATTATTTTTTGTAAGTACTGAGTATAAAGTGGACAAATAAATACTTTTGTAAGTAATGAGTATAAAGTGGACAACTATTGGTACATTTGAAATTTTTTAAAGAGCTTTTAATGAGAATGTATCAATGAACGACTATTAAAAAATACAAGATAATTGAAACATTTCCTTATCAAATTTTGTTAAACAAATTTTGATAATTATAATCGAAACAATGTTAACCCAAGACAGACATACAATCTACAATCTCGGCAATTTGAACTCATACGAGCTAAAATGAAAAACAATTTTGAGGGGAGTAATAGGGGAGAAGACCCACTTACCATCACCTATTGAATAATTGCCACCTCCATGCTCACTTACCCCTCCAAAAAAAAATTCACTTTGATCAATTAAAAAACTTTATTTGATCGAATAAATAATTACAAAAACACCAACTAAACGACACCTCTAAAAAGTGTTTTTTTGACCTCCGCACGTATATCCAACGTTCCCGTATTCTACCGAATTGCCCAAAAGCCAAAATCTTAGATATAAGCATTTGACTCGTGAGCAAAAAAAAATTTATAAATTTTTTTTTCAATTCAATATACGATTTGAATTTTACAGTTACGCGAAGTTAACCCTCACGGACAGTGGATCTTCTCCCCTAACTGTGTGTAAACTCAGTCAGTTATAAAATCAAGAAAATCAGAGTAATTAAGCTTTTCGAAAGTATGACATCACCAAAACCTCGCATGCTGACGTTATCTCCGAGGAGAATTCGATGGTTCCAGCGAATTTCACTCTCGAATTTCGAATCCATTAATTCTGCAGAGGAGTTCAGGTGAAGAAATGACTGGTCCCGACTCCGGACTATCATATAGATGTGCGCGTAAGATTTTATTTTATTTTTTCTCGAAAATTTCTCAGATTGCTGTAGTAGAATTGCAAATACATTTAACTTAAACAGAGAAGTGTAGGTGGGGAATTAACTGGTCCGGACGATAAATTTGCAAGAAGCCGTGTTGGGATGATACTTAGATATGATCGTCAGAGTTGTTTTTTCTCAAAATTTTCTTAATCTCTAATGTTTTGTCCTCTGCTCACACTCGCATGACACGTGTCCACGGCATTCAGTTTGGAAATCAATTTCTGGCACTTCGATGGAAGTACAGCAAGCTCTGTGTTTTTGAATTATATCTACAAATTGATGATACATGCAACCTTTGAAGTCGAAGAAGCTCCCGGGAATGTGCAATAATCTTTTTTGAGGTGCAAGCTTGACAATATTGGACACGAAAATGCGATTTATTCAAGTGTTGACTAGATTTTCCGAGTCTACAGAGAACAAATGAGAAAAATTCTAACTTGATAAACAAGTTTTCTTGATTACGAAAAGATACTAGGATTTTAAAATTTTGAAATTTAATTGTGATTTATTAAGAGAAAAATATAAGGTTTTTCATGTAAATGTAGGATATGTTATATAATCGGATTCAATAGATTAAAAGTATGAAGTTTTTCAGAGTCTATGATAGTAATAGTAATAAGATTTTTGGATTAAAACTGTGTCAATTTTTTTACATCAATGTTTCAGATCATACTCTATGATCCATCATCAGGATGCAATGCAGATAGAGAGAAGAGTCATGGAGTATGATCCGAAACATTGATGAAAAAAATTTGACACAGTTTGAATTCAATAGATGTTTTAAGTGAATAATATAAACTTCAAGTCTATGGTTGTGGTATAAAATATTTAAGGAATAGTGTTTATATCTTTGTCTTTTCTGCAATAATTGTGAATGATAAGAGCCTGTAAGTTTTTTCGGAGTTTCATGGTAAATTATAGATTCATTTCTTTAGAGGATTTAGAAAAGGATTTTGTTGAACTAGAAATGTTGGTCAAATTCGTAGGTTGGCATTTTTTTTATCCGAGGACTTGATGAGGGCATATCATGTGGTATCATTACAGCTAGGCATCTCTTTGTAAATTGTTTGTGCATATGTGAATCATATCCTTCCATATCTAGAGTCTAACACCTAACTTGTAGTATTATGATATAGATTGAGTCAGATCCTATAGTGGGAAGGATTCATGTATCGTAATTATGTCATATATAGATCAATATGTTGCTCCATCGTAGCCTATGACACTTGATGTAGTGGAGTAGCTTATAGGAGGCATTCATTTCATAGAGATGATATCTTCAAGCTTCATACCATATCACATTCACAGTCCTTTGTACACATTATTATTAACACTTTTGGATGAGAGAAATTCAGTAGAGGTAGAGGCTACTATCTAGATTTTAGGTGCATATGTGTCAACATATGTAGATTTGGCTAGAGATGGTGTTCCCCTTAGTACAACACAAGTAGAACTTTTAAGTTTCAAGTTAAAATTTATAGAATATTCATCTACACAACAAAGGATTAATGATTGGAATTATATAGGAATGTAGTTTGGACACCCTAAAATTGTTTGATGTAATTAGCATTGAATGAATAGACAAATCAAATATGTTTTCATTGATCTTTTTGTTGTTAAAGCATCTAAGTTTGACTTGAGGTTGGTTCCTTATCATTGTCAATTTTACATTGAAGTTCTTACAAGGCCAAGTATATTACATAACATCTACAAATAACATGTGTTTAATAATACTCGATAGGTATTTAGGTTCCTAAATTGCATTAATGAATTTGATAACTAATTGATTGATTGGAAACCTATGGTTGAAATAGAAGATGATAAAGAAATACTATTAGGTAATGAAATATAATATAGTTGAAAACCAACACTGTTCCCAAAGGATTGGTAGCATTGGAAATAATATTTGATAGCACGTACAGATTGATACAAGATCAAAAGTAAATCCATTAGAAAGGACAACATTGAAGGTGTAGATCTAGGTATTGAAGCAACCCCCAAGATTTACATTCGGAGCAAAAGGATAAAAATATCTAAAATATAAATATTGATTGTATTATTAAAAATATTTTAGACATTTTTTACATGGTCCTAGATGATCAACTCAAACTTATAGGAAGGATTTATTTTATCATACAACTTTTCTCCATACTACTCCTTGGGTCACCTATATTTAAATGAGAGTTGTTTGGACTAAAGAATATATATGTTTGACTTTCAAAAGAGAAATAGATGTCACCTTTGTAAGGCTCAAGTATTACTGAAATCATGGTGGTGTACCAAGATGACTAAACCACCTACTTCAAGGAAAGGAAATATCATTGTTGGCACTTGGAGGTAATTTTCAAAAGGTTCCTTAAATATTAGTTTTCCTCATTTATCCCAAGAGACGTATATTTGAAATGGATGAAGGAATGTTGCTAGGACACATTATATCAAGGGATGAGGTGAGGATAGATCTGGAGAGGTTAAAAGAAATTGATCTCATCCCTAGTCCTAAAAATACCTAGGGTGTGTAATTATTCTTTGGGAGAATCAATTTTTTTTAGGAAGTTCATCCCTAACTTTGTTGAGAAAACTGGGTAAATTATGTTAAGAAAACAACAATAGACCACATGGGATGAGGAACCAATTGATGTATTTATAAAGATAAGGAAGCACACTAGTCTTGGCGAGTCTAGGCTATTTTAAGATTTTCCAACTCTTTTCATTTTCTTCATTTTATATTATTGTTGCAACACATTACTTAAAAATAACAAGGATGGATATGAACAACCCATTAAATTTTTCAGTAAGTATTTACAATTTGTTGAATTAAAGTATTCAACTATGGAAAAACATGCTTACTCCCTTGTCAAAGCCATAAAAAATCATAGGTCATATCTAATAGGTGAAAAGACTATTTCATGTGTGTTGCATATGGCTATGAAATACATATTCACTTAGCAAGAAGCCTAATGTAAAAGGTGTAGATGAATCAATAAGATCCAAGAGTATGATATGGAGATGTAGGTTACAAAGTTGGCTAGAGTTCAATTCCTAGCCAAATTAATGGTAAATACAAATTTGGACACAAGAGAAATAAATGAGATAAATTATAATTTTGAACCCACCTTGTGTCCCCTAGAATGAATGATAATCAATAGAGAACTTGTAAGTTGCAATCCAGAAAGTATGTATTGATAGATAATGATTTAATGAGGGATCACAATGGGATGCTAATTAAATGTTTAAACCAAGAATAATTCAATAATGTGATGAATGCATGTCATTATGGCATCAATGGAAGACATTTCAAGGCTAAGACCACAACACACAATATTCTCAAAGAAAAATATTGGTGTTCTACTTTATTTAAGAGTATGGATTTAAGGTAGTAAGAAATGTGACACTTTCCAAAGGGATTTAGGATAGTTGAAGTTTGTAGGTGCTTTTCCTTTTATATTTATGATGGTTGAAGCTCATTTTTAGTAGTGGGTATTGATTTCATAAGAGAAATATAAGAAATATCAAGTAATGGTTATAGATTGATTCTTATGGCTACTAACTACTTTGCCTAATAGGTTGAGGAAATTTCAACCCATAATGCTACATCTAAGGTGGTAGCTGACTTCTTATGAATAATATAATAACTAGGTTTGGTGTGCCCACAAGAATCATTGTTAATAATGCTATGTATTTTAGATCCCATGAAATATCGAGTTTGTGCACTAGGTTTGGTATTAAACGATTCATTTATCCCCTTATAATTCTCAAGGTAATGGACAAGCTGAATACAAAAATAAAATCCTCTTGAAAATCATTAGAATAATATTTAATATGAATAAGAAAAAATGGAATCATGAATTGAAATATGTAAAATGGGTTGATAGAATAACCTATAAAAAAAACTATTGGTAGGATCCCATGTGAATTAGTCTATAGATTAGAAGCTAAGATGCCAACCAGTTTGGATCTTCTAGTGTAAAAATTGATGCATGATGTTGAAGGAGAAGAAAATGATGTAATTTCTCAAAGAGTGTTGGATCTAACAAAATTGGATGAGGATAGAAGGATTGCACATAATAAGATATTATCACACTAGAAAATAATGAATCATCTATTTGAAAAAAGGAACTCCAAATAAACTTCCAAGTTGGTGATATGGTCCTCATGTGGAATGCTAGATCATTGGATAAAGGAAAGCATAAAAAAATGATCTATAGTGGCTTGGATAGTATGAATTTGCAGAGGATTACATGGTCAAAATATGTACCAGCTCAAGGGTTTGATAGGATATTTAATGGAGCTTCTAGTTCATGGAAAGTATATTAAGCATTACTTCATGCAAGTAATTTGGTGTTGTAGTCTTACATATTATGTTGTGTGTATATTTTGTCCTTAAATGCAATTTTGATCCTTATTGATCATGATTAAGTGTAATTATCTTGCTTCCTCCTTGTTGTCCATTTTTATGGTCTACTCCTTGAGATCTAGATTCTTTTTATACCTACATGAGACACATATCCCCAACCAAAGCCAATGTTGGGACTTAATTTTAAAATATAAATAAAATGCTTAATTCTTAACCCCCTTGTTTCCTAGAGTTTCAATGGAGTATATACTTCTTCCGGATATCCAATCTATATTTTTGAATACCAATCCCACATAGAAAGTATATTAAGTCTATCAAGTCACTTCTTTCCTTTATTTTCCTTTGTCTCCTCTATTTGTAGGTTTTTGACAAACATCTAAACTTACCTTTTTTTCCTAGCTCCTAATCTTTCATTTTATTTTGCATTCTCATATTCTCCCATTCCCTTGCTCTCTTTCTTTTACCTATTTTTTCGACTTGTGGAGCTACGAAAAATTTATTTTGATTCTTCTCCTTATTCATATCATAATCTCATGTTCCCCAATATTTTGTTGTATCCCTCCAATGTTCCTTTCATATGGAATTCCTTCACACTTTCAAGCATCTAGACTTCCTCCAATTTAGACCATTATTTATGTATTAAATTCATAATTTTTTTCTCAATGGCTTTTCCATTCCCTTCTTCCTTTCATGTAGAGTTGCTTTGGACTTCAGGATGTTCCTACCTCTAGTTCTACATCTTTTTCCTACTTGTTTTCTTGCATCCTTGACCCACCCACTTCATCCAAATGTAAAATTTTAATGGAATTCTAGATTTCCATCATAATTTCCTATCCCTTACATCTCCTATTTGAACCCCCCATCTTGCATGTTTTCTTGTTCACCTCTATCACTTGCCAAAATTTCCTAGGATGCCATTAATGACCATATTTGATCTCTGCAATTATAAAACTATTTTTTTAGTTGAAAAATATTATCCATTTTGAGGGCATGAATTTACTTGCGATTTCAGTTATGGATGATGAAGAGGTCCAACACACCATGAGTGTGGTAGTTGAGTTCTATATGTTAATGGTGTACATGTGTAATACATACAATATTTTCCCTATATTTTAGTGGATTTCATCCATATTGTACATGACATTTATGAGATTTATTTCTCCATCAAATTCCAACAAGTGATTGGGCGACCAAGCAAAATGCTATATATAAAATTTTATTTTCCAAACAAAGGGATATTGGTCATCTCTTATTTTTATGTGACTATATAATTGTTAAGGATTTTCTAGGGTTTCAATGCTTGCAAGTCCAATCACCTACTTAGTAACACATTTTACAAATGACAAGGAGATAGTTGCATTGTACAAGATGTTTATTACTAGATGTATCCATGGTTTTTTGTTGATCTTTAGGGGAACTTTTACTTATTAAAGTTTGACAATATTTTATTTTAGGTTTCATCTTATGATATTTTCTAGTATGATTTATATAGATATTTGATGAATGTCATAGAATCTTAATTTATTACAATATTTTTAATGGTATCTTCTTTATTTTATATGGATTTCTATAGTTTGGAGTGTTAGTGTAAATAGTGTCTTTATCTACCTAGTTGGCTAATCACCTATCTAGGATTGACCTATTCACACCTAGCTTAAGTTGACTAAGAATTATTTTTAAATTTTTATCTCACTTCATAGCATTGAGACATATGTCTTCATGAATTGAGACACCTATTGGCACTTGCTCACCCACTTATCAAGTGATCTTACAAGTGTCCCACCTATAGTCGGTAGTTTACTCCTACCTTCTTAACTCCTCATCCTTGCCTATATATGCAAGGATTTATCATTGTATTACACTCTTAATTTTACATTGATAGACATACTATTGTGATGATTTTGTTCACTTGTGGAATTTATTTCATGCTCTTGATCTTGGCATTCTCCAACATGGAGATGGGTTCTTAATTATGTTTAGTTATTTAATATCATATATTTAGTATAAGTATATACACACAACTAATATTTTATAGTGATTTTAATATATTTTTCTCCTAGCAAGCTATGACTTTATGACCAATGGGTACTGCCACACTAGTGTGTCCCACTTCTGTGACATTCTAATTTTTTTTCCTCAAATCACATATTTTAGAAAATTTAATGATTTAAGCCTTGAGGGGTTCCATTTGAAGGGTTTGAATTGAGGAGAGTTAGATCAAACTCCGTTAACTCAAACCCTCTTAGATAATGAATTGTAGGAAATAGGGTTCCAAATTTTAGGAGATGGAACTAGGGGGGCATATTTCACTCTTAGTTCATTAAAGGAAACCAAGATCCCTCAACTAAGTGACTCACTTGAGGGAAGGATGTCAATATGAGGGTTTCCTTAGGTGTGATTAAAGAGGGGGTTCACCACTAAGAAAATGCTTAGAAGGAAAGAAATGAAAGCACTACGCAAATATAGCTATGTAACCTATACAATGACCTCAAAATTAGAATAGTAAACTATGGATGAACAAATAAGCACCTAGAAGATGAAGATGACTGAGCAAGATCTAGAAACTCTGAAAATTGTTGATCTTGATGTGCATTGGGACTCATACGCCAGACTAGATGATTTAGTCCCAGTCTAGGGTTCTTGGGCTGAATTTGAAATCTCACAGTGACAAGGTAGAATCCATTGAAATCTGGCAAAAAAGGTTGTACTGGGACTCATATGCCCAGATTGTTGCAAAGTGTCCTAGGAGAAGAATTTTAAACTAAAACTTTGTGAGCCTCCGAGTATAGATTAGATAAGCACTTTCCCACTAGTTTCATGTAGATAAGTTGGATATCTTTCTCTAGATCTAAGTTTCCATGAGCCTTAACAACTTCTTATGACAACTTTTGTAACTTTTACAACTTTTCAATTTTGGTACTTTTGAAGGCTTCAAATCCACTTTTCCTTCAACCTATAAACCTACAACATACAAAGAAAGAGAAAAAGTGTTGTTTTGTTAGGGAATGGTGGTTTGCCTTGGTCAAACCTCATTTTGGTAATCAAACCTTAATGAGAAATGAAGCATGAATGAAATGAAACATGAAACATAAGATTCAAAACAACAGAACCTTGTTTGAAACCTTGTAGATCTGCAAACAACCATGAAGTGGCCCCAATGGATGTTGACTTTGATCATGATTCTTGATGAAAGATAATGCCTTTGAATACTTGAATTGATCTTGAATAATATATCACAACATTAGTTCAAAACCACATGCATGGTGCATCAAGCATTTGACATGATAATGGAACTTGTTTGTTGCAACAATCTTCTACAAATTTTCCCTTGAATGCATTCTTGAATACTCTATAATGCTCTTGTGAAATCTTAGGGTGCTTGACTCAAAATTGCTAGGTGAAATTATGTGGAATAGCCTTGTATTTATAATTGTTTATGCCAAATTTCCCAAAATTACAACACTACAATCAGACATCAGATCTAGGATAATAAAATCCCACCAAGAATTTGATTTGAAATAGGTCTTAGTTAAATTGGGACTCATACACCAGTTGGGGTGTATGAGTCCCAATGGCTAAAACCTGGGACACATATTTCTAGGAGTGCCTTGTTCAATGTGCAATTTGAAATTAGGTCCCAAGACCTAGGTGGGACTCATACGCCCAAGGTGGCATATGAGTCTCAGATCACTAGATCTAGAACACATGACCCAAAACATTGAATCATGATTGTTTATTCAATAAGTGTCAAGATTATCCTCAGAAAAATGCATTTAATAAGACTTGTGGATGCAAAATAGGACCAATTAAGACATAAAGAAGAAAAATATTAATGAAAATGACCCAAAACTTAATGTGATTATGTAAAACATACTACAACACCAAATTGAGGCATCACTTAGCTTAGTTTATCAATTATTCCCAAATTAAGTGAGGAAAAGTGATACTTTTTCTACACTACAGATAGAACCACCCTAGTCTTAAACCAAACCCTCAATGGAGTCTCTTTTGCACCTATCAAAATGCTAAGAAACTACTTTTACTTTCACCATTTGGGGGATCAAATGAAGTCATTTTAAAGGTGATCTATTTTGTAATTATGTATCCCTTATTATAAGGTTTCCAAAAAGTATAATTTTGAATATATTTAATTTGATTATTATATTTATTTTTATATTTCTTGTGAATGTAGGTTTTTCACTGAACATCAAGGTCTTTGTTTCGCATACATGAAAATTTAAAAAATAGAGGACAAAATATAAAAACATTTTTTCACTAGGTATTGATGTCCTTATTTCAACAAAAAAGAAGATATTAATTTGGATGAATATAAAAAAAGTTGTGTTATCGAAGTAACCTATGTCTTAATTATAGTTAATCTCACTATAAAAGGTTATAAAAACAATTATGCAACAAAAAAGTATGAAAAAATATCTATGCACTAGATATCGATTTTACAAATCTATGTTTACAAATTTATAATTTTATCTTTTCTACAAATAAATTGATAATTTACCAAAATAACATCACTTTTTAAAAAAATTGTTAACTATAAAAAATAAGTTATTAAAATTTATGTAGAAAAACAAATAAATTATTTCTTAAAATTAAAAAATAATATATATTCTTAATGGTTTAGTAGCTATAAGTGTCAAAAAAGTGAAAATTTGGTAAAAAAAATATCGATTTTAATGTCCCACTTTGACCAAAAAGTGAAACACAATATTGTGGGTTGACCACCACTAGATTAGGTGTACTAGCCCTAGAAATTCAAAATGAACCATACTTTTAAAATGATAAACATCTTTCACCAATAGTTTAGGAGTAGTTAATAGTCTATATGCACCTCATGATTCATTGATTCATCTAGGGGGCATCTATATAACGAGCCATGACTTTTTATCCTAGGGAAACATGTTTTGCATACCTATATATTATATTTGTGTACAATGATGTCTATATTAGTTTAAAATAATATTTATGAGTTGTAGTTTAGTCTTTGGTATAACTTGACAAAACTTTGGTCCAAGCATACATTAGATATTCTAAGTATATCACTTAAATAGTTTGTTTATTTTGATTTGTGATTAATCTTGTTGAGAATACCTATAGGAACACCCTCTTGGGCCTCATTAAGCTTGAAGGAAAGGAGAAAGTATCCAATCTGAAAAATTGGCCTAAAATAACTCCTATTCTATTGATGAGCTCATCAATGTACCTTTACATAAACACTTCTTTGACCTTGAAGTGGATTGATTCCTCTAGGAGTGAGTATTGATTCTAAGACCCAAAAACACACATGGAATGATAGGAATGTAGAACAAGAAAATTCCTATATAGAAAACCATGGTATGTTTCTAAAAGGGGGGCATTTTTAAGGAAAGTATGATATTTAATTATAATCCTAGTGTAGTAATATTGTATCTACAACAATATTGGAATTTGTTCTTAGACACCCAATTGTTGCTCAATATATTGTTATTTTATTATAAATTATCCTTGTTGACTTGAAATATTAGTTGTAGTGGCATTCATGAAGGAAGTGGGGCATAGTGGTGATATTTACGAACTCATTAAAGTCATTAGAGGTCATTTATGACACTTTTCTAGTCCTAGGTGATAGGAGTTATGAAGCATCTTTTACATTTTTAGGTGGGTCCCATGAATTGGTTGTTGAATATGGAAACCATTCTTGTGAGGTGCACCCATGAGGGGTAGTTATGAATCAAAGATGTTATATGCTATTATGAAATACTATTAATGAAAGATGATCTTCAAGTGGGATGTGAGGTTTTCACATTTTGTGATGGTTATACTAGTACACTATTTTGTGAAAAAAATTATGGTTTTCCTCTCATTTCTCTATAAATTGAGGGCATGAGTATTAGTTTCATGGGTTGAGTCAAAGGTATGCAAGTGTTGCTAAAATATTGTCAAATTAAGGAGAGAAGTGTATTGCATGTATACTTTTCTATTGAATATTTAATGCATGTACTTAAGTCTCTCTTTATTGGTAGAGTTTTTTCTCAAAAGGGTTTCTCCACATACATTTGGTGTTATGTGTTAGCATCATGGTTTGTTTATTTCTAATATTTATTATAAAGTTTCATATAATCTCAAAAAGGCTAATATAATGTTGTATTGAGAAAAAAGTAGATTTACACCCTTTGAAGAGCTACCATTTATAGTAGTTTAAATTTTTTTTAACAACAAGAGCTGCTTACTAGAGCTTGTTATAAATATGCTCAGACTTTGTATCAACTACACACTATAAAACCTATATGTGAAAAACCAAAACAAAAATGGTAATAATTGTGAAAATGTGACCCCTAGAAGGAAGACCTACACAATATGCATCAATAATGATAGTCCCCTAGTTATAGTAGAAGACTACAATAAATCATTGGAGAGTGATGAATTTACTTCAAAAATATTGACTCCATCATGTGTATACTTCTAAAAATCTCTTTAGAACATAAACATATATATAAATAAAATAAATTTAAAAAAAACATTTAAAAATTTAAATGTAAATTTAAAATAGTGTAAAAGAAAAAGAAAATGATTCTATATATTATGCTAAGGAAAAATGTATTTTGCTTGAATTTATATACTCTTATTTTTATTATAGAAGAAAAATAGTCTATATATTATAATAAGAAAAAATATTTTGATCAACAAGTATAATGATTTATATACTCTTATTTTAATTGTACACATTTTTACAAGCTCTTTCACATTTTAATAAGGTGCAACTTTTTATATCTAAAATTGTTACTAAATAAGTAAAGGGGAATAATTATATTAATACCTTCAAATAAAATGGAAAGAGTTGGAATTCAGGTTCAACAGGTATAAGATTGGATAAAAATTATATTATTCAAGAATATATGGAGGCATTTTCTAAATTTAATCAATTTATTTAGTTCTTATCCTCTCACTTACCTATACATGATAAAGCCACAATTTTTTAGAAAAGACCTCAAAAATGAGGTGACAAAGGGTGAGAGAATGATTACAACAATGTGGAGCATCATAAAGGAGTACAAGGGAAGGCTTACGAGGAGCAGTGGATACAATAGAGAGAGACTATTATAGAAACAATGAAAAAGTTCATAGCCTAATTCAAAAGGAAACTAAATATTTGTATAAAATTAATATTTTGTGATAATGTTTGCAATAGAAATAATGGAAAATCTTGTAATCTTAGTAGAATTTTAATATGATTACATGGTATATAAATTTAGTGAAAAAGTGACCTAAATAGATGTTTGAGAGCAGTTTGCTTAGATATTAAGAAGGAAGCCTTTGTAGAAGTAAATTAAGACATAATAATAAATGAAGACAAAGTTTTTGATGGACGTTAACAAGTAAGCATGCTCATGCATTCATTTGGAGAATTCCAAGGCTTGACATGGAATAAAGGACTACTATGAAGTTTTTAAGGTGACATGAAATATAATAAGAAAGGCTTGGTATAGAGAATATAAGGTTTTGAAAGATATATATGAAGGTTTGCATCCATAGATAGATGTTAGAAGGAAGTTTCCCTTGTAGAAGGGATTTCCACATTTGAAAAGAGAAAAGGATCCATACTTTTATATTTCAAATAGACATCATAGAATAACATTTTTGTGAATACATGTATTTACACATCTATTGGTATTTGTGCAACTTCTTATTTAGTGATGTGAGTTTAGTCTAGCTTTCAAAGGTTGTGTCCTATTAGAAATTGCAAGAGTATGATTCATCATATAGAAACTTGATTTTGAAGTGTTTTTTTTTTCATTATCTATATCTATGAGATTGAATACTTTTTATTTTTTAAAATTATATATTAAAGTTATATTTAATGTGAATTGGTATTCAAGTACTTAGTTCACTCTTTTATTTGAATAAGTGTGATGTTGTTTCTAATTTATTGTATTGATGTATATAATAGTCTTCTAAGAAGTAAATTTGTTTGGATATTAATATTCACTCAGCTATATTGTTATAGGTGCATGTTCATGATATATACAAAAATGAAGTAAATATTGTGAATCTTATAGTGATATATCAATATTGTCATATATATTTAGATTTTACAAGTCAAAATATCTCACATCAACAACTTTCCATTGTTTAATGATATTTTTATAGATTTAGGCTTATTTTACATTTTAATGCCTTAACAACCTTTGTCTTGTGGTCAATAAATCTTGTTTAAGTTGAAATTGGGTGATTGCCCAAAAAAACTAATTCACCTCAACACATCAATTGTTCAAACTCTTTCTATCTCACATTTTCTCATTAAACTAACCCTACCTCCTAAAATAAGTAAAAATATATATTATTAGCTAGGTTAAAAATCAAATTAATAGGTTGGGATAGTTCTTGAAAAGTCAATGACATAGGTAAGTGAAACACATTTAATTATACATAAGCTTTAAATTATAATTAAAAAAATCATCTTATAAAATTATCTCCACTTATATTTGTAGTGACCATCATACATTAAATTTGATGTATTTGACACATTTTTGTTACCCCAAGAGAATCTTACAATGGAGATTAATGAGTGCAATGAAATTTAAAATAGGGAAAAATATTAGTTAAATTATTATACAATTCAAACTTTGTTAAGTCTACAAATATCCTCTATATTTTTAGATCAAAGATATAAATTCATGAAAAAAATTATGTATGCGATTCTATGTAACAGAAATAATTGACTCCAAAAATTGTCTAAAAAAATCTTCAAATAATAAAAAAAAAACTTCAAAAATCAATTACTAAATCTCACATTGAAATGATTTTGAATTTTGATTCTAGCTTTCTGAAGGAAGTTTCCTTAGTTTTTAGAACACAAATTTTGTAATTTGTGAATGATTTGATAAATTATTATCTAACGTTTTTTTTTATTGTTTTATAATCAGTATTAAATTTATCTATATATATATTCTGTCGGAGCTTTTCAAACTTCGACGAACAAGCTTTGCTTGACACTCTCAAATAAAAAACGCCTTGACATAAAAATGATTTAAATTAATTCTACGAATAAATGAATTTTTTTAATGACATTGATGAGACCAGACAGTCCATAAGAGTAAGAGTGGATGGTTCTAGATAATTCTATTCTAGAATTTTGAATCCATTAAAATTATGGAGATGAGATTAGGTGAGGAAATTCCTGGTCCTGACTTCAGACTGTCAACTGCTAAAATCCTGTGTTGAATCATAACTGTGGTCGACAGTCAGATATCTTTTTCCCAGAAAAATATCATTGTACTGACAGAAATTTAGGTTATCTCCATTGTCAAAGCAAAAAGTTCCCTCACCACATGCAGGTTTTGTCCTTTCATACTTGTTCAACAACTGTCCTCGGTATTCCCACTTTCATTGTTTTAACTGGATGGAAATCAATGAGTAAGTATATGGCTCCAGCAAAGCTTTACTGTTTGCCACTATGGCGTTACCCTTTTGACTGTAGTTTCTGTGTACTTAATTGTCCTTCCATTTAAATGATTTCTGTTACCAGTGTGTAACAGCTTACCCCACCTTTTAAAAAATGTATTTGATAAATTTTGTAAAGATGAAATGTTTTTTTATGGTTCTTTTATCTTGTTTTTTATGATTGTTTATGTGTGGGATCTATTTTTATTATAAATATTCAATATTGTAGTCAATGTATTAATTGTTTATATGTCGGAGTCTACTGTAAACAGCTAGTGTATTGATTACAATATACTGATTGTTTATGTAAGAGATCCGTGTTCATTGTAATCATTGTAAACAGCTGGTATGTTGACTACAATACACTGATTATTTATGTGTAGAATCTGCACCCACTGTACACATCTAATATGTTGATTACAATATACTAATTGTTTAAACTCAATTAATTGTAACTCTTAATAGAAAATCTCTAATCTTTAAAAATAATCTATCTTATCTAAAAGTAATAAATTTATGTAAAATATTTTAGCAGTAAGTTTCTTATTGTAACGTTTATGCTGATTTGTGGGTTACGTAGCTGCTGAGCTCATGGAAATGTTTACCATCTCATGTTTATATAATTGGTAGGAGGTCATCCCTTAGCCAAATAATTTAACCTCAACACTGTGTACCAAATGAAATTCTTCAGTTATGCCTATCACAAGTTATTCTATTTTTTTTAGCAGCATCCATTATCTGTGTTTTATTGCTTTCTTTTGGAGATATTTTTGATACTTTACACGAAATATTTTTAAATAGATTTCTATAATGTTTTTTAAGACATTTTTTCAGTTTTTTCAGTTATATTTATAAATATAAATGAAAATGGGATTTAAATGGTGAGGTAGTCTGTCAAAGCGTATTGTGATTTTAAATGGATAAAATTAGTTTGAAATGGAAAAGTGTTTACAGTAAACTGACAGACTACCTCATTATCCAGTTTATTGTAAACACTTTCCCATTTTAAATTATTTAAAAAATGATATAGTAGGTATATCAGGTTGCATTTGTTTAGCATTTCAATTTTTCGTTGTACGATTGTAATTGAGTTGGATGTATTTACGTTTAATTTTTTTTTTCTAATAATCATAATTTTTTTCTATATTATTATATTTTAAGTAATATCTTAAATAAGTAAGCATCTTTTATCTAATAGAAGTGCCAATTTTATACTTTTATCAATTATGATTATAATAATTGTATGCTGCAACTCATATATTCACATTAAAATATGACAGTCTCCCAAAATTATTAAGATCATCCTTAGATTCAAACATATATCTCAAGGGTTCTTTCTTAATGCCTTGTGTACATATCCCTTTTGAAAATTAGAGGCTTTATGGTTCATACACTAATAATAGAGAGAATTCATCCTCTCCTCTAATATGAGATCTCTAATCTTTCTTTTAAATTATAGTCATAAGTTGTTCTTATGATTCAAATTCCATCCATTCACAATAGTATGCTAGTAAATGCATTCTATGCAAAAGTTAGATCAACCCAATATTTGTGTAGGAATACACACAACCCCACATAGGGACCATTTCATACAAACATCACATGTTCACAGAGTGATTGGCTCAAGTATGCATCACCTACATAAAACATGGATAGCTCCCACTTGTTTCACACAAACATGATGTGACTAGGCTCTTATATACTTCACAAGTACACATAGTGACTATATTACACATGCTTCACATATACACCAATATGAATAATTCACACATACATCACATATACATAGTGTGTTGACCTATGTATACATCACATATACACAATGTGACTAGCTCGTACACCCAACACATTCACAATGTGAATAATTTAAACATCACATGTTCACATAGAGATCAACTAGCATAAAAATATGTTTGCAACCGTATTGCAAGCATCTTATCATTTACCCTATTCACTAACACATAAGCCTATCAATACATCTCAACTGAAAGGAAGAATATTAGTGTGTCCCATATTATACCATGGGTTCCATCCTTTTTCTCACCACCACCATCTATGATGAAAAGAAAACATCCCATACTGATTGTTGTCATCACTAGCAAAGACATAAGTCTAACAATGTGTATAAAAAATGAGACCTTTAGTACGTGCATGTAACAAAGATTCACTCACAAGTATGTAGAGAACAATTGGAAAGAGGGAATGGATGCAACCTACTATACAAATATTCTCATTATTTGGTTCACTAACACATATCCTTTAAATAAATCCCAAACATAAAAAGGAGTGTTGATGTACCTCAATTACTACATCAAGAATCCCATCTTTTTTCTTGATTTATTGTTAGCTTTTAAAAAATAAGAATCTCATATTGCTCATGATAATCACTGACAAAGGTGTAAGTTTAACTAAACAACACATAAGGCCATTAATAATATTACGATAGATTGCTAAACCATTTGAGTCAATGGATCCTAACCTCTATTGCCTCTGTTCCATTAGTAAAAGTTAGTCCAACCTTGTATGGGGTAGCTTCTAGTACATGTCATCTACATTTTACTAATGAAATTTGACTAAGCCCTATCATACCAAGGATAGCTCCTAGAATTTGTCACCTCTATGCTACTAAAAATAGTCAACTAAATCTTAAGATATGGTAGTTAGATTCTATCATCCATCACCTACATGGTACTAATGATATCTAACTAAACTATGATTTCATCATATCATGGATATCCTCTGACATCTTCTACCTCTACATCACTAGTGAAAGTTAGCTAATCCTTGAGATATAATGGTTAACACTTGGCATCTATCACTTGCATAATACTAGTGATAGCCAACTATTTGCACTTTCATCAAACTAAATTTTGACAAGAGGGTCATCTTATAGCCAAGTACATATAATCTATATATCGCAAGGATTCACAAATAATAATCAAGTTGACATGTTTATCTGTCAAATAAAGTGACAGGGTCTATAAACCAATACAACAAATTCCATAAATCTTGAGGTCAAATTACAAACACACAAGTAACACATTAAAGCCACACGATTTGAACTCTACTTGAACATAGATACATCAAAAAATGCAAACTCTTAAAGTAATCAAGGTATATTCAATTCATTGAATAGTTATTTAAAAATATATTAATTACTAGAAAGAAATAATATTACTATTGTGATATAATTTACAATAACTTACTTCTTAGTACTAAACATTTTTGTATAATACCAATAATAAATCTTAGCTTACCATTATTCACCAAATAAATATAAAGGTAAAACACCACACTATATTTTATAATAACTACTATTATTTTACCACATATGGAAAATAGAATCAAATGAATTTTATCCTAAATTCAACATAGATCTAAACACATAGAGTGAGTAGGTAGATCATCAAAGATAATAAATTTCCATAATCCATATAGTTAATTGTAAAGGATTTCTAGATTCGATTGTGTGTAATTTTTTGCATCGATGTTTCGGATCACACTCCGTGATCCATCATTAGGATGAAAAAATAGAGCACCAAGAGAAGAATGATAAGATGAAGACCAAACAATGCCTTAAAAAGGTTGAAAAGGAAAAGAGGGAGAAAGGGTTGCACGAGAACCGAGGGGAGAAGATAGTATAACACAAGCAAACTAAAAACCAACATACAACGAACTGAAAGAGAACAAGGAAAAATAATTTAAAACAATAATAGATAAAAAAGGTAATAGATATCATTATACAAAAACAAATATAATAGTATATAATAGTAGAGATGAAGCCAACTAACAAAATAAATATAATATTATTATAATATAGTTAAAAAAATTAATACTTATTACCTATTAAGACTTTTTCAACCATTAGATCATAATGGCTAAATTAATCATCATCGCTAAATGCAAAACTTAGTAAGTTTCCTTAACTCAATATGTAATACCCCTCTGTTTTGCTTCTTGTTCAAGTTGTTTTATGCTATGTTTGGTTGCAGTTACTTTGATATTGGATACATTTTGTTATGATGTTTTGAATGCTACTATTGAGCGACAACTATTATTGTGGGATGTAGTTATCTGATTATTGTTTCACATGCATTATGGATTAATGATGTTGTAGAGTTAACATGAGATGTTATTATGAGATTACTGGATTATGATAGAAGTGTCAGTTTCGATGAGTGCATTGGTGAAGAGGACGGTTTCGCATCACTCGCTTGTGAGTGCCCTACAAATCCGTAATTTCTTCTTCACGGTGTGTATTATATGCTGGATATATTGTATGATGTTGTTTACTTGTTTTCAAGATTGCAGGTACATGACATCGACTCCATTTGGTTTCACAGGTTTGAGCGTGTCGATCCAACGGTTAAGTTGAACGGGAGATAGTAGCTAGGTAACATGTGCCAAGTTTACACCCTAGCCTTAGTGTGTCGCCAGTCATGTGTGTCGAGTCATTATCTGTCTTGTTTTAATGTTATTTAATTCTGAAGATTCTTGATTTGGAAATAGATATTTAGAATAATTGCATTTAAATCATGTTGATAGTTATTTAATTTAAATAATGCAATGTGGATAAAAGTTTATATTTAAATTAATTAATTATATTTAAATTATTTAATTAATTAAATTTAATCCAAGGGGGTTGAATTTAGTTATTAAATAATTAAATTAATTAATTAAACGTGATGCAAGAGAATGAAAGGAAATAAAAGAATTAAAATTATTTTGGAATTTAATTTCAACGTGTGGGAATTAAATTAGAAATTGTAATTAAATGTTTATTTGGGAAATTAGTTGCAACTTTGGAAATTAATTTATTATTTGAAATTTCATTTTAAATTGAAAGTGGGTTTTCGAAAATTGAAATTGAAATTGAAATATCTAATTTGCATGTAATGTGAATTAGGGTTGTATTAAGTATTTTTGTTTTATAATGAATGCATGTTTTAATTTTAGGGGAGGGAAAAAGTTTTAGAAAAAAATACATTTTTAAGCAGAGAAGAAATTTTGGAAAATTGCACAAGAAGGGTTTGAAGAAAGTTTTGATTGTAGAATTGATTGAAGGAAAGATTGTTTGCATTTGTTGGATTTTGGATTGGATTCATTGGATGATTGAAAAAAATTCAGGAAATCTTTGGAGGAGGCTTGCATTAGAAATTCATCTCATCCTGTAGCTTCTTGTACCAGGTTTTCCTTTTTGTGTTTTATTGTTCTTGATTGTTTTTTTTAAAATAGTAGTGATTAAAGATTTGTTTGTTAAATCTGTTTTAGAAAACAAATTTGATATTAGAAGAAAAAAATTAAATAAATTTACAGCCTTCGCTTGTGAAAATTCTTGAGTGAAAATTGTGAAAACCTCATTGAATTTAAATTATTTGGGGAAATCGATTATGTTGTTATTGAAATCAAACATAGAGATTGAACAATGCATTTAGAATGTTTTTAGAAAATGAAACCCTCTGTTTATTATTAAAAATCGGATTTTAAAATCCGCAGGGTAGTTATATTTTTCATGGTAAAATGGTCTAGTTGCATCGCATATAACTCCACTTACACAAACTGGGTTGTCAGGAAATTTAAAAGGTTTCTGCACCTTGAAATTTTCTTATCCCTGTCAAAAAATCGTAAATAACTAGATCGTAGTTTTCGAGTTATGCTTGAAACACGAGATTGCTGTTAAGTTATTTTTCCATAGCTACTCTGATAATAAAATAATAATAAATTGATATTTATAAATATTAATATTTTATGTAATTTTATTATAATATTAAAATATTATTTAATAATATTTTATATTATAATTTATAATATTAAAGTATTATATTTATTTATATTATTTTAAATAAAATTTGTATATTAGATTAGTGGAATTAAAATTATAAACATATGGGGAAATTATTGTTTATTTTAAAATGACATGTTAAAGTTTAATTGAAGGAGTTAAATATTTGATTTAAAGAATGCATAATTTAAAATTTAATTGTAGAATTTAAATTCATGTGTAAAAGGTACAATTATTAATTTGATTTAATTGGAAAAATATATATATGATATTGGGTTATAGTCCAAATATTGATCTTATTTTAACACAATAAGTTATGGAAGAGACCAAATGTTAATTTGATTAATTTTATAATGATTTAATTTGCAAGGGCAATTGGTTATTTAATTTAAAGCGAAATGTTTTGAGTTATAGTTGAAAATACTTATTTTGTTAAGAACAATTACAGAATAAAATATTAGTGTAATTTCTCCTCTATCTGAAAAGATGAATTCTTAATTCAGTTTTATCGATATAATGAATTACGTAATGAAATGAGAAATGGATTTAGAGTATCCAAATGTAGTTTCTTCTATTGCCTTCAATGATTATGTCTTTCGTGTTTATGCTTTGAGAATGGGTTGAATACCTGTTAGTTTATAAGTCTTCCAGATGGTCTGTTGTTTGTGAGGGTTGTCATTGTGATGTCAACCTGTTGTGAATTCTCTTGGTAGTGCATGGGATCGTGTTGTTTTAAAAGCAAATTTAGGAATTGATTATTATGAAGAGACAATTAATTATTTTAATTTAATCATTTTCTATTTGAACAATTTATTTGTTGAGAATGTATATTTTATGGTTTGAATAAATGGATGTATGTAATAAGCGTTTGGAAAGGGAAACTTTTAGATGAGATTAACATAGGGTGTTGTTGGAAAACTAGAAGAAATATAAGATTTGGGTTAGGAAATTGAAAAGAATTATTGTAGAAGATTTATGTTAATTTTAAAGGAAAACAATGGATTCGACTTAAATTATTTGAACTAGTCTATCCTTTATTATAAAGGCACTTATTTAGTTTTTTTCAATTAATTTTGAAAGGGCAATAGTTATTATGTTTTATTTTCATAAAGCAAATTAATCGTTGTGATTGGAATATTAAAGAATCTATATAATTGAGTTTATTAATATATATGTTTGGCGTATATATAATATGGAGCATATAAAAATATGTTAAGGGTAAATTCATTATCGTATTTCGTTTTAATAAGATGTATGGAATATATTATTGAATAGAGATTTAAAATGGATTGATTAGTGTATATGGGTAAGTGGATAGAGAAACGATATTTTATTATATTAAAGAGATCGCATGTTCTAAATAGGAAATTGAATAGAGATTTAAAATGGATTGATTAGTGTATATGGGTAAATGGCTAGAGAAACGATATTTTATTATATTAAAGTGATTGCATGTTCTAAATAGGAAATTGAATGAAATGTTATATTTGGTTAGGAAATGGAAAGAGTTTACTTGCATGGATTTGTGTCGATTTAAAAGTAAATTAAGAAGTTGTTTTATTGATAAGGCAATCAATTATGTTATTTATTAATTTCTATTTAGATTAATTGAATCATTGCGATTGGATTATGAAAGAGATATGGATTTAGTATATCCAAAAGTGGTATCTTCCTCATGATTATCTTAAAGGATTTAATTCTTTGTATTCAGTAAAGGGAAGTAAGTTTAATTGTTTTAGATTTTCAATAATGAAAGGGGAAATAGGGGTTATGATTATTTTAGATGATCTAGCTATCGTGTCTTTGACTTTATCAACACTACCTATTGAGTGAGTATGGATTTTAGGAAATCCAAATATTAGATTTGATTAATGACTTGAATGCTTTTGTTGCTATGTCGTCAAGTTGCATTGTTGGTTTTGGGATTTAGTGTTAGTCCTAAATTATAAGTCTTCCAGGAGAACTTAGAGGATGAGGGTTGTTGAACCTTTATGTCATCCAATTGTTTTCCCTTGGGTAGTGCATGACACATTTTCAGTTTACTCGGTTTCCTTGAACGAGGATCTTTTGTACCTCCTGTGAAAGGAGTGGACTACGTGATTATTTTCTCCAAGATGTTTGAAGTGAGTTCTATCTTTTGTTTACTCATTGTTTTGGAGTGGATTATGATGCCTAGTTGATATGCACTTGTGTTTTCTTTGGTGGATTTTTTGGGTGTGTGTTGTCGAATAGAAGAGTGGTTTTTGTTAGGGGTCGGAGCCCAAAGTGGTAAACCGGGTAACCTTCAGAAGTGAGTTAATCAAGTGATAATTAAATTAATGTACTTAGATGATTAGGATGCAGTTCACACTAATCAAGATAATTTAATCCTCACTCATAGACATAAGGGCTCGTATAGACTTGGGATGAGTGAGAAGGCCTGGAATGGCATAGTCATTTATCTTGTCAGTACGAGAGGTATTTGATGCTGCATGAGTGAGTATGAGTGCCGAGATTCGGTTGAGGCCACCAGGATTACCGGAGCCTATAAAGGATGCCTAGAGGAGATCTCATGACTACTATGCGATGACACTCTATCTAGGACAACTGTTGTTAATTGTTTTATATGTATGGTTTTGTGAACATACTTGATCTACTTTATGTCTGAAAGCAATGTGACCTATGTCAGTGATGTGAATATTGTACTTGATTTGTACTTGTTTGGTGATTGAGTTGAACTTGTTAGTTCATTTGTTTGGTTATATCAGTATGAGTCAGTATGAGTCTGCCTTTGGTTAGTGGTTGTAAATCTTTGTCCATGTTACTTTGTTACTATCTCCTAGCATGGGGGGTGGGCCTTCGGGTACCACTTGGTTGGGTGGAACATGCACCAAAACTGTTGGATCCCCATCTATCTTCAGTACTTGGTGGCAAGACATCCAGATGGATGACTCGAGTTCTTGTGTTATTCTTGCTTTGTAATATTTCAATTTGTATAAGTTATTTTATCCCTCTTATGTTTATGAGGTGGAGTTCTGTAATTGTAACCTTATGTACTATTTCCTCATTCTGGGAATGAGTGATGTAACTATTGGATTAAGATAATGTTTGTGAGATTGTATCTTGGGTTGATTATCTTATTAGGTTATGTGGTATTCTTATGATGTATGATGTTTATTTCATAAAGTCTATAATGCTATGGTTATATGTAATATGTATGTGTGGGTTTAAGTAATCCTAACTTTGTAGCCTTAGAGGTTGTTGTTAATTAGTAAGTGAATGTGTATGTTAAATGCACTTTATAAAAAAAAATTTGGTTCGCTTAAGACGTTAATTGCAACTTCCTTTAAGGTTACTTGGCAGGGCATTACACAATAATAGCCATGTCATGGCCAAGTTTATCTTATTTCTTGGAAGAATAGACCTCACTAGGTCTTGAGGTTAACATAGATCCTCCTATACTTGTTTGTAATCCAAGACACATGGCCATAGAGTCCAGAACATAAAATATAATTATTTTACTTTAAATAAGTTTAGAGGCACTCTCACAAATTTACATTGACAGGCTAAGATGTCAATGACTCTAAAAGTTCATCCAAGATTAGAGTATATTTTATTTTAAGCCAAACATAAAAAACCTTAAATTTGATAAGCTATATGAAGATGAAATTCCTTGCATTAGATCAAATCTATATAGTGGGGACATATTAATTGGAAAAGTGATTTCACAACCATTTGATACAAATTTTAACCTCATGGTGAAACACACTAAAGAGAGAGGGATGATCAGACCTGTAGGAGTCACCCTAGTCTTGAAGCTATTTCCTAAACCCTCCCCCTATTGAATTGGGTCACACGAGAATAATTTACCTAAGAAATACCTATATATCCACTTTCAAATGGGATCAAACTCACATGTAGTTCTTTTGACAATAATGTCTCAAGAAACATACCCATAGATTCCCATCCCTATGGTTTTATAACCACTTAAGAATTTTTTCTCATAGAATAAAAATAAAAATAAAACTTTAGAATGAAATCCATAGGAAAGATTAAAATTCAATAGTGTAGAAAACCACTATTTATCAGTATTCATTAAATAAATCCCTATCTCATAGAGTTTCATTGATCACCATTTCATATCCCAACAAATTTTCTTGAAATTATTCCTCATAAATTAAGTTCACCCTTTGGAAAATAACTACTAAGGAACTTCAAAGGACACCAAGATTTTAATTTTATACCTCTCCACCATTATGATTTACATTTTATCAAACATTCTAGAACCATTATCAATTCACCTCATTAAGGAACAAGCTAAGTTGATTACTTATAAAAAAAACTATATTGTGACCATTTCTTAAAATTCACTATCTAAGAGAGCTACATAGTACTACATCCATCTTTCTAATAAATATTTAATCATCAAGAAAAATAATGGCATACAATGATTGTAACTCTAGGAAAATTCTATCGCAACAAGTCTCTACTCATAACCCTAATGGACTTCATACAAATGTTCATACAACTAGAGTATACTAGTATTAGCTTAGTAATTCCATTCATTCTTAACCATACCCTAAACTATTAGAAATAGGATGTAGATTATATATACCAACTTACAAGGTGTGTTAATATATGAATCTATACCACCATCTAATAATAGGTAGTACCATCTATCCCAACACAACATACTAAAAAGACCTATTCCCACCACCAAGAAAATCAATATTTACATGGTTATACATGAATTTTATCAGTGATCGATGAACATGAACTAAATATATCACAATAAGTTAGTGGAGTCCTAGTTTCACTCTCATGTGAGGTGTTATGAAACTATAAGGAACTTTAGCCTATATGATCAATATAAGCTACAATTATAAACAATCACATTCTAAAATAATTCAAAAATAAGCTTATGCATAAATTATTTTTTATTGAATTATTCCCCTAAGTTTTTTTAAGGTTTTGGTGATAATAATGGCCTTTTCAATTACATCTAACAAAAAACCATTTTCAATTATGCTTTAATGTGTATCCCTGCCCTTTTCTTAAGATCCAAATTAAGCACAAGAAGAAGAGATGGTCTTTTATATTTAAATAAAAGTTTTTAAATATTTTTTAATAGACCCATTTCAAACTTACCTATTGCCAAGGTGTTTTCTAAGGCCTAATTAATATCAATAATTTTATCAAATATTTCATGTGCCTTGCCCATACTCCCCATTATTGCACTCAAGTTTTCTTTATATTTGTGACACCCTTCCACTTGAGCATTAGTATAAGCCTTTCCATAATGTTATGAGGTCATATAGATTGTAATAAATCTTATTTGAAGTGGTTGAGGGAACTTATTTTATGACGAGATAAGCCCCACCAACTCCAGTAAGTTCCCATTCTGGCTAGCAACACTGCCACCCAAAGTATTCTTATGTCCACTTCAAATGATTTTTTGATAGACTTAAAATCAATAAAAATATTAAAATACTTAGTATACTTAGTGAAAGTTAGCTAATCCTTGAGATATAATTGTTAACACTTGACATCTGTCACCTGTATAATACTAGTGATCACTAACTATCTACACTTTCATCAAACTAAATTTTTATAGGAGGGTCATCTTATAACCAAGTACATATAATCTATATATCACAAGCATTCACAAATACTAATCAAGTTGAAATGGTTATTTGTCAAATAAAGTGACCAATAAACCAATACAACAAATTCCAAAATTTTGAGTTCAAATTACCAACACACAAGTAACACATTGAAGCAACACTATTTGAACTCTAGTCGAAAATAGATACATCAACAAATGCCAACTCTTAAAGTAATCAAGGTTTATTCAATTCATTGAATTGTTATTTAAAAATATATTAATTACTAGAAAGAAATTATATTAAAATATTAATATCAAACAATATTTTACTTCTAAGTACTTAACATTTTTGTCTAATACCAATAATAAATCTTAGCTTACCATTATTCACCCAATAAATATAATTGTAAAACACCACACTATATTTCATAATAATTACTATTATTTTTCCACTTATGAAAAATAAAATCAAATGAATTTCATCCTAAATTCAACATAGATCTAAATATATAGAGAGACTAGGTAGATCATTATTACCTATTAAGAGTTTTTCACCCATTAGATCATAATGGGTAAATTAATCATCATCACTAAATACAAACTTAGTAAGTTTCCTTAACTCAACAATAGCCATGTCATGGCCAAGTTTTTCATGCTCTTATTTCTTGGAAGAATAGACCTCACTAGGTCTTGAGGCTAACATAGATCCTCCTATACTTGTTTGTGATCCAAGACATAAGGCCATAGAGTCCAACAAATAAAATCTAAATATTTTACTTTAAATAAGTTTAGAGACATTCTCACAAATTCATTGACATGTTAAGATGTCAATGACTCTAAAATTTCATCCGATTGGAGTAGATTTTATTAAGCCAAACATAACAAACCTTAAATTTGGTAAGCTAGATGAAGATGAAATTCCTTGTACTTTAGATCAAATCTATATAGTGGGGACATATTAATTGGAAAAGTGAGTTCACAACCATTTGATACAAATTTTAACCTCATGGTGAAACATATTAAAGAGAGGGATGATCAGGTGTAGGAGTCACCCTAGTCTTGAAGCTATTTCTTAAACACCCCCTATTGAATTGGGTCACATGAGAATTATTTACCTAATAAATACCTATATATCCGCTTTCAAATGAGATCAAACTCAAATATAGTTCTTCTGACAATAATTTTTCAAGAAACATAACCATAGATTCTCATCCCTATGGCTTTATAACCACTTAAGATTTTTTTCTCATATCTAATAAAAATAAAAATAAAATTATAGAAGGAAATCCATAGGAAAGATTAAAACTGAATAGTGTAGAAAACCACCATTTACTAGTATTCATTCTAAAATAAATCCCTATCTCATAGAGTTTCGTTGATCACCGTTTCATAGCCCAATGAATTTCTTTCAAATTATTCCTCATAAATTAAGTTCACCCTTTGGAAAATAGGTACTAAGGAACTTCAAAGGACACCAAGATCTCAATTTTATACCTCTCCACCACTATGATTTGCATTTTATAATAGAAATTCTAGAAGCTTACCAATTCATCCCATTAAGGCACAAGCTAAGTTGATTACTTATTAAAAAAACCATATTGTGACCATTTATTAAAACTCACTAGAAGAGAGCTACATAATACTACATCCATCTTTCCAATAAATATTTAATCATCAAGGTAAATAATAGAATACAATGATTTTAACTCTAGGAATATTATAGTGCAACAAGTCTCTACTCATAACCCTAATGGACTTCATACAAATGTTCATACAACTAGAGTATAATAATATTAGCTTACTAATTTCATTCATTCTTAACCATACCCTAAAATATCAGCAATAGGATGTAGATTATATATACCAACCTACAAGGTGTGTTAATATATGAATCTATACCACCATCTAATATGGGGTAGTACCATCTATCCCAACACATCATACTAAAAAGACCTATTCTCACCACCAAGACAATCAAGATTTACATGGTGATACATGAATTTTATCAATGATCAATGAACATGAACTAAATAGATCACAATAAGTTAGTGGAGTCCTAGTTTCACTCTCATGTTCAAGGTGTTACAAAACTATAAGGAACTTTAGCCTATATGCTCAATATAAGATACAATGATAAACAATCACATTCTAAAATCATTCAAGAAGGAGCTTATGCATAAATTATTCTTTATTGAATTATTCCTCTAAGTCTTTTTAAGCTTGTGGTGATAATAAATGGCCTTTTCAATTACATCTAACAAAAAACCATTTTCAATTATGCTTTGATGGGTATCCTTTCCCTTTTCTCAAGAACCAAATTAAGCACAAGAAGGCAAGATGTTTTATATTCAAATATAAGTTTTTAAAGAATTTTTAATAGACCCATTTTAAACTTACCTATTGCCAAGGTTTTTACTAAGGCTTGGTTAATATTAGGAATTTTTTCAAATAATTCATATTCCTTTCCCATACTCCTCATTTTCGCACTCAAGTTTTCTTCATATTTGTGACTCCCTTCCACTTGAGCATTAGTATAAGCCTTTCCATAATGTTAGAAGATCATACAGATTGTAATCTCTTATTTGAAGTGGTTGAGGGTACTTATTTTGTGATGAGGAAAGCCCCACCAGCTCCAAAAAATTCCCATTATGGCTAGCAACACCACCACCTGAAGAATTCTTATGTCCATCTTCAAATGATTTTTTGATAGAATTAATCAATAAAAGTATTAATACTTAGTATACTCCCACTCTATAATGCACGTTCCAAGATGACACTTTTTCTATATCAAATTATTAGCCTCTTTCACATCCATTCTTTTTATTTTCTTCTCTACTTGCCTCCCAAAAATGGATTGATGCCTTTTACATTACAACATTTGATAAAAAACCATTTTCAAACATGTTTTGATGTGTTTCCATACTCCTATCTTGCTTGTCACTTTTGAGAAATCTATATAAGTGGGATTCCATTTATCCTATGACATTGTAGGTGACACCTCTCTTCCTCCAAGGTTCTCACACATTCACCATAGATTTGTCTCCTCCCCTTTTTAGTATATTTTTATTTTCAATTTATTTGTTAAATTTTCATTTAGGTCTCAAGTGTAGATCTCCCTCCACAAGGGATGTGATATCCTTCCCCTCTAGAAACAAGTTGGATTGACTTATTTGGAAGTGGTATTTTATCTTTTCTTCTACTAATAGCTAGCTTACAACCATTTATGGTTATACTCTTTTCCTAATTTTACCTCTTTAGGCCTTGATCTATGAATCAAATTTAAATTTATCTAATATATTGGGTAACTAGCCACATTATTTTCTTTTGGACCCATTATCATCACTTCTAATGTGGTTTATTTTTCCCTTATTTAACCAATACAAATAATTTTATAGGATTAAAAAGGTTCATATTTATTGAATTTTTTATTTTTATTCAATGTAATCCTCTAATTTTCAATTTATTCATTGATTTTCTTAAGATAGGTCAATATTTATGCCATTAGGTACACATTTAATTTTTAATCCTTACAAAGTAGTGTATTACTAAGCATTGATGACTACTATTTGTATCTAGGTATATATAATGTATCCAATATACTTCCATAAAATTCCACTTAGATCCTATGGCCACACTTTAAATTTCCTGCTACGTGGTTTTAAAAATACATAGATCACTATTGTCTAATTAAACTAACGTTAGAAAATTTTCAATTCAAGCAAGTTTATTCCATCATCAAAGAATATAAATACAAATCTCTATGTTCTAGGAAATTTATTATTTGCATGGCTTTATACCATATCTGTTCTCATTTCCAAAATCATAGCATGTTAGTCTACACATTCCATGTATGAGTTAATGCATAACAATATTCACATGCCTATTATTCCTTCAATATACATCTATGTTCATAAAGGCTTTGGTATAGCATCACGATAAGCATGCTCTCTCAATTTATCTTTAATCTATATAGTAGATCTATAAATTAAATATCTCATTGGACACATGGATATTCTAACAATTATTAAGGTAATTACAACCTACTTGTTTCTCGTGTATTTCCAACTCCATCTTTAACACATACTAAACCATTCATACATCCTCAAGTTATTTGTATTTTAAGTCCATAAAAAATTCATGATTATACCATGATAAGGATTCTTAATATACAAAGTACAATTTCAACTTATTTGGCAATTGGGTTATGGGAATTAGTAATCATCAAATACCACAACTTTCTATTGTACACTCTATTTTTTCTTTACAACTCATTTATCCAATTTTTTTGCATCCACTTAGGCATTCTTGGTTAATACTAGTAAACCATTCTCATGGGATTAAAAATCCATTTAATAAATTCAAGGTAGTTACATTCATATAGAGTGACCAACTTAGTTTTGCTGAGCTATTTGTGTAAAATAGCCTACTTTATCCCAAAATCTAAGGATATTTATAGGTTCAATGTTTGAACTATATTTTAATACCAATATATAATAGCCACCCATTAGTTATTACTATTTTTTTTCTCATTATCATTACACTTCAAGTAATAAATTTTAAATGATTAATCATATTCCATCTAATTTAGAAGTTCCAATTTCATAACTTTACCAACCATAGTCATGGTGACAACTCTATTCCACAACTAATTAACTCACACTAGAATGTGGTAAGCTCCCAAAATTATTAGGTTCATCCCTAGACCTAGACCTATACCTGGAGGGTTCTTTCTTATGCCTTTCTCTACATATCCCTTTTGGGAATTAGAGGATTTACATTTCATACACCAATAATATAAATAATTCATCATCTCCTTCAATATGAGTTCTTTGATCTCAAATTTAAATTATATCCATTAGTTATTTTTATGAGCTTCTAATTCATCCATTCATAATAGTGTGATATTAAATGCATTCCAATAAAATATTAGATGAAACAATATTCATGTTCGCATAGTGTTTGGCTTAAGCATGTACTATCTATACACAACATTGATAGCTCAAGTTATTTCACATATACATCATGTGACTAGGATTTTATACACCTCACAAGTACACATATAGTGATTGAATTACACATACATAATGTGTAGTTCATACATACATCACATACACACATTGTGTTAGCATGTGCATGCATCATATATACACAAAGTGAATAGCTCATGCATCAAACACATAACCAATGAGAATAAATTAAACATAACCTATTCACATAGAGATCAACCAATGGAAAGGAAGTGGTTGCAACCTTATTTCAATAATATTCCATCTAATGTAGTGTTTGAAAATATACTCCTTTACATTTTCACACTATGGGTCCCTTAATAAATTGGACTTAATTAAGCCTCTAATTAGCCCAATTATGCATCTACAAGGATAATTAATTGAAATATTTGAAAGGGGAATCAATATTTAATTAATGCAATTATCATTTTTAACACCTCGAAATGAATAGGTCCTAGAAATTTAGGTCAGGATCCATTTTCCCTTGGGCGAATGGGTCCCCTTTAGTTACTAAACCTTAAATTTTTAGGGGAAAGATTGCTCTCTTACACTTCTAAGGTTTTTCACCTAAAAGGAGAGAGGTCTTTCTACCAAAAACTTGGAAGGTTCATTCAAGACTAAGGTAAATATGATTGAAATATGTCTAAATAGAATGCCCTAGATGTTGAAATCTGATAAAAGGGGCTTCACCACCAAGTGTAAAATCGGAAAGACAAATGCAATGTGATATGCAAACATGTACTAAATAACCTAGAAATGCAAAACAAACTAAATAGAAAGTCGTGAGATAGAAAGTGTGCACCTGGAAATGTGTTGTAGAATAGAATGGAGACTAGAAATGCTACTGATTCTAGAATTTTGGCCTGTTGGGACACTTACGCCAAGTTGTGCGACCTAGTCCCAGATTTAGAAAATGGCACCAGAGCCCGTTTCAACCAAAAGGGTATCCAAATCTATAGAACACTCTAGAAAACATGTGCAGTGGGACTAATTCACCATTAATGGCAAATTAGTCCACTTTGACTTCTCTAAAAATATGAAAGAGGAAACGAAAAAATGAAAGCTCTCGGCCCGCACTTTCTGTTCCTCTAGGTATCCGGATTTGAAATTCTACTTTTCGGCACTGAAAGAGACTTGTAGTGGATGTTTTTACCTAGCCAACAAGGAGATGTATTCAAAAAATTTGCAACCTTTTCTTCAATGGTTTCCAAGCCTTCAAGGTACCTAAATATGCAAACACACAAAGAGAGAAAGAGAAGTGTTGATTGTTAGGGAATGGGGGTTTGTCATGGTCAAACCCCTTTTAGGCAATTAAACCAAAATGAAGAAATAATGTAATGAAGCATGGACATGAAATGGAAGGATTAGAAAGTTTCATGATGATGGTCTTGAATTTCTAGAACAATGGATGAAGAATCTACCCTTGAATGCTTCTTGATGACTTAGAATGCCAAAACCCTAGCTTGCTTGAGAAGAATGATGAATCATGAATGAATGGGGTAGAGATTAGATTAGGGTTTTTAGGTCTTGAGAGTGAGTAGAAAAACTTATATTTATACACAATTATGCCCTAATTCCCAAAAATACCACATCATAGGCTAACCTTAGGTCTTAGAAAATAAAAACCCATCAGAATTTTGAACTTGTTTTGATCTTTGAGCCAAATGAGACTAAGTCGCCCCAAGTCGTGACTTGGTCCCACTTATAAATTTTAAGTGTGTCTCATAAATTAAGATATATTAAATGATGTTTATCAGGATCATTCTTAAAAAGGCACTTAAATAAGGCATGTAAGTGCATAATGGGGCCACTTAAGGCATAAGAAAGGTGTAATTGCTGATGAAAAGCCTAGAAAAGTGTGAGAGTTTGTTACAACTCCTTACAACACTTTGAAATAAGGCTTGGTAAGTGATAAAAAGAGGTTATTTAAGTGAAATATATTAGAAAGGTCCTAGAAAAGTGTGAATGTGGGTTACACCACTTCACAACAACTTTATAAGACATCATAAAGTTTTTTTTGATTCACAAGGGTCCAAGACCTAATGTGAATGTGTTGACGACATTACGACATTAAATCTAGGCAAAAATAGACCAAAATCCACAAGAAAGACCAAAATGAGCATGAAAATGTCCAAGGATACATTTTTTTGCAACACATTTAGCCCCAATTTTATTGAGAGGAGGAACTTGCTTCAAACTTACACTAAAGTAGACATTCAAGATGGGTCCAATTGTACCAATGCGAATGGAAAAGGATGAAAAAGATCTAAGGAGGTGGTCAAGCCCCGAGGATCAAGATCCTAAGTCAAATCAACATAAGCGCAAAAGGACACACACAAGGTAAATGATTTGCAGCAAAACAAGATACACGATCATGCAATGACAAGAACTAAAGGAAGAATAAGAATGAAAGTAAAAAGGTGGATCAAGTTGACCATTTGTCCAAAATGTTGTGGATTAGATCTAGGTTGCTTGTCAAAAAATGCATACTCACTTTGAGGCGACATAACTCATGGTTGTCCGTTGAGTGAGACGACCCAAAAAGGTAAGAAACATACACTCATGGTTGGTATGCACTCACACACACGCAGGTGGCTATGGGGAAATTCATGCCTTGGAATGGGCTTCCCACTCAAACCATACCAAATTTATAGCTCCTGACAACTTTGATAAGATGCCATAAAAGAAAATGACATTTGCAAATGATTTTTGAAATGTAAAAATGGTGTAAGGAATGTTCAAAAGGATTTTACTTAGTTTGTGCAAGGTCTCATCTTAGGGAACATCATGCTTAATCTATCCAAGAGAGGAAAAGTGCAAATGGTCTCATCTTGTTTCCAAGAGAGGACAAGTGCAAGGTCTCATCCTGAGCAACATTGTACCTAATGTTTCTAAGAGAGGGAATTGCAAGAAAAAAGACAATCACACAATGAAATGTGAGTGTCGATGTATGCCCCATTTTAAAGTGGTTGCTAACACCTTTACTGCGAGAAATTGCTTTAAAGTAGAAGAAGACATGAGAGCTTATTCAAAAAGCCTTATACTAAGTCATATGTTTCCAAATGAAGCGAATTCATGAAAAAGGTAGTATGTCACATGCGAGCCAACTTAAGGCATGGCATGCACATCCCAAGCTTGCTTTTATATGTTCATGAAAGTTTAAAAACTATCCAAAAGAGATAATGACAAGTGGCATATGAGGACAAGGCTAGCTAACCCCTTGTCCCCACTTAGTGCACGACAAGGATGAGCCAAAATGATTTGATGAAATGCATGGTTGAGTGAAAATTAGTATCAATTTGAGGAATTAGGTGCCCCCACATAAGGGAGAGCACAAAACTCCTTAAGATGTTGGATTTTAATACTCAAGGCTTTACATTCATTAGTATAATGACCATGAACTCTATGATATGCACAAAATGAATGTGTGTAGTAGAATTTCTTTCGAGTTCATGATGGAAGGGATATCAAGCGATCTTGGAGGAGACTCGACAAGACACCCTCTTGATCAAAGGTAGAAGGTGTTCCTTTATCTTGTGACAAAGATGTCTCTTGCTTAGTACATGATGTCATACCTACACAAGGCATTATAGATTGTGATATTTTGTATGCTCCTTTAGAGGAGTGTGTAAAATTCAAATCATTAGTGTTTTGCGAGATGAAATTGACGTTAAGTGAAGATTTCTTTGTTGGTTTCAAGTGTTGCAAAGGATCACTTTTTAAACTTTAGACATCCAAATTTGACCTCTCTCATAAGGTCAAATTCATCCCTGTTATTCATCTATCCCACATTTCCAATCGGTGTTAATTAAATGATTTTTTTAATTAATATTTCCCTCTTTCTCTAATGTTCCTAAGGTATTTAATTTAAATAATTAAATACTTTCCCTTTATCCCCTTCCCTCTCTAAATTAAATAAATATTCCATTTTTTTTAATTTAGTCATTTAACTCTTTTGAATTTAAATCAATTTTAAATTCATTTTTTTTCTTCTCTCCTTGTCCCATCCTCCATAATCCTTCCTTAATCTAGATTAATTTAATTTATCTTTGATTAGGATGTGCACACCCTTAATCAGGATTAATGTCAATCCTCCATCATAGTCCACTTGCCTTAATCCCTCATTAACCACCTTAATCCCTTGTTTGCACAACCTAATTACTTGATTAGGTCAACCTAATCCTTATGCCATTTATGGCATACCCCCAAGTCAACCTTTTATTAAATGTTTTCTCCTTTTGGAGAAGGCAACCCTTTCCCAATGTTAATTTTTAATTCACATTTATTCTCCCTAAGCCTTTTAACGAATTTTTAATTCCTTGGATGTCTCATCACCGACATGGGGACAAGGACCTCCTTTATGAGGAGATCTTGTCCATTCCTAAGGTACAATAAAGTACCTCCACCTCATGTCCTTTATCGGCCTCCTAGAATGATTTAACAACTAAGCCCTTACAGTTGTGATTCAAAGATTGGACATCTACCCTGAATAGCTATTTCAATCATCATGAAGGTGTATTTAACTTGTCAAGCCAGGGATGTAAACTTGAAATGGGTCAGCACATTATGTGCACTAGGAATCCAAAGTAGCCATATTCATCCTACAGCTAAGAAAGACATAATGCTAAAAGTAAATTGCTTGGAGGGAAATAACATAAGTGTTGAGCATCAACCGATAACTATACTAAGCTAAAATGCATGAAAAAAATGAAAATATGAGTGAACAAACAAAAACCTACTCTATCTTCTTTGGCTATAGGAACAATCACATAATGGAATTCTAGTGGCTGCAGGAAAAAATAGTGCCAGATTCTTAGCTAATTACTAAACAAAAAGTAACTACTTAACTAAGGGATGAAATACTCACCAAGTGGCCCCCCTTGGATGAGTATCCCCTAAAAAAAATGTAAACTCAGATGCACAAACTTATAATTTCATTTTATTCATTGGAAAATATGAGTACAATCGAGCAACATGACTGTATTACTGAAAAACTAAGAATGTGAGTACATCATTAGATTGAGCAACGTATTGAGAAGCAGCATCCAAGCCTTATTTATAAGAAAATAAAATACTAACTAA
Organism: Sequoiadendron giganteum; assembly: GCA_007115665.2. Lineage (NCBI taxonomy): Eukaryota > Viridiplantae > Streptophyta > Pinopsida > Cupressales > Cupressaceae > Sequoiadendron > Sequoiadendron giganteum. The sequence goes on from CM021110.1 coordinate 254,465,571, forward strand.
TCACCTAGCAAGGCAGTCAACTCCATTAGATCTGGAGGATGCCACTTTAGGGAAAGCATAAAAAGTGGAGAGGCGGTTACGCATGCACAAAATCTAGGCAAGCATGTTTCCTGAATGCAAACTTAGCACAACAATAATGCCTATATTCGCTCAATAGACAATTAAGGCCATTATAAGGTGGTTACAACTTGGATTTGAATGAGGAGACTCCCACCATCGAGAGTCTTTCTTCATTGAATGGCCACCTTGTTGACCAGTATGGTAGATGAACAGTTGGTGAAATCTTCCTTAATTGCAGGCCTCTTATTATATCTACATGACAATATTAGTGCGCATAACAATTTCATATCTATAACTATCTTAAAGTGACATTCATTAATTCATATGTAAAATTAACATAGATAGTTGATATAGAATGTCAATGTCATTTGAAGGTTATGAAAATAAACTCATGTCCAATGTCTATGGTTTTAAGGAAATATCCTAAAAAGGTCAACATTCAAGTATTAAAGTCTATGCCAACAATAGCAAATGGATAGAAAATTCTATCAAAATTGAACTATAAACTGGACTCATCACTCCCCCCAACCTAAGGTTTTGTTGGTCCTCCAATAGAGGAAGAGTTATTTTTCTTGGTCAATGCCCTGAAATTTGCAATTGTCAACTATCCTACATTAGTTTATGTTGTGTGTGAATTAGGGTCCCAATAGAACCCTTGATGTCTATCCAACTTTCTCCATATCTATCTCTATAGCTATATCATCTCAAAAATACCTGAAATTTGGCACAGGCCACAATAGAATAGGTGGTTGAAAAGTTAGTGGAAGCCAAAATTGTCCCTTTGTCCTTCCAATCTATATATATCTATCAAATCTCTTAAGTATTGCAGCATAGTTAGAATGATGCTTAGCTTGTTTCAATTCATCAGTTAGGTTGTTCCACCTTTGTGATAGGTATCCCATTACAGATTCCCTTGTTATTTTTGCTACCTCCTCACATTCTTTATAAACTGCTTCTCTTAGGCAGGATCCTAATTCCATAGCTTGGTTGGTAAATAATTCTATGCCAATCCCTGAAAATGTCTCTTGGATTTCTAGATTTTTAACCCTGATGAGCAGGGGAGTGTTAGATTCAATTTTCCTATAAGTTCTGAACTGCTTTCCCCAACTAACTTCATTATGTATCCAAGACATAAATGCCCTTAATTGGACATCTCCAACATACAACACTGGATTCCAATCATGTTCTTGGGTCACAACATAATTATGCAAATATATTTCACACAAAAAATTCTTCATTTCAAGAGGAGCAATCTGATAAGCATTGAAAAATTCAAGAGGGGTCTCAATGGAAGGATTCAAACTTGAAACAATACTTTCTAGTTAAAAAAAAGATGCCTCTCCTTCAAATACAGAGCATAGACCCTTCGAGGAGTCCTGCATTATAAGATCTAAGGTACTAAGGCTGTCATATTATCCACTATTTTCTTTAAAACAACAATTTCTTCATTCTTATCTTCAATCTCTTCATCTCTCTTTAGCTTGCATTTCTTTGCTTTCCATTCTTCTTCCCTCCTTTGCACTTATTTCCATAAGTTCATGGCTACCATCTACATTGAAGAATCTGAGGGCCTATGTATTCCTACCAAAAAAATTCCTAGCACTTTTGCTTAATCTTCATAGAGTACCAGTTGCAAGGCTTCTGTTTGTTCAACCAATTCTGGCTGCAGGTGTGCTGGTTGTTCTCCTAGTTATATCTGCTAGACCTCTAGTTCTTGTTCTTGATCTTGCTATAGGAACTCTTGCTTCTGCTCTTGCTATAGGAGCTCCTGATTTTCCTCATACACTAGGCTTTCAACTTGTTCTATAATGTCAATAAGATCTACCAATGTCATGCTTGTTGCTTCCTCAAATATGCCCTTTTCCTCAACATTCACCTGCCCCATTGGAGCTTATGTATCCTCCTATGATGTTTCTCAAGGGTTTATGGATTCCTTTGGGAGATACACCAAAGGTTTCCCAACCTATCTTGATTTTCTAGGAGGGATTTCATTCTTTTCATCTGTTGTAGGAAGAACAATGTCAACCTTCCATTTCTTAGAGCTTGGCACTTCTTTTTCTGTTGTTTTCTTCTTAGCTTTTCTCTTACTTATTTTTGTCTTCTTTTTCTGTTCCCTAGTTCTCATTAGGATGCCAAGAGGAACAACATCATCAAAATCTGGAGAGGAACCTTCTTTGTTTGAATGTTTAGTCTCAGAAGAACTAATCTCAATGGTTTGCTTGGCTACAGGAGGGTTTACACTAGGGCTCGCACCAGAAGTTGAGGCTCTAGGAGTGGCCCGAACATTGCTCACTCTCCTACTAACCCTACGAGGTTGAGGAAAAACCCTAGGTCGCAAATGCTCTAGTCAAATTTGATCAATATTAAAGAATTCTTCCCAAGTCATATTAGACACATCATGCAAAGACTTTTCAACTAATAATTTGATCAAAAAATGGTGGAAAACAAAATTGTCCCTACCTTTCTGGGTCTTGGCCGCCATGATTGAAAGAAGGTGGTATAGCACGTTTGGCACATTCATTCTTCTCCTGTGCCTCATGTGGTTCAGGAGTTTGAAATGCACAAAATGTAGATTCGATTGACAACCTTCACAGGTAATATACTTCACAACATAAACTATTACTTGCTTCCATGGCTTAGGTAGATAAATTCTCTTTGGACCCTATTTGTTCACACTCAATGGAGGGTTGCTAGGTTCTGTAAATTCAACCCTAGCTGACCCGGCGTCTTTGGTAGTAGGGTAATGTTCATCATCGAAAGACAACCCTATAACTTCTGCAATCCTCACTTCAGTGGCTATGACCTCCAACCCTTTTACCATGGCCTTTCCTTGAGACAATGTCTGGGAAAATTCCAATGCAATGTCTTCATCAAAACCATTCAGCTTCAAGAAATAATCTAACCATCCACAATTTTTGAACTTGTCCAGGCAAGGTGCATCCTATAGTAATACATCATGAACCGTGGGTTCATTTTGAATTAACCCACCTCCGATTGTTTAGTTGTCTGCAATCAAAAAATTGTTCTACAAAGTTTTCCTTCCTACAATCTTCGTCTGAAAGCTAAAACTTCTCCTTCCTACAACATTGCCAAATTTCCAATGCCAGTGTTGTCTGAATTTTACCTTTTTGGCTTAAGATTATGATAGGAGCAATAAAGGTATTAAAGGAGTAATAAATGAAGGCTATGATTAAGAAGAATGATGGCAATTGATGTCGTTTCACACATGCGAGCCATCATCTCACTTAGAATTCAAATCGGCTCAATAAATTAAACTTTGTTGACATGAACCAATACAGATAGAAATGTGGACATGGTATTCACACTTCCCCCCCCCCAACCTAAATTTGCACATGTGTCCTCACATGCGAAGTGGAATGACGATTTGATAGGGGCAAGGAATAGTTACATGCTATAGAGAACATCCATATTAATGTACAACAATTAAATGAATGTACTTAAAGACAATTAAGATATAAAAAATTGATGTGAACATACATGAATTCGTGGAAGATTTATTGCAAAGGTTATGGAGAAAGTACCAATATTTTAAGAAATCAGTTGAGCAATTAATGAAAGTGGAGTGGAATGGAATGGAGTGAAATGATGGTGACGTGATGGAAGAGAGAGAAAGGTGTAATGGATGGGTGGATGGGTGAAGAAGTGGACCCCCACACAAGTGGAAGTCTTTACTATGACAAGTTGCACACCTTAATTAGCCAGAAGGAGGGACACTAATTCTGCTTCCTTCAGCTGCAAGAATTTTGGGTGTTGCATGTTGAGTGAATTATTGCAGGAACTCCTCCTTGGAAGTTGGCTTGTGATACAACTTGAGGTGATGACCATTGACAAGCAACTTAAATCTGATAGGGTTAATGGTAGCGAGTTGAATAACTCCAATGGAAAAAACTTGGAAACCTCATATGGTCCTAGCCACCTTGTCTGCAATTTTCTTGCATTGTCTTGATACCTTGAGTCATAGAGTAGTGCCCAGTCACCTAGCTGGAATTTTTTATCCTTGATGAATTTGTCATGCCACCTTATTCTTAGATTCTACACTACCTCTGTGTGATGCAAGGTTTCCTTCCTCATCTCATCCAAAGCATCTAGCTGCATGATTCTGTCCCTTTGTGCCTTAGAGATATCCATCCCCAAGTCTACTGTAGTCCTAAGAGTCTTATGGTCAATGGGCATCATAGCTATCTTTCCATACACTCAAATGGAGTGAATCTTGTAGTTGTTTTCCATGTAGTTCTATAGGCCCAAACAGCTTCTGGTAACCTGCTTGCCCAATCCTTCCTATGGATAATCACTGTTTTGGCCAGAATGGCTTCAATTTCTCTGTTGGTCACCTCAACTTGGCCGTTGGCTTGAGGGTGATAAGGAGTAGACTTCTTGTGCTGAATTTTGTACTCATTGACTAGTGTTGTAACAAGGGTTGAAGTGAATTGAGCCCCTTGATCAGTCACTATCTCTTTTGGAACCCCATACCATGTGAAAATTTCCTCATAAAGAAATATTGCAACCTTATTATCTCTTGCATGCTTCATGGCCTTAACTTCTACCCACTTGGTTACATAATCAATACATACAAGATATAGGATTTACCATTTGATGGAGGATCAATGGGTCCTACAAAATCCAATCCCCACTTATCAAATGGAGTGATTACTACCTAGGGGTAAAGTGGCATCTCATCAGATTTGGTTGGTCAACCCATCCTCTGACATCTATCACACTTCCTTGTATATATCCCTACATTCTATTGGAGTGTGGGCTAGTAATATCTTGTGTTCAAGATCTTCATTGCTGTCATCTTGGCTGCAAAATGCCCTCCACAGGGTTCATTGTGACATGCATGCAAAATATCGTATGTCTCATCTTCCATCACACATCTCCTCATGACCTGGTCTGGTCCAGTGTACAATAAACATCCAACAATCCATGAGAAAATAAACTATTTTTCAATGAGCACCCTCTTCTCTTTTGGAGAGAAGTGAGGAGGAACTCACCCCGTGACCAGATAATTAGCTATGTTAGCATACCAGGGTGTCGACACACTGATGGAAAATAAATTCTCATCACGGAAAGAGTAATCTATGACTTGATTGTCCTCTGATGTAGTCAGCCTCGAAAGGAAGTTTGCAACAACATTGGCCTTCCCAGGTTTATCCACAATGGTTATGTCAAACTCCTACATCAACAATAACCATCTTGCCAGCCTATTTGAGATCAGGGGTTTATTCATGAGGTATCTAATGGATGCATGATCAGTGTGCACAAAGATTTAGTAGCCTATTATGTAGTGCCTAAATTTTTTTAGGGCATAGATCACTGCAAACATTTCTTTTTCTATCACTGTATAATTGAATTAAGCTCCCTGTAGATTTTTGCTGACAAAATAAATAGCATTTTTAGCAGCTCCTTCTTTCTATCCTAAGACTGCTCTTATATCATATATTGATGCATCTATATGGATGTGAAAATGAAGCTCCCAATTAGGACCTTTGAGTACAGGAGCATGATTCAAAGCTACTTTCAAGTCAAAAAATGCCTTGTCATAGTCTTTTATCCATTAGAATTCAACATTTTTATTCAAGAGATTATACAATGGTTCTGCCATTTTGCTGAAGTCTTTGATGAACCTCCTATAATAACCTACATGTCCTAAGAAACTCCTAACATCTTTTTGTTTTGCAGGGATAGGCAGATTGGTGATCACCTCAATCTTCGTAGGATCTACTTGAATTCCTTTGTGAGAGATGTAGTGGCCAAGAACTACACCTTCTTGCATCATCATGAATCACTTTTCACTATTCAAAGATAGATTATGATCTTCACATCTTGGTAGGATTCTCCTGAGATTTTCCAATGCTTCATTGAAATCAACACCATAAGTAGTGAAGTCATCCATATAGATTTCCATGCAATCAAGAGAGATATATGAAAATATGCTATTGACCGCCCTCTGAAAAGTTGCAAGTGCGTTGCATAAGCCAAATGGAAGTACTGAGTAGACATAGGTCCCCCATGGACAGGTAAAGGTGGTATTCTCTTGGTCCTTCGGTGCAATTTGGATCTAGTTATAGCCATTGAATCCATCTAGGAAATAAAAGTATTGCTTTCCTGCAAGTGAGTCCAAAACTTGATCTATGAAAGGTAAGGGAAAATGGTCCTTTTTGGTGGTAGCATTAAGTTCCTTGTAATCAGCACAAACTCGCCACTTCCCTCCTTTTTTGGGCACAATCACTAATGGGGACACCCACTAGATATCTAAAATGGGGTAGATAAATCATGTATCTAGAAATTTTTGTAGTTCCCCTTTTACAATTTCTCTCAATGCAGGGTTAATTCTTCTTTGAGGATGCCTCACTGGTGTATAGTCATTTCTTATGTATATCATATGAGTGCAAAGCTTAGGGTCCAATCCCTTCATATCATGATAATCCCATGAAAATGCACATTGGTCGGCCCTCAGTAGGTTTTCTAATGACAACTATTATTCCTCACTCAGTTTGTTGTTAATATTTAGATATTTTCCTTCTGACACCTACACTTGTGTAGTTAACTCTACCATAGTTATTTTACTAATGCTTGGTATCTTGAGTTCATGTGGCAGAAATTTCTGAGACATACCTGTTGCTGCAGGAAATTTGGCTACAGGAAGAGCGGATGTAGGAAGAGTGGCTGTAGGAAAAGCAGTTGCAGGAAGAGCGACTGTAGGAAGAGTGAGTAGGAGTGTATTCACTGTATCAATAGAATTAGATGGATAAGAGGATGATGCTTCCTCTACCTCATAATGGTTTTGAATTATGTTAGACAATACTTCATCTTCATCTTTAAGCTGCATGAAAGGACTTCTACTTAACATCATAAGCTATGCCACAAAATTAACTTCCTTGACCTCTTCACCAACATGTGGCCATACAAGATCATTCCTATCATGGGATGGCTGAGCAAGGGTGTAGAGAACAAGATTTTTTGTGCTCTTTCCATCAGAAATGGTCATGTCCCCTATTTGATATCTAATATAGGCGTCTACTATTGCTAACCATAGTATTCCAAGAATAATGGAGTACCCACCTAGTGTGGCCTTAGGAGAAGAATCATAAAATCTATTGGGTACTCCCAAGAGTCTAGAGTTACCACAAGATCTTCTACTATCCTATCAAGCTTAACAATAGAACTATCAACAAGTTGTAGGATAGTAGGAGTAGGTCTCATGCTTGCAACATTTAGTTGCTATAGGATGTCCTTAGTCATTACATTTATTGTTTCTCCCAAATCAATCAAAGCATTCTTTATTTGGATCTCTTTTATAACAACTCCTACCACATGACTCCTTAGGTCATTAAACTTGGGAACAATCACTTTCCCAAGCATGATGTCAGCCAATTGTTCCACCACATGAACTGTAGTGGGTTTTTTCTTCTTCCTACCTAGCTTCTTAAGGCATGCTTCCTTGATTGCTTTTCCATATATGGGAACATCTTTTATGGCCTGAAATAGAGGTATTTGGACATATATATGCTTCAACTGATCTAAAATGTCAAAATTTGTGTCCTTTTCTTCCTTTTGTTTCACAGTTTCCAATCTCTAGAGAAATGGTGGTTTTGGTTTAGTTTGCTTGATTGGGACTAGTTCAGGATTTTTAGGTGCACTTGGCTGAATGGGGACATTCAGAGGCTCATGTTCTTCCATAGGAAGCTCAGTGATAATGGGTGTGGAAGGAGCTGGAAAAGTAGTTCCTGAACATAGGCGGATGTTACTTACACTCACAACATATGTAGAGAATTAATTTGGACTAGCAGAGTATACCGACTGCTGTTGTGGTTTATTATTTGGGTTAGGTATGGGATGAGCTAGTAGCTAAGTAGGTTTAGGTGAATTTGAACTTGAACTAGTAGGAGGAGGCATTATAGTAGGTTTTTGGGGCTGAGAAGGTGGCTGCATGTAATTGGTTGTTTGGTTTGGCCATTGCTATCCTCCCCTCCATTGGGATGTTTGTTTTCAGTTTCATGGAGGTGGCTACCAATTTCCCTGGGGTTGTTGCCACTAGGGTGGAGAGTTTTGGTGGTTGGTCTAGGAATTTGAAGGGTTATTCCAAGGCTGTGGTGGATATCCTCCATAATTGGATGGATATGGGGGTTGCCATTGGTTACTAGATGAGTACGAATTGAAATATGGCCTAGAAAAAGATAGTGGATCTTGTGGCATGCCTTGTCTTGGAGCCCATGGCCTCTTTTGTGCAACATAATAGAATTGATCTTCTTCACCCTAGATTGGCTTGAACTTAGGTTCCATCTACTTGCTATCAATATTAGCTATCATCTCGCATATGTTGTCCTTCTTTTGGTTGCAATGAGGGAAATATTCTTCCAACATTGCCTCTGCCTCCTATTGTTTCTTCTTGGCTTGAAGTATATCCAACTGAGTAGCTAGATTGTTTATGATGTCTTGCTTGAAGTCTTCTAGTAAGTGAGTGATCTCCATCCTTGAAAATCCGCTGGTAGATGACCTACCCATGGAGAATTGGTAAGCTCTCTCTTTCTTTGAAGCTGCCCTAGAATAGTTTTGACATATCTTCTTGATGTCCTCCCAAGGAACTTGGATGATATCTCCTCCTCCCATTAGGTCCAAGGCATCTGTGCAGCTATCATTAATTCCTCTTAAGAAAAGAAGCTTCTATGATTCTTCATTGAGTGTATGGTGTGGAGATTTGTGTAGGCAAAATAGAAACCTTGAAATATAGTATTCCAGGCTCTCATCTTCCTTTTGCTGCATCCTAAAAATGTCACCTCCTATCATGTCACTGCCCCTACAATACTCCTTTTATTTTTCAAGGAACTTTGTCTTCATGTATTCCCAAGTATCCACAATATCTCTGCCTAGGCTCATGAACCATATTAATGCAACTTCTTTCAAGGTGGCAGGGAATAGCTTAAGCCTATGGGCATCAGTGTTATAGTCATAGCTCCTAAAGAGTATATCAAACTCGAACAAGAATGTATCAAGATATTATGTGACAATTCCATAGAACTTAGGAAGGACTGAAGCATTGATATTTTTGAGGTTGTCTAATTCATTCTAATGAGAAATGGGGAAAGGAAAAGCTGGTTGGTTAGGTCTATTTCTATTTGCATCACCCGTGCCTGCCTGATGAAGTTCCAAAGCAAGGGGGTTCTCAATCAGATTTTGATCTTTAGAGGAAACTTTAGAATTGGTCAGATCCAAAAATGTATCAGCAAAGGGGTGTGGCTCTTCTTCTTTTTCATCTCTGGGTAGGTTATGATACTCAATTATCTGGAATAGATCAGGATTGTTAGGAAGGAATCTCCCATGAGCATCTCTCCTCCTTTCTCTATGCATACGGTATCAACTCACTATCAACTAGCTCACATAAAGAATTGAAAAAAGAATAGGGGGGTCATTACTTTCCTATATGAGGGGCATACTAAGAACACCTTCCAAAAATACTACAACAAGAAAAAATATCAATGACTCCAAAGAACTCCCTAATTTGACACCATCTCTGACAATGGCACCAAAAATGTCGGCCTACTACAATGATTTAACAACTAAGCCCTTATAGCTATGATTAAGAGATTGGACATCTAACCTGGATAGCTATTTCAATCATCATGAAGGTGTATTTAGCTTGTCAACCCAGGGACGTAAACTTGAAATGGGTCAACACAATATGTGCACTAGGAATCCAAAGTAGTCATATTCATCCTATAGCTAAGAAAGACACAATGCTGAAAGTAAATTGCTTGGAGGGAAATAACATAAGTGTTGAGCATCAACTAATAACTATACTAAGATGAAATGGATGACAAAAATGAAAATATGAGTGAACAAACAGGAAACTACTATGTCTGCTTTGGTTGCAGGAATAGTCACATAATGGGATTCTAGTGGCTACAGGAACAAACATTGCTAGATTCTTAACTAATTACTAAAATCATAAAAAGTGGAGAGGCGGTTATGCATGCACAAAATCTGGCCAACCATGTTTTCCTAAACGCAAACTTAGCATAACAGTAATGCCTATACTCGCTCAATAGAAAATTAATACCATTACAAGGTTGTTACAACTTCGATTTGAATAAGGAATATCTTGTCGTCGAGATTCTTTCTTCATTGAATGACGACCTTGTTGATCGGTGTGGTGAATGACTAGCTAGCAACATCTTCCTTGATTGTAGGCCTCTAATTATATTTGCATGACAATATTAGTGTGCACAACAACTGCATATCTGTAACTATCTTAAAGTGACATTCATTAATTTACATGTAAAATTAACATAGATAGTTCATATAGCATGTCAATGTCATTTAAAGGTTATGAAAATAAACTTATGTCCAATTTCTATGGTTTTAAGGAAATATCATAAAAAGGTCAACATCCAATTATTAAAGTCTATGACAACTGCAACAAATGGATATAAAACTCTATCAAAATTGAACCATAAACTGGACTCATCATCCCTTTTGACACCTCACCCACCACATGTCAAGATGTGAGGGTTTGTGAGTTATCAAATCACCCTATCCCTTGATCTTGTCCATGATGTTTGCATCTTGACCCTCCATTGTTTAGTGGCTCTTCCCCTAAAATTAGAGGATTTTCCCCTCATTTGCATCAATCACTCAAACACAACATTCAAGCATCCAAGACCTCTATTGTTGCAACACCATTTGCATCCATATCAAGCATCCATTGCAATAACCACTTGCACCATTGTATTCCTCATCATCTCATGGTAATTTAGAACTAGGTTTTATACCATTTTCCATTGAAAGGAGCACACAAATCAAACAATCAACAGGGCCAACCAACTCATCAACTTGGACAAGGTATAACACTCTATTTTCTTTCATTTTGTTCAAGTTCAACAAGGCTAATTGTTGAGGTGTTGTTTGTGTTTTTCCTTGCTTGCAATTTATTTTGTATTGCATTTTAGACTAGAAAAATGCACCTGCACACATTTTTGGCACACCCGATGGGACCCATGTCACGGGTCTGCACTTTCACGTTCTTTGTTGTTTGAGTTTTGCAGGTTTAAACTTTACACGTAGAGGCAAAAATTCCCTAATGAGCAAACTTGCTCCTTACAGGGGTGAATTTTTTCATCCAGACAAGCGAACCTATAAACAGGGGTGAACTTGCTCGTTACAAGGGAAATCTTGCTCATCTAGACAGACAAACCTACAAATAGGGGTGAATTTTCTTGTTACAAGGAAAAATTTGTCAAAGCTTCCTGAATGACAAGCTAACCTAAAATCAATAGAGGCAAATTTGAAAACCAAAAAAGGAAAATTTGCTAGTTTAGGAGAATTTGATCATCGTAACAGGCAAATTTTCTCTTGACAGGGGCAAATTTTCTCACTCAGACGGGTGAATTTTCCAATCAAAAAGGTGAGCTTGAGGTGAACCCAAGACTTTAATCTTTAGTTTCCAGCATCGTTTTGGTTTCAATTTTACATACTGACTCGCTAACTTGTATTTTTGTGAGTGTCCCTAGTTTTTGCTAATGCTTTGTCTAGTTGTTTCTCATTCGTCCAAGATCGGTGGTTGGAAACTACTAACACATTTTCTGCAGAATGATCGGTCCAAGAAATCTTAGTTAGTTTGTCTATTGTTTTTCATACTAGCTAGGAACACATAGATTAATTAAAGGGTCAATTAACTTATTTGTCGTGCTTGTGAGTGGATTGTTGACGTATCCAATCCCCTTGCGCCATTTGGTGATCCTAGGTGATGAGAAATAGTAGTTCATTCTAGTCTAGTCGAGTCTACATGTTATGCCTTGCATAACCACCACATCTTTTGCCTTGGTCAAAATGGGTCCCCCTTTGTTGTTTTTATCTTTTGTTGGTTTTCAAACAAAGTTTGGAGTCTTTTGTTTCCAACACTTTGTTTGTCTTTGGTTTAGTCTGTTGGAATCGGAGCTGGAACCAAATCGGGTTCTGAAACTTCTTTCAAAACCTTGTTCCGATCCCCATCCCAACAGTCTTTCTTTTTGACCTTTTGTTTTGTCTTTATCGGAGCTAGAACCGGAGTGGACGTTAAGTTGGTGTTTATTGAAAATTGCAAAATACGAATCCACCCCGTCTCTGCCTCCGTTTTTTCGACTTTGGTTTTAGACTAAGTCCTTGTGTTATGTTTTATTATGTCAGTCTTTTTATTTTACTTTTTGTGTTTGGTTTCGTTTTGTGCTTTGTTGGTGGAAGTGGAATCAGAATGGGAACGAAGTTGGGAAATTCCTTAAGTTTCTAAATCAGTTTTCATTTCGATTCTGATCCCACTATTTCTTGGTTGTTGAATTTTTACTGAAGTCGCACTATAGTGAAGTGTTTGTTCTTCTCCAGTTCCGACTCTGCTTAACTGCATTTAATGCGTTAATGATAGCTGCCATGCGTAGGTAAAAAATCCAATTTTTACCTTCATTATGGATTAAACACATTATTATTATCATTGTTAAGAAATCAAAGAGTGAGATAGAGCAGCTGCGGAGTCCATCTGAGTGAATCAATTGAAGGAGGAGGAGATAGTTGCTTGCGAATCAATTCAGAAGGTTAGCCAGGTTTTGCATTTGAGATAGGGTTCCTATTCTCGTTTTTCTTATATTTTGCTTTCGTGTTCTTTGTTCTTGTTGTTTGATTTAGATCTTTGGGCAAGTTCATCGTCTCATTAGGATGGTGTGTTTATTTTTCTTTGTTTGTTTGCTGTTCTTGATTTTTTTTTATGCTTGCATTTCTGGTTTTATAGTGAGTTAGAGCACAACCGTTTTCACGTTTTTTCATGATCGCGTCATGCTGCGTTAGGTTTTAAACACATAGGTTTAATTAGGGTTCATCATTAATGGAGATTAAATTCCATTTTACAGTGAGTTAGGGTTTGTAAGATCTCATTTTTACTTAGGGTTTTATTTGCTCATTCATCTGGTTAAATTAGGAGGGATTAAATCCGTGCCCTAGTTTTCTATCGCGTTTTCTAGGTTAGGGTTTTTATGCTTTTCTTTGATCACATTTAAAATAATTAAATATGATACCCTAAAATATAGTCATCCCCACGGTCATATGGGCATGGTCCTTTTATGCTATATTTTAAGGCTTATTTTGTTTAATATGACCTTGGTCTTTGATCATGGAGTTACGCATTAAATTGATAAAATCATTGATGACATCATGGTCAACATAGCCAGAAGCGGGATCGGAATTGATTTAGAGTTTTGGATTTTTTTTTATGTTTAGTGTCAATTCCATTTTCCATCCCATCTCCGATACCGCTTATAGTGAGAAGTTTTTACTTCATAAAGAGTTAACCTTGGCGAAAGCGAAAGCGGAACCAAAATAGAATATGAAAACAAAAAATTTGAAGGAAACTGAATCAGTTTCCATTCCGGTTCCGGTTCCGATTACTATTCCACTTCTGACTCCGAGCCCACTTCTTATTAGTAGAATGTCAATAACTGTTTTTGCTCTGTGCCCAACAGTATGTTAAAAGAGGAATATTTAAGATGTTTACTGCCTAGTTCGGCCTCTGATGTATGTTTGAAAGGTATGATTTTAAAGACACATTTTGAGATGTTTTATTCTAGGATCTAACTAAAGGTTTTGTTGCAGGAAAGCTAAGAGGATGTCGGGAACATTAGGAGAAGCCTCACAAAGGAACCGTCCTACAGGAACATCAAAGGCAGCACCTAAACCAAAGAAGATCAAGCCAGAATAGTTACCTTATACCTTGAGGTATAATCACAAGAGTCTTGTTGTGAAAGTAAGCAAAGTAGTATCAAATTGGTTAGACATCACCAATACAAATTTGGGCCAATACAATTTTGAGGAGCTCTATTTAGAAACCTTTGCTGAGGATGTGACACCTATAACCAAAAGAATTGTTGATTTCGGCTTGGACCATATCGCCGTGTTTCCTTTATCTATCCAATGCCCAGAGTTGATCTTGACAACTGCAGGAGCTTACAATCCAGCTACCCGACAATGCATGGATTCCCAAGATAATGTGATCATCGATCTTACTCCTCATATGTTTCAAAGTATGTTTAATGTCTTAGATCCCAAGAACTTGGTATAGTTGGATGAGGCAGAGGCCTTGGAGAAATATAGTAAGTATAAGGAATCCAATAAGTCTCACTTGAACAAAAAATGGTTGAAGACAGAGAAGAAGTCTCTAACCAAGCTTGCAGACCAACCGAAGAGGGCAGATTTCTATAAGGAGGTATTGGATTTAATATTGATGCTGTCTAGGGCTTTTGGGAAGAGAGATACATTTCATTTCAAGGAGTGGATGTTTCCCTTCATCCATACAATTTTAAATGGCACCCATCAGTTTGATTGGTCGATGATTGTATCAAATGTTATTCATGATCAACTGACCAACATCAGGGAGACTAAATGCTTCTTTATGACTTCTTACATTGTATATGCAGTAGCAAGATTGGGTATCTTCCTAGGTTTGAACAGAGTTGGCATAATGGGAGTGTTGGATGGATAGAAGAAGGTGTGGGAGAATTATAACTAGCTGTCTCTACAGGTTGCTGAGACTCAATTCAGAAGGGTTAATGATGCATTCATATATGTAGTCATTAAACAACTCAATGGAGATGCAGGGTACAGACTGAGTCAAGAGGTCATGGAATTTATTGTTGAATGGGGATGTTGGTATATTCAATACCCCAGGTATACATATTTCAAGTTAGCTGGTTTTGAGGGCCATCCACATTTTCTGCCAAGGTGTTGCAATAACAGGATAGTATTGATGGAATTTGTATATCAGGCTCTTAGAGTTAATACTCGGTTTGGATTAAAACATAAGATAGGATGTCACAAGTTCCCCATGAAGTTGGGTGAGTATAGCTATCATCATTTGGTAGGAGCAAAGGTGGTCTGCAGTGAGCTGATATAGTTAAAGTTAGGTTTACACACAGCTCATAAGTATTTTGACCTGAAGGGTAAGATGAATGCCTTGTTGCCTTCTGTGTTTGACAAGCATTTCAATTTATTAGAATATTTTTGGAGTGACCGACATGATGAGTATGATTTGAGGAAAAAGAATTATGAAATACTACCTATTGCACTCATGTCAGAATTTGGAGTCAAAAATGACATTCCTGACACATTGGTGGATGATGGAGTTGTACTGGATCCATCTTATGAAGCTTTGAATATTGGAACTAAAAGTCCAGATCCAATTGACTAGGATAGTGAGGAAACTATTGATATTAAATAGATAGGAAGAGCAGTCTTGGATTGAAGTGTTCATTGGTTGGTTCTAAGAACCAAAGCTCCTCAAGGAACAATTCGTAAAAAGGGGAAAGGGTATAAAAGACTCAAAAGAAAGACACCTCCCAAAGAGCCTTTGGAGTTCTTTCCTCTAGACATTGAAGAAATAGAACTTGAAGCAGCAGTTGATGAAGCAGAAACACAAGAAGGAGATGCTCAAATGGGATCGGTTGTTTCAACACCTACATTAGGTGAATCTTCCACACAAGTCCCACTTGCAAAACAACAGAGTGAAGAAGTTCAAAAGGGGGCTCTTCATAGTATGGTTGAAACTACAAAGGGAAAGGAAGTGGAGATGGAAATTCATGATGTTGGAATAGATTTGGATGAGACTATGTCAGAGAAGGATGTGCAAGAGAATATACCTCTAGAGGAGGATGTTGAACAAGTAATGACACAAGAGGATCAGTGGGCATTGTTTGAAGAAGTCAGGAAGGCTGCTGAGGAGTGAGCTAAGGAGATAGAAAAGCAAAAGTTAATGGATGCCAAGACACAAGTTGATGCCATACTAGAACAGCAACAAATTGAAGCTAAGTCAAGGGCTGATGAAGTAGAGAGGCAGAAAAGGAAACAAGAACATGAAATCAAGGTTAAAGAGGAAAATGAAAAGTTAGAATTAATACAAAAGATTCATGACCTTGAGGAAGAGAAGGAAAGACACTGGAGGGAGAAAGAAGTCTTGGTTGCCAAGTTAAAACTTGCTGAGGAATCTCACCGAAAGGAAGAAGAAGCCGAATGATTACAAAAGGAGAAAGACACCGAAGAGTTGGTTAGAAAGCAACGAGAATAAGAAGAAAAGGAAAAAAAGCTTAAAGCTTTACAGGCAGAAAGACTAGAGAAAGAAAAACTAGAGGCTTTAGAGAAAGAGAAATTGGAAAAAGAAGCTCTAGAGAAAGAAAAATTAGAGAAGGAAAAACTGGTAAAGGAAAGAATAGAAAAGGAGAGATTAGAAAAGGAAAGATTGGAGAAAGAGAAATTGGAGAGAGAACAATTGGAGGAAGAGAGGTTGAAGAAGGAAGAAGAAGGTAAGAAGATATAGGAACAAAAGGATGGGGAAGAGGCTGAAAAGCTTGTACAGATGCATGTGGTGCAAGAACAACAAGAGGAACCAAGGGTTGATTCTCAACCCCAAGTAAATGTGCAACCACCTTCTACTACTACTATTGCTTCTTCTTCCACTATGATGACTACTGCTCCATGCGCTCCCACTTGGCTGAAATTGGACCTACAGATAATAGTAACACCTTCACAACCTCTCAATTGGGAGGATATGATGAAGGAGATTGAACAAGAAAGGCCTAAAAAGAAGGCCAAGATCCTACACTCCACCAGGCTCATGGAGAAGGGAGAAATTGTTGCTGAGTGTGCCATACCAATGACAGAAAAGGAGGTAGGAGACATGAAATTAATGGATTATCAATTAAGTACTATTAACTTGGGAAGGCCTACCAGAGATCAACAGATGAATCTAATTGATGTGGTAGCTTCGACAACCAAGTCAAGGATGTTAAAGGATAAGCAGAAGAAAGATGAGCTTAAGGCTCAATTAGATCAATTGCATTCCTTTTTGAAAAGTGTCTGTTCACCAAAATCACAACAGGTAGTTGCTATTGAGACTCCAATTTTGCTGAGCAAAAAGGAGGTAGATGATTTAGTATAGGTAAGGGGCAAAGAGGAGATGTTAGATAGGTGTGTTGGCAAGTTAAATCAAGAAGTAGGTGAAGTTTTGGTTGAAGGTTTTGAGGTTCACAAAGGGACAAAAGAGTTGATAGGGGAAATGCATCAATATATTGAAGCAGTGGAGAAGCAGGGAGAGGAATATAAAGAATATAGTCAGAAATTGAAGAAGGTTAGTACATTGAATTTGACTACTCTTCTTGAATAGTCAATACTCAAAGAGGATAATAAATATTTTGTGGAAAAGACCTCTCGTATACTCTTATTCAGAACAGATTTTTTGTGCAAACATAGAAATGAAGTCCAAGATGTTGTTAAGGATCTAACTGAACAATTTGAGGAGTTGGAGGCGGTCATTGCTATCATAGTAGATGTTAATATACTAACAAAGGAAGGCTCACCTTTAAGCCAGATAAAAGAGAAATGGGGTGAAAGGTTTAAAGGACTCATGCAGAAAGGAGATGATGGTGAAGATCTACTGATAGATCAACTGATGGACGTCAAAGAAGAGATAAAGGCTGCTAAAAGAGAATTGAAAAAGATAAAGGATATTAGAGGGTTTGCTGCAGCAGAATTGGAGTGAATTAAATTTGAAGACAGTTGGGTTGATGGGCCAGAATCAGATGTATTACAATAGGTCTTCGCCAGTTATGATGAGTTTATTGCAGAACCAACTCAACATACATAAATCTCTTGCATGCATGACTTTCTTCTTCTTTGCATGTTGCATGCAGCATTGGCGGTTCTTGAAGTGCATGACTTCCTTTTTCTCTTCTATTTTCTATCTCCAGTTTAACTGAATGTTTAATGTAAGAACTCAAGATCAAATTGATCTGAGTTTCCAAGAGTGTCTTAATTCCTAAAAAGGTGGATGACTTAAAATAGAAGTAGAGTTCAAATTTTGTATATCTATAAATACCCTTTGGGTATCATATTGTAAGGGTTGGCTGATAGAGAATAGAATTGGCCACCTGATATTAGGAGATAGAATTTTGTAGTGATTACAGAGATACATTGTTATTTTGATATTTTTACAGTTAAATAAAAATTACAAGTTTATGCAATATGGTGTTAGAATTAAGTTTTACTTGATAAGGCTGATAAGTTATAATCTATCTGTATGCTAGTGATTTTGATGAAGCATGATTGTTTCTTATGTGATGAAAGTCATTAGAAGAAACCGGATTTAAGGATTATCGTGTTAGATTATCATTGGATTAAATTTATTGAAGTCTGTTGATCTACTATCTTGGCAATGAATGAATGTGTGTTCTTGTAAAAATCTTGGCAATGAATGAATGTGATAGGCGAATTAAAATAAGCACCTTAGATGCGTACAATGGTATAGATTATTCTGTGAATTGTATCATGCTTTGGTTTTCTTGATCTGATTGGAAAACATTCATTGTTGAAGGTATATGTCTGGATGCTAGATAAGTTTTGTTCATGTTTACTGGTTTACCCTTTGATCTATCTTTTTCTTTTGTTTGAAACCCCTTGATTTACTAAACAGGTTCGGTAAAATGAGTCATTGCTTGCATTCTTTGTTACCACTACAGGCCCCTTGAATATTATAGTTGCATGGACCAATTGGGTGACACCAGACAGTTGAGAACCAGCTACCAGGACCTTGGGAGTTAGGCTACTATATGTTGTCTTTCTTTTTCAGGAGAAATACAGTAGAAATATTCTGTTTTAACGTTGTTTGTGTCATTTTTACCATCAACACTACATAGGAGGTGCTAGTGCATCCGATAAGTGCGAGCCTGGGGACTAGCTGAAGTGTCTAGTATCTTCTTCGTTTAGCGAGACTTGCCTGAGATTTCATCACCCAGGGGATGATTCCAACCACATGTTATTGGTGGGGTATATAAAGGGGGGAGAATGAAAGTTGTACCCCAATCCATTCATGTTGTGTTTAAAAAAGCATCAGAGCTAGAGTGATACCTAGATAGGACATGTAGAGTTGGTATGAGTTTCCAGTACCTCGCTGGGGCTCCTGACTCACACTTGTGATGGGCTAGTGTTTATGGTTGTGCCTCATGTACCTTACGTATATTGAGGATGCATGAGATAGCCTTGTATAGCCTAGATAAAGACCCTTGTTTCAATCGTGGCTTGGTGTAGTACAGGGGATGTAGATCGTACCCCAAAGTTACTCACCATGTACTCCCTTGGGTTGAGATAGGAATCCTCATGGTGGACTATGATAGTCCTCAAGTGAGAGCATGAAGGTGAGCCCGTGACGTCTGTTGACGACCTTGTTGCATTGGAACACTAGCTATCTGCCTTCGCGAGAAAGGGTGTTCCAAAGAACCACCCTGGTATCATTGAGTATTAACCTTGGGTTGTCCGCTCAAGGTGGTGGGCCTACATCAAGTTTACAAACCCTTATCACTAATTGTAGGATTGTGTTGTCTGGCTTGTCTTCTTTGTGCGATACCAATCCTTTCATTTTCAGTTGAGTCATTTGAACCTTTTGTTTGTTGTTTTTCATGCTTGTTTTCCTTTGCCACAGTCAGCCCCTGCCTTCAGAGGTGAATTTTCCTATTATAGGGACAAATTTGCACTGTAGATAGGTGGCTTTTTCCTGTAAAAGGGTGATTTTGTGTCTCGGTCTAGTCTAGTTCATCTATTTAGGAAAATTTGCATTTTTCAGTGGCGATTTTGCCCGTGGATCACTTTCTTAGGCAACCCTGTTTTCACCCGTTATCTAGAATAGGAAAGTCTATCTACCCCTTAGGCGAGTCTATCAGTCCTCATCTGTCAAATTCACCCATTCTCTGAGAATAGGAAAATTTTCTCTCCAGTTTGGGTGAACTTGCTCCTCATAGGGGCAATCTTGTTTTCCTATTTGAGTCCCGTTCATTATCTCGTTTATCAAATTTTCCTATTCTATTAGAATAGGAAAATTTTCCATCTGTTTAGGTGAATTTGCCCCACACAGGGGCGATCCCGTCTCCCGTTCGAGTCTTTCGTCTGTCACCTCGTCTGCCAAATCTGTCGCTCTCTTGGGATAGGTGATTTTTCTTCTTTGTTCAGGGTAATCCATTTGTTGATTAGGCGATCTCGTCTCCCGTTCAAGTCTTCCATCCATCACCTTATCCGTCAAATTCACTCATTCTCTCACGATAAGTGAATTTTCTTGCCCGTTTAGGCTAATCCATTTTTCTGTTAAGCAATCCCATTTTTAGGTGAGTCCATTCTTGTCTGTACCGTTCACGAAATAGGAAAAGTTTTCATCCCATTAGTCGATCTTGAAAGTCAAATCTAACCGTTCCCCAATGATTTTCAAGGTTTTAGGTAAACTTTGATGGTAGGAAGTCGTTGATGTCACAATTCCCACTCATTTAATTTCTTTAATGTCAACCCGAGGGTGTCTAAAGCTATCTGCGATAAGATTTGGATCAGTCTTGTGGGGGGGGGGTGGGGTTTGGTAATTTTGGCTCGGTTAGGAGTGATTCAGAGCTATTTTTTTGTTTTTCATTCTTTGCAAGAGTTTTTCTGAATTTACATTTTATTCCTGATTTATCTCAAATGACCTTAAAAATGGAATTTGAACAGAGAAATTTCATTCCAAGACAAGTAGCATATGAGGGAATATAGAATTAACTTAATCTATTTTGCAGAACTTTGAAATCTAATTAAAACTTGATTAATTTCTTTGAAAATAACTATTCCATTCCTCACTTACTAAATTGACAAGTAACTGTTTTCCTTTGCACAAAATTCATTAACATGATATCTTAGATTATCTCAGTTATGCAAATGACCTTTGAACTAAAAACAAACTACAGAACTTGATAAAATAGAACAAAGTGAAAACAATGATGCAATAGAACTTCGATCTAAATTATCTTTCAACTTATGAAAATGAAATGATTTCAGCTTGAACTAATAGTAAAAATGAAACATAGCAGCAATAATTAAATAGTCAAATCTTAACAACTAACAGAGTCACCTCATTCAGAAAGAAAGCCAAAAGAATCCTTGAACACAGTGTTTGAGATCAACTTCCTTCTTATTTCCAACTAATGTGCCCAAATAGGGTCGAATTACATGAAAGATTCTAATCCTAAAAACAAAAGGGAAATTACATGGGAAAGATCAAAAACTTGATATGATCTAACATCCAACTGTGTTGGCTCGGGATATAAATATCCAACATTATTTTTAAAACAACAGAAAAGCGGGAAACTTAATCTACCCAAAGTCTAAAATATAACTTGGCACGTAGGAATAAGTTGGTGTCGACCCTTGTAACTGCCTTTAGTTGCATTGATTTCCAGATTTGTGAACTGGTGTGTAGTGTTGGAGCTTGAGTTGTAGTTGGTGAAATCTTCATCCAACATGATGAGTTATAAAATCAGCATATCATGACTCTTTTGAAGATGAGTCATAATCAATTCCACCATTCCTTACTTGAAACAAAATTAGTTATCACATGGCTGAGTATTAAATATTAACTCAAGATACATAATAAATGTACACGTATGATAAAGCATTCATAGATTAATCACTACATTTTAATCATGCATATAACAGAAAATAAGCACTTATATTAACCATCCATATTGTAAGTCTTTATACCTTCATAGTTCATAAAACATACATAAAAGAGAAAGTTATGAGTTTTTAAAGCCAGACATAAATTATTTAAAAGGTTAAGAACTTAATAATTATGAGGTCAATATAGAGCCTCATCATTCTCATCCTCCTACATTTAACCATGTCCTCATGGTTTATCTAGGTGGAATATGAATTCCTCTGTTGATTGATTCCATCCAAAGAGCATAATAAAAAACTCCCCCTCTGTATCCAACTACAATTCTTGTTGATACTGCAAATTAATTGTTATTTTCCAGTTTTTCATACCATGTTCTGAGGACCTCTGCTGATATCTGTGAAGGTGCATTAATTTTAGGTGTAGGCATGATAATGATAGGCCATCTGAATCTCATGCCAATCCAGAATTCTTGCTGCTCATGAATTAAAATGATTTCCTGTTTGACACGTCAAGCTCCATCTAAGGTTATTTGGAAAAATTGGTTCTCTCCTCTTTATTAAATCTGAAAGTAATCTAAATCTTTCTTCACATGCTTGAATGGCTAAAGGAGGAAGAACTCCCTCAACATTTTGAAAGGTTGCAATGCTTTGCAACAAATTCCTTGTATAAATAGGAGTGACATCATTTAACCTGGATATAGACCTAAATATGTTAATATAGTGGATTGATGTTGGATATTCATTTCTCATTGGCAATGCATATGTATGCTACATGTTCCTATATTCTTCCATTCAGGTTGACCATTCAACATGATTTTTCAATAATGAAACAAAAGATTTAATTTGAAGTTCTCCTACATAAAGATTGAGCAATGAATAATAATTGTCTCCCATAAGAAATCCATGTTGAAAGAATTCACACATTTGATTCTGATTATCTAGACAACTGCTAGAATAAGAATCCATAAATTCACAATCTGCCCAGAAATCAATAGGTTTTTTCAACACAATTTGATTTAACTTCCATTTCAAGAATAGTTCCCTAAGAAACAAACCATAAACCGTAGAAGGTTTTCTTGTACAAACTAAAGCAAATGCAATATCCACAATCTGAATTACCCTTTGCTTTGCTTCTTCTTTTTCTTTGATTGTCTTATCCAACTATTTTTGGAGTTCCTCATTAAGTTGCTTATATTTCATAGCCATTAAGGAAAGGTATCTAGGATTTTCTGTGCTTGTCTTTATTTCCAATTCTGCTTTTAATTCGTGAATTTCTTTATCCTTCCTCTCATCTTGTATGGCCTTTTGGGTTAGTTTTTCTTCTACTCCTTTCAATTGTGAAAACAACTGACTAATTTGTTTCTCAAACTGTTCTTTTAATTGACTTGTTTCTCCCTGAAATTTCAATACTTCATCATCTTTTTGTTTCAATTTTTCTTCAAATAACATATTTTGCATCTTGAATTCTTCTAATTCTTTTTCCAACTTGGATATTTTGAGAGTTATTTGAATTTTATCTTCTTCTCTTTCCCTCAAATTCTCATTATCATAATATATTTCTTCTTCTCCCATTAGTTGTTTTCCATCACAATGTACAACTGCCTCTTCATGTTCAATTTCAACATTTGTAATTTTACTGACCTGAAAGGTTCCTATATTAGGTATCTCAACTTCAATTTCCATACTTGATATATTAATATTGTGGA
The DNA here is from genome assembly GCA_007115665.2 of Sequoiadendron giganteum. Lineage (NCBI taxonomy): Eukaryota > Viridiplantae > Streptophyta > Pinopsida > Cupressales > Cupressaceae > Sequoiadendron > Sequoiadendron giganteum. Next base: position 254,488,826 of record CM021110.1, read on the forward strand.
ATGGAGAATTAGGCTCTAAGAAGTTAATATCCCGATCAGGGGATTGATGAGGTAACAAATTTTCTTCTAATGTAGTACATTCTTTTCCTATCCTTTCTTCTTCAGGCTCTACTTCTTGCAATATTTCCTCTTCAAGCTCTTCTTTCTCATTTTCTTGTCTATTAACTTCTTCTTCATCAGAATCATCCAAATGGTTGGGAGAAGTAGGCTTTCCAGACTCACATTTGTCTTGTTCTTCTTTTTGTGTGTCTGACCTAGTTCTTCTATTAGGTTTTTTGACTTTCACAGTTCTTTTCTTATTTTTAGAATTCTTTTTTCTAATTTTAGGATTCTCTGGGGTTTTCTTCTCTTCAATTTTTTTACTCTTTGTAGAAACAAAGCTCTCTGGCTTGTGTTTCTTAGTTTCCCTTATTGATTGAGCAAGGTTTTCTTCTAAACTCTCTGTTTTCCTTTTCTTTGTAGTAGTAGAGCTCTCTGGATTTTGTTTCCTTGGACTACCAATAGGTTTGACTATGTTTTTAGTTAAAACCCTAGTTCTATTAATCTTAATTGTTCTTCCTTCAACAATTTTAGGTTTCCCTTTTCCCCAATTTGAATTTAAAAGAAATTTTCTCCATTCCTCTTCTCTTATATTCACAAAATCTTGATATTCTTCAGCATGTTCCACCAAAGTCATCATTGCAAGGCCCCTTATTTCTTCATCCTCAGAATCAGAATCATCAATCCAAATTTGGTTATCAGATGTTAAAGATGGTTTAGCTAGCAGATACAGAGCTATATCTTTTTGTTTCATCCCATTAGAAATATTCATACTACTTGACCTACAATCAATGAGTGCAGCGACAGTTGCTAGCCAAGGTCTTCCTAAAATAACAGGATAACCCCTCTTCCTCTGTTTAGTTTTTAACACAAGGAGATCAACAGGATAATCCCAAGTGTCAATAGTGATAATGAAATCTTCTAGAATTCTCTTAGGTTTTGTAATTGACTAGTCAACTAGTTGTAGAACTGTAGTTGCTGGTTTAACATTCACAATCCCAATCTTTTTAGTTGTTTCAGTAGTAATAACATTAATGGCTGCTCCTAGATCAATAAGAACATTCTGAATTTCAATACCATTAATGCTAAGGGAAATAACAGGACTTCCTAGGTCACCATATTTTTGTGGAATTAGCTTCCCTGAGAGGACATCTGACAACTTTCCTCCAACTTGAATTGTAGGGGGAAACTTATTTTGCCTCCCAGGCGTCTTAACACATAGATATTTAATCACCTGGTTGATCTCGAGAATATCACAAATAGCCCTTAATAAGGGAACTTCAATTTTTATCTTTCTGAGCTCATCAATAATCCATGGATCAATCAAATCATCCTTTCTATCAACTTGTTCAATCAATGGTTCCTGATTAAGACGTGAAGGAAATGGTGCTTGTTTAACATGATCTTCATTGATTTCTTTTTCTATTTCCTTCACTAAGTCTCTTTGTTGATCTTTCTTGTTTTCATCAGGTTTTGTTGGTATAACTCTATTCCTCAAATGAATATCTCTAATTTAAATGTTATTCAAATTAACTATGTTAGGATCAACATTACAGACAGGTTATTGAGTTTTAACATTCTTGGGATTTGGAACTAGCTGAGTAGGTATTTGAGGTTGATTAACTGGTGCAGAACTTGATTTTTGGTTTTGTCCAGTTAACTGATTTTGATTCCAGGGTCTCTCTGGCCCTTGATTTTGTCATTGATTATTTCCTTGGTTAGGCTACCATTGGTTAGGTTTCCATTGGGTCTGATTTGGTTGCCATTGAGGCTGGTTTGGTTGCCACTGAGATTGGTTCCATTGTGGATATTCGTTCTGTCCCCATGATGATACCCAAGGATTTGACATGGGTGGAAGTGGATTCTACGTTTGTTGAGGATTCCATTGAACTTGAGGATTCCATTGACCAATAGAATTCCACTGATTTGACCCCCAATTAGAATTGTGTTTAGGTTGACCAAAGGAAGGGTTGAACTGTCTTTGTCCTACAATATTCAATTCTTCTTCTATTGGTTTCTTCAATTGATTCCTAATTTTCGGGAGGAGGCTACACTTACCATTAGAATGTCTTTTTTCACATATGTCACATAAATCAATCTGATGAAGAGGACATTCCCTCAGTGGATGCTTATCCCTACACTTAGGATAGTAAATGGCTAAAGGTTCCATTGTTCTTCTATTAGGCTGAGAACTGAGATGAAGAAGAATGTCTATTTTTAAATTTGCAATTTCTTCCATGACTTTAGAGACATCTGAGGAAGAACCTTTGTTATTTTTCCTATAGCTTGGTCTTGTCCTAGAATAATTTCTACAGATCTCAATAATTTCCTCATACATTTGTTTATTAATTTCCCCTTTTCCTATCAAATTCAAGGCATCTCTGGAATCATCATCAATGCCTTTTAAAAATATGGACTTACTAATTTCTTGATCTAATCCATTTCCACATCTTTTTAAAACAAATTGATACCTGTCTACGTAATCCTCTAGACTCCCATCTTCCAATTGCTTCATTTTAAACAGTTCTTCCTTCCTATTCCTGACTCTGCAATAATCTTGATATTTATTTAGAAATACTATTTCCATTTCATCCCAAGTATTTATTGAATTTGCAGTTAACCCCATAAACCAACGTAAAGCTGATTCTTTAAGAGTGGATGGAAACAATTTCAAATTTTGATTATCAAATGTATAATCATAAGTCTAACATAACACTTTGAACTCAAATAAAAACTGATCAAGATCTTCCAAAATTTTCCCTCTAAACATAGGTAAATTAGAAGGTGAGATATTTTTCATTGGTGGTTCATTAGCTCAGACATTTATGGAAATGGGAAAGGAAAAAGTTCTGTTGGGAACCTCCTCCTCCTAATCTTTGTCTCCCATACTTTCTGGCCAGGTAGATACTAACCTATCAGAGGGTGAAATTGTAGCACTAGTCTTGAAGTCTTCGTGATGATTCTCTAGATTTCCTCTAACAAGTCGTCTAGACTAATCTCTAAAAAAAATCATTAACTGATCTTACCGACACCTAAGGCTTAGATTTTTATTTTTAAAGACAACTTGGTTCCCCACCAATGATGCCAAAAATGATGGTAGGAAGTCGTTGATGTCACAATTCCCACTCATTTAATTTCTTTAATGTCAACTCGGGGGTGTCTAAAGCTATCTGTGATAAGAGTTGGATTGGTCTTGGGGGGGGTTTTGGTAATTTTGGCTCGGTTAGGAGCGATTCAAAGCTATTTTTTTGTATTTCATTCTTTGCAAGAGTTTTTCTGAACTAACATTCTATTCCTGATTTATCTCAAATGACCTTAAAAATGGAATTTGAATAGAGAAATTTCATTCCAAGACAAGTAGTGTATGAGGGAATGGAGAATTAACTTAATCTATTTTGCAAAACTTTGAAATCTAATTAAAACTTGAGTAATTTCTTTGAAAATAACTATTCCATTCCTCACTTACTAAATTGACAAGTAACTGTTTTCCTTTGCACAAAATTCATTAACATGATATCTTAGATTATCTCAGTTATGCAAATGACCTTTGAACTAAAAACAAACTACAGAACTTGATAAAATGGAACAAAGTGAAAACAATGATGCAATAGAACTTCGATCTAAATTATCTTTCAACTTATGAAAATGAAATGATTTCAGCTTGAACTAATAGTAAAAATGAAACATGGCAACAATAATTAAATAGTCAGATCTTAACAACTAACAGAGTAACCTCATTAAGAAAGCAAGCCGAAAGAATCCTTGAACATAGTGTTCGAGATTAACTTCCTTCTTATTTCCAACTAATGTGCCCAAATAGGGTCAAATTACATGAAAGATTCTAATCCTAAAAACATAAGGGAAATTACATGAGAAAGATCAAAAAATTGATACGATCTAACATCCAACTGTGTTGGCTCGTGATATAAATATCCAACATTATTTTTAAAACAATAGAAAAGTGGGAAACTTAATCTACTCAAAGTCTAAAAGATATCCTGGTGCACAGGAATAAGTTGGCGTCGATCCTTGTAACTATCTTTAGTTGCATTGACTTCCAGATTTGTGAACTGGTGTGCAGTGTTGGAGCTCGAGTTGTAGTTGTTGAAATATTCATCCAACACGATGAGTTATAAAATCAGCATATCATGATTCTTTTGAAGATGAGTCATAATCAATTGTGCCATTCATTACTTGAAACATAATCAGCTATCACATGGCTGAGTATTAAATATTAACTCAAGATATATAATAAATGTACACGTACGATAAAAAATTCATAGATTAATCACCACATTTTGATCATGCATATAACAAAAAATAAGCACTTATATTAACCATCCATATTCTAAGTCTTTATACTTTCATAAGTTCATAAAACATACATAAAAGATAAATTTATGAGTTTTTAAAGCCAGACATAAAGTATTTAAAAGGTTAAAAACTTAATAATTATGAGGTCAATATAGAGCCTCATCATTCTTGTTAGAGAATAGGTGATGTTGTGGGAGTTTAGGCGATTTTCCTAGCTGTTTGGGTGAAGCTACTGTCTGATAGGAAAACTTGCTAAGAAAATTCACCTATTTCTTGTGCTAGTTCAGTCTTGGGTGAATCTACTTCCCCGGATAGGAAAATTTGCTTGAAAATTTTGCCTAAATCTTGTGTCACCTTAGTTCTTGGTGAATTTTCTCTCCTTAAACAAGCGAGTTTGCTAAAGACAAAGGAAAATTTGCTCAGTCTGGACAGTAAAACTTGCAACCTAAAGATGCAAATTTGTGACATACAGAGGTGACTCCACTCCCCATACAAATTCTAGAATATGAATCCTTTTGGCCACTAAAATCCTGTTGTTATCCAAGTCATTTTCTATGATCTAATTTTTTTTATCACCATCCATCTTCCCATAATCACCATTTTTGTCCATCTACATTTTCTAAAGATCATCATTTCATCGATCAAATCATCTAGGAGTATCTTAGAGCATCCTTAGATCACATATGCATCATTGGTTCATCAATTTAAATCCTCTAGAGTTCATTTTAGAGGTTTTTATCCAAGTTGACTTAGGTGTCTAATCTCGATCATCATCATCTGTACCTACTTAGGATTGACATGCATCGTGAGTCAGTAAATCATCTTTGACCCAATCAATATACTTCCATCTTGAGGTGGATTCAGTGTCGCAATCATCCATTTTGTAGTTAAATCTGATCAACCAACACCTTATTTCATCTAACCAAAGCTTCCAAACTTAGTTTAGAATCAATTTCATTGGTCCAATCCACCCAATCATCTAATCCAATCAATCACATAATCCCATCGATCAATCTAATCCAATTATATCATTTATCCATCATCCAATCCAATCAATCAATCCCTCATCTAATCCAACCAATCCTTCATTCATCACTTAGGCCATCCTTCCACTACATCTTAGAACGTAGAGTCATCCTAGATCCTTTGTAGTTTTGTACTTTCATGCCTGTTACCCAGTCGTAAGCAAAGAAACTCATGGCAGACCAACAAGCTTAGGGTGCCTAGCCTAAAATCCCTCAAGATTCTAACAATGGTGGCTCATCACAATCCAATACTGAGGTCCAAACCACATTGCCTCCTACTGACAACATAATGGTCAACCAGCCCGTAGTCACAGTTGATGAGTATCTCAATAATCCCATCAATATTCAAATGACAGATCATCTCCTTAATGAGCATGGGGATAAAATCCTCACTGCCTTGATCATGAAGGGCATCAAACCACTATCAAGATTTGAGTTATAACAAATTTTCAATACACCACCTCTCACACCTCCTACGCCTCAAGATCCCAAGAACTCATAGAATCCCTTGGGGAATTCTTACATCCCCGAGGGTCCTCCCATAGATAATTGGTATAAGCCTGGGTTTGATAATGCCATAATTTATTAGGTCACACACCCTCCTCAGGTTTCGATCATGGTCGTAGGAGCAACACCTAATCCTCATGATCCCCTTGCTTATGGTATGCCACAAAACCTTCCTCTGCTGCCATCTCCAAATGTCCCTCAAGGTCTGACCCCAATTCCATCCACACCACTTCTTCCACCTAGTCAACCCGGTCAACCACCAGTCAATGCTAGGGGAAATCCTTTTGTTGTGTTACCACCACCTCCAGGATCAACACCCACTTCTAATCTACTGCTACCTCCGTTTATCCCTCAAAAACCACCTCAAAGTAATAATTCACCTTCTTAGCCACCACAAGGTAACCTTCAACAAACACCACAAAAAACCCCTCAACACATTCTAATTCAGTCTCAACCAATCCAACAACAACCTTTGCAGTAGAATGTCCCTCTTCCTTCACAACAACAATAGCTACCCTTGCATCAGTAGCAGGGTAATCCATCACATCCCCCTCATTAGCCGCAAGGTCCTCCCCATCAACAAATATCTCAACAAAAACCATCCTTCCAACAACTCCAGATCACTTAGTAGCCTCAAATCCCAACTCAACCTTTTTATCATCAACCCCTTCAACAACCACAAGTCTCAACATAACCTCAACAATCTCACCATTGAATTCCTAGCAACATGGCTCAATACCTATACCATCCACAAAGCACATTCTATGCACAACCTATCGTGTCCAATCCAAACCCTACTTATGCCTATCACAATCCCTCACAATCTCAAAAACAACCTTCTTACGCTACACCTTCACAACCGCAACAAATCATTTCCTATTCGTAGCCTAATCCACAATAGCCTCCATATACACCCCAGTAATACACTGCCTATAATAATTAGTCCAACCCATATTATGCCTCATAACAAGAACCATCTTATCAACAACCATCATATCAACAGGGTGCTTCCACCTCATATTATCAACCACCTTCATTGTACCAACAAGGGGATTCTTCTTCTTATCACCAAAATCCATCATCCTACCATCAATTCTAGACCAATCCGCCATCACAATCTACCTACACCAATCAATATCAGTCGACTCCTTCATATACACCTCCACCATCATATGATCAAACTACATCCACTCCATCTTCATCTTATCAACAATATGCTCCATATAGTCAATCCAATCCATCAAATCCATCTTCATCAACACCCGCTAATAAGGATTGGGAAGAGATAAAAGCCGCCTTGAAGGACTTATAAGCAGGGACCTCTAAAAAGTCTTTCAATTTTGAAGATATTTGTCCCTATCCATTCAATCCCTCAATTTCATTCGTTCCTTTTCCCAAGTATTTTGAAATGTCAAAATTCGACAAGTATGAAGGAACTAAATACCCAAAGAACCATCTCCAGGAATTCTATTCACATTGCCAGGAGGTCCTCCACAATGACAATTATCTCCTGCGGTTATTCCATAGGAGTTTGATGGGGGTTGCTCTTGACTAGCTCATGGGTCTTCCAAAGGGACCCATATCTTCTTTTGTGGATCTTTCAAAAAAAAATGTCACACAATTCTCCTTCAATTTGGAGAAGGATATTGATACCCTAGATCTTCTAAAAGAGAAACAATGTGAGGCTAAAACCTTTGCTAGCTACCTGCAAAGGTGGCATGCTTTGGCTAGTCGAATGAAATCTCCACTCAGTGAGAAAGACCTTGTGACTCTGTTTGTGGTGAATGATCATCTGGACATGACACATAATCACAACCTCCATTGTGTCACAACCTTTACGGAAGTCATAGAAAAGGGTTCTATCATTGATAGAGCGCTCATTGCTAAGGGACATTAAAATTTATAATCCAGATAAGGAAAAGCCATCTGGAGATAAGTCCCGCTATTGGAACAAAAACAAGAACGCAGTCGATGATGGTGTCATAGATACCAAACATGTTCAAGTAGAAAATACCTCACAAAGGCCTCAATACACCCCTTGCAATTGATTCCAAATGCCATATTATTCGTGCCACAAGTTGTACCCCATCCTCCTCAAAGTCCAATCACAATAATCAGGGTAACAATAAGCGCTCTTTCATTACTTTGGGAGAGCCCTTAAGCTCTGTTTTCAATAGGCTTTTGAAAGTGAATTACCTGATTACGTATCTTGTGACTAAGCTTTATGATGAATCCAAGCCAAATCTAGCTTGGTACAAGGAGAATGAGTATTGTGATTTCCATAAGATCAAAGTTCATTCCATAAAAAAGTGTTAGGGACTTAAAACATATTTCCAAGATCTCATAGATCATGGAGATATACAAGTGGACACTAACTAGGCAACTTCATCCAATTCTTAGCTATAGATATACAAAAAGGACTTGACTAAACATAACCAAGGTGCTAGTACGTCTAATGCTAATCCTTGGTCAAGTAACAACAACAGTCAAAACAACAATACCAATAACATAAACTATAAAAAATTACCTTATAACTATGATGGTATAGTTATGTGTATTATCTAGGTAGAGCCTCACATATCCATGATTCATGTTAAAGGAAAAGATCCATAGTGTGTTGTTACAACTCATCAAACCTGTATCTCCATCCTTGGTCCTTTCACATCATCCCAACTAGCTCTTGTAGGTTCACAGTATAATATTCTTGACCACCTAGGAAAGACACCCGCTCAAATATTCATCTTGCATTTGCTCAAGTCTTCGACTGTCCATCAAGAAATCATAACCAAATCTTTATAGGATACTCATGTACCTAATGACATAGATCCCACTTAGTTCCAAACCTTAGTGGGACACTTGTCGTCAACTTACTAGTTGGGTTTTATTGAAAATGACATGCCTGCCATCAACTCTGATCATAACCACCCCCTTCATATTGAGGTCATCATAGCCCGTCATAAAGTAAAAAGGGTCCTCGTAGATAACGGATCAACCCTCAACCTTTGTACACTTAATTTCATAAAATAGGTTGGATACACCCATGTTGACTTGAACAACCAAGTTATCACCATGAAGGCATATGACAATGCTGAGAGGGATTTTGAAGGCACCATTTCTCTTTCGATTTAGGTTGGCCCTATTGTGTAGTATACCACATGTCATGTTCTTAACCTTGACCTTCCATACAATCTCCTTCTCAGCCACCCATGGATTCATTCCATGCAAGTCGTTCCATCCACTTACCATCAATGCTTGAAATTCCCATTCAATGGGATGGAAGTAACCATACATGTCGATCCCTAACCGTTTGAGTATTTCCACACTTTGGAAGCTTCCTTACCCCACTCTCATTGCTATCCTGGAGTTGAAGTGGGGGAACCTCAGGCCTCATCATCCAATCCATCCCATAATCCATCGAAGAACACCACGTCCACCACTTCTGACCTCGCCATCACCAAGGTCAAGATCATTGACAAGGGTTGTGGAGAATATGAAATGCAAACTACACTCAACATGGCCACAATGCCACCCTCTCCCTACTTGTATGGGAAACCATCTTAGTCAGCATCTAGACTAGAAGAAAGGACCAAAACTCTCACTTCCAAGAACATGGGTTCAATGACATTCAGAGATTTGGGTACACTCAAAGAATAGATGGAAGACGACATCAACCAATGGGTCTACTAAGAAGAGCTTGAACCATCACCTCCCCTCATGGAATATTTCTAGGAGACCTATCCTCATGTATCAAAGTTGGCTAAAAAGTGTAACTATGAGGGAGGTGGTCTTGGTATAGACGAACAAGGACGACGCCAAACTATGGAACCGCCTGTGCAACCTAGAAGAATAGGCCTAGGCTATGACACAAAACAAAAGGGTCTTGTGGCATCAATTAGTGCTTCTAACAACATTAGTGTGGAAAAAAATATCTTTGAAGACATACCTAAAGAAGATTCCATCATACGTGTGTAAAATGATGAGGATCTCTCCTCCATGTTTGATTGCCTATCCATATACTCTATCAGCCTTTGCCTTCATCGTCCTGAACTCATTTAATGGGACCTACGCAGTAACAAAAGTGTTGACCCTTTTCCCTTAGTGGATACTTATGTACATCTTATGGGATTGGGGGAGGATGAACGTCCTAATTGCAAAAATAAGAAGAAAATAATTTAAAAAGGGTCATCTAGTAAAAACCTCCCTGAGGAACTTCTTGACTCATAAAAAGTAAAAATAAAGGGTGTATCTAATAGTGAAAACCTCGATGAGACACTGGAAGATGAGGACGTTCATCTTCCACTTGTGGGAACTCAATTATTTGAGTGATTTTCTATTCTCATTGAAGAAACAAATGAAGTAAATTTGGGAACCGAAGAAAATCCAAAAATCGCGTATGTAGACAAGTCCTTATGAGAAGAAGAGCACTCCATCATCAATTTCATGTGGGCCTATTCATATATGCGAGGTCTAGATCCTTCTCTAGTCGTACACCATTTGGATTTCCATCCGGATGCTAAACCAATCAAGGAAAAGTTGAGAAAGATGCATCCTCAATTAGCTTTGTTGGTCAAGAAGGAGTTGGAAAAACTATTAGAGGCTGGGTTCATAAGACCCACTGACTACTCAGGTTGGATATCCAACATAGTTCCTGTTGCCAAGCCAAATGGAAGTATCAATATTTGCACAAATTTTTGTGACCTCAACAAAGCCTATCCTAAATATGATTTCCCCCTACCAAACATTGACATGTTGGTTGATTTAATCACCGGACACAAGATGCTATCCCTCATGGATGGTTTCTCTAGCCACAATTAGATCAAAATTGCACCCAAGGATCAACATAAGACTACCTTCACAACTCCTTGGGACACATTTTGTTACAATATCATGCCTTTTGGTCTCAAGAATGTGGGTGCAACATACCAACATGCAATGAATGTCATCTTCCATGATATCATTCAACTCATAATGGAAGATTATGTTGATGATTTGTTGGGGAAATATAGAATGAGAGAAGAATGTCCTAAGGTCTTGAAGAAAATATTTGAGTGGTTAGAGCATTACAAGCTACGTCTAAATTTGAAGAAATGTGTCTTTGGGGTTACATCAGGAAAGCTATTGGGTTTCATCGTCTCAAGAAGGGGCATAGAGGTACATCTAGCTAAAGTCAAAGAAATCATGGAAATGTCTCCATCGTTCAATCTTAAATAGTTAAGGAGCCTTCAAGGTAAGCTACAATACATCAAAGAGTTTATAGATCAGTTAGTGGACAAGTGCCAATAGTTCACCCATCTCTTGCGAAAAGATACCACCTTCAAGTGGGATTCAGAGTGTCAGCTAAGCTTCGACAAGATTAAAGAGTACTTGGCTCATCCGCCCGTCCTCATGCCTCCAATTCTAGGTAAACCACTTTTGTTGTACATTTCAGCTACTTCAGTTGTACTAGGGGCATTATTAGCCCAACATGATGAGTCCTCAAAAAAACGTGCCATCTACTATATCAATTGAACACTAATGGGATATGAACTTAATTATTCTCTGATAGAAAAAGCTTGCCTAGCTGTATTCTTCAATTGACAAAAGCTCCGCCACTATATGCTTAGTCATCCTGTGAAGCTGATATGAAAATTTGATCCCCTCAAGTGTTTTCTATCTTGAATGTGTTTAACTGGCTGTATGGCTAAGTGGGTCATGTTACTGAGCAAGTTTTATATAGAATATGTGGATCAAAAGGCAATTAAATGGCAAGTAATAGTAGATCAATTGGTAGATGCTCCTTTGGTGGATGCCTATCCTTTGGTCACAAAATTTCCTAATGAAGAGGTCCTTATAGTCATGAAGGCAACTACATGAACACTCTAATTTGATGGATCATACATGCAAAATGGAGCTAGGGTGGGTATCTTGTTTGTCACCCCATAAGGTGATTATATCCCGATTCATTCAGGTTAGCCTTACCATGCATGAACAACATAGTAGAATACAAAGCTCTCTTCACCAGTCTTAGGATTTCCATGCAATGGAACATAACTCGCTTGCGAGTCTTTGGCAATTCTTAGTTGATCATTAAATAGGTCAATGATGAGTTTTAAACTAAATATGACAAATTGCTATCTTATAAGCACATGGTGGATGAATTCAAGAAGTACTTCACCTCTATCCAGTTGGATCAAATCCCCAGAGTCCAGAATAAGGCTACTAATGCAATGGATACAATTGGTTCCCTAGCTAACATGCCAAAATATTGAACAAACTGTGAGTTTCTAGTCGAACAACTTTTAATCCCTGCTTATGACATCCATGAAAACGAAATGGTGTGCGACATTGTAGGTCCTGAGTCACAATGGTATCGCAAAATTTACACCTATCTCCATGATAAAATCTTACCCCGTGAAATTACATGCAATCAACGTAAATACTTCATCCAACGCACCTCCCATTATACCATAGTGGGAGATACACTTTATTTTCGTGGGTATGATGGAACTCTTCTTAGATGTTTGAATGAGACAAAATCTCACACTGCGTTAGTGGAGGTACATTGTGGTATCTACATGGCCCATTCTAATGGCATGGCCTTCGCTAAGAGGATTCTTAGAGTAGGTTATTATTGGCGCACCATGGAGCATGATTGTTGCGAGTTCATAAAGAAATGCCTTCCCTGCCAACAACATGCAGATATGATACATGCTCCCACTCAATATTTGCAACCCATCATAGCACCATGGCCCTTTTCACAATGGGGTTTTTATTTGATCGACAAGATATACCCTCCATCTTCTAATGTCCATACCTTCATCATCACCACCATTGAATACTTCATTAAGTGGGTGGAAGCAATGCCACTTTCTCAAATTGATGGTGTTTAGATTTCTAAGTTCATCCTTTTCTATATCCTCTACAGGTATGGAATTCCATCCACCATCATCATGGATAATGGAAAGCCATTCAAGAAAAAGTGCATGAAATTATTTTGTGAGACCTATCACATCCAACACCATTGGTCCAACCCCTATTACCCTTAGGGTAATGGTCAAGCAGAAGAAACCAACACAACCTTAATAAAAATCCTCAAAAAGGTGGTTAACAACACTGGTTGAGATTGGCACCTCCATCTCCATCCAACCCTTTGGGCCTATTGCACTTCCATTCACACCCACTAGCACCACTCCATATTTTATCATTTATGGTGCCGATGCTATCTTGCCAATCAAAGTCGAGATCCCATCACTTAGAATATCTCTATAGAACCTCATAAGTGATGAAGATGCTCGAGTTGCACAACTCAGTCAGTTGGAACTCCTAGACAAAAAGCAAATCAAAGCATACAATCATTTGCAAGCCTATCAACACCATCTCAAGAGAAGGTACAATAAAAAGGTTTGTCCTCATCAATTCAATGTTGGTTATCTAGTCCTCAAAGAGAACCAACATAATCAACAAGATCGAGACAAAAAGGGAAAATTCAAAGCAAATTGGCTAGGTCCCTATGTTATCATAGCTAAATATGGTTCTAACACATATAGGCTTGCTACTCTTGAAGGAGAATCCCTAGAAGAGGCCATCAACATCATGCACCTAAAAATGTTTTATGCCTAAGTTAGTTGGGTTGTCCTTTCTTGAGAAAATACAAAAAAAAGAAAGAAATCAAAAAAATCAAAAAATAGTAAAGAGAAATAATTCGTCCTATGGTGAAAACCACTCTTCGTGGCCCCTTGGATAATTAAGTTTGGTGAAAACCTAGAAAAAGGTTCCATTCATAAAGGGATTAATCATTATCTACCTTGCATCCTAGTTATTTTATACTTCCATCCATCTTGTCCTTAGGTCCTATCATATCATCTAATGAATCCTATTCTACCATCAAGATACCATCATCTGTCACCTGGTACATTGTGATTGAGCATTAGATGATCCATATCTATTATCCAAAATATTGAGCTTTTTATCCTTAATTTGAGTTTTTCATCGCCTATACATTGTGTCCCATCGTTGGTCTTGCCTCATCATTTAGAATCCTCCGTTGTGTCGGTCATAATCAAGTCTCATCTTGTCTTTGGTATTTTGTCGAACTATGTTGCCCCTGCGCTTTCACATAGGCAAGGCTAATCATTTGATCATGCATTGGGGAATTTTCCCATCTTGTCTTTGTCCTCCATCATAGTCTTCATTTTCCTCTTTTCACTTTTATCCATGGTATTTTATCAAACTACGAGGGCTCTATGCTTTCACATAGGCAAGGATGATCTTTGATCAACCCTCGAGCCCCTAGGTCTTTAGGGTGTGTCGTGTTGTCTTGTCATGTCATCAAGTATGTCCATATCCTAGCTAGTACTTATAAACTAAGGCCATTAGTATCTTGAGGTTCAATCGATTTCGGATATACTGTGTCATGTTGATCCTCTAGTTTAGTTTCCATCTTTGGTCTTAACAAGATGCATCCTTCCTAAAAAACCACATCAATCCCATCCACCCTTTTGATCCTATGGAAAAGGATGTTTGAAATTGATTGTGATCTTGTGAATATTTTGGATTTTGTTTATCATTTGAGCTCCCTATTATACCTCATCAGAGTTGCTATGATCCATTATATCATGGTGTGCTTTGGCTGGTACACATAGGGGTGTATCTTGATCTTTTTGCTTGGTTATTTCTTCTTGGTTGTATCGCATAGTACCCACCAAGATCTCCATGGTCTTGTGCTATGCTGTGGTATCCTTTGTGCTTATGGTATCCCAATGCCTAGCCTGACCAAAGTCCTTTCAGATTTGGGGTGTTGGGATAGGCTTCTTGTCTGTTGTGTTTGTTTCATGCATTAGACACATATCTGCCTTGGTTCCTTATACTCTGGCATCTTGTGCTATAGAAAAAATCAGTGCTCCTAAAATGGAAAAATAGTATTAGGATTGCATTTCATACTTCATCCCATTGCATTGCATTTATTCCCTCACCTCTCTCTAGCCCATGACTACTAATCTTGGTTGTGCAAACATTCGTCCTCCATCTCCTTTACTTCTCAGGATCCAAATGGTCTTGACAGGTACAGTTCCATGTCTATCCTCCCATCCATCTTACCTTAATTTTATAATGATTATAGGGAAAGTACTTGACATAAGCTCAAGCAACCCTGATCCACAAATAAAAGTTGGCCTATTCATGCCTTCCATCACTATGCATGCCCTTATTTACACTCATGCATGAGCTAATTTAATTTAGATATTAATGTTTGTAAGGAATTTAATTGCATCCCATCTTGCATTGCATTGCATTGCATTGTCATTAATATATTCATTTTAAGTTCTTTATATTGACATAGATTTGTTATTCTAAGCATCTTAAATTAGATTCATTTCATTATCATTTCATTACATATTGGTCCATCTCATTATATACATTGCATTATATGCATACATCACATTTGCTTCATCCATTGCATCCTATTATATTTTCAATTCATAATAACCTTAAAATAACATAATCCATGGCACACATCATGAAATTAAAAGAAAATTCACATGTATCGCCACCTGCATCACAAATCATTAGTCTATAACCATATCATATATCACATCCTGCATCCATAATTGTTAGGTATAATGCATCCAATTCATTTGATACACATAGAGATAGAAATAAATCATCATAATCATTTGCATACATCATAATAATTATGTCACATGAACATAATAAGCATACATAAACATCCATAGCATAATAAGTACATAGTGTCGACAATGTCCATCACATATCATATAAATATCAAAATAATATCATGTTCATCAAGTCCATCAAAGTCCATAATAAATTCCATCATAAATACATAAATAAATAAATACATATCTGTCATGTCTATCCATGATCATTGAATAAAATATAGGTACAAAGTGTTGCTCAAAAATAGGGACCACATTAATGAATAGACTGATCTATGTCTAGTCTACATTGTGGAACTTGTGGCCTTTGTCCCTATCCCCTGTCTAACCAACACCTATCAAAATCTAGATCCTATCATCCCTATCCTCTCTATCCTATGCTAGCTCCATCTGATCTCCGAGGGGAGTCTGGCAGTGGTCTCCTACATGGGGGAGTCTCTCGATAGCTATAATATCCTCGGGTGGGTGTCCCTACTAATCATGATGGTGCTGGCTATTATGGTATTGATTAGATGTAGGGAGGTACATGCCATGTCAGATCCGGGACCTCTCTGAAGTAGGCCCCCATGTAGTAGCTAGCCTCTCTCATGTACTCATCCCTCTCTACCGCCTAACACCTAGCCATGTGTTGCTCTATCCTATACCTATCTTGTAATCTAGACAGGTGTCTCCTCTCCTACTCCCATGCATCCTATGTGATCCTCATCTAGTCTATCTATTCCTACATCTATGCCATCTCCTACGATGTTGCATCTCTCTCACCCTGTAGAGTCTATACATGTCCCTCTGCTGCCTCTGCCCTTTCTAAAACAGCCCCTGTGTCTCCCATCACTACCTCTGCACAGTCTATCCTATCCTGGAACTCGTCCCACTCCCTCCTTAGCTCATCCCTCTCCCTCCTCAGCTCATACTTCTCCCTCCTCATCTCCTTTCTCTCCTGTCGAGCCTCATCTCTCTCCCTCTGCATGACATACCTCTCCTCTAACATCCTAGAGGCCTCATATGCTAGAGCCTCGTAGTCCCTCTACCCCTCCTCCTGAAGCCTCTCTATCTCTGCCGGCAACCTGTCTCTATGTACCTCTGACTCCTTGAGCTTTTTCTCCACAAACCTGAGTCTCGCACAAGCTCCTGCCAGTAGTTATGCCAGATCCTCAGGTGGTAGCGGTACGTATGGTACCATCATGAGTGGCTCTGCCTATAGAGCCTCTACATCCATAGGTTGGTGCTTCTCTCCCACATCCTCCCTGCCTCTCCTCTATTGTTAGCCTCCTCTGCTACCCCTTCGTCGTTGTTGTGCTAACCTCCTCTCATCCTCTAAACCATAGCCTAGTGCCCCTACAATCGGGTGTACTGTCATGATCCATCTTGGTCTATGTGTTATCCACCAGGTAGTGTATCTCATTGTCATCCCTGCATCTACCACCCCTGCTCTACCTGGATATGTCACTAGCTGCAAATCCTCCCACCTCTATCTAGCAAAATCTGCTATGATCAAATCACCCCACAACCACTCTCGGGTAATCTAAAAAAATCTCTAAGGCCCTGGGTATCCTGCGACACCCCAAACTATCTCGTCACCCTATTTGGTCTGTGGAGCTCGATGATATGTGGGTCTCTCTCGATCAAGTAGCACACTGCATAGAAATATCCTCTATGCCTCCTCTCATCTAATCTCCACCCAATGAACCGTCACTATTGATAAGGTCTCCATATGATCTGATCTCCTAGTAGATCATCCAATCTCCTCCTCCATCGCTCTAGTTCCCTCACAAATATGTAATGTAGGTGCCAACCATACTTTTCCCTATACCAATATGCTACTGGTAGTGTCTCATCATGATCCCCCATTGTCAACACCCCTAGCCTCATCACACTAATGTGCTCCCAGGCCCATATCTGAAGCAATGCCACATGTGTCATGCTAAGGGCTCTCCTATAGTAGACCACATGCATATCCCTGTATAGTTGTGCAAGCACATATAATCCCCATGCAAACTCCCCCTCTCCTCTCCATAATATGTCAAACAACCCCAATGACCTTGAGGCCACAAAATCTCCCGCTCCTGTCTAGTAGTAGGATCTCGCTAATCAGCCCATAGAGGTACAATGACAGTGTAGGCACCTCCAGTCCCAAACATCCATCCAAGTCTAGGTCTCCCCCATGGATAGGGAGATCCACTCATTCAAAGATCACCCATAGGCTCTTGTCCTTCTCTCTCCCCTGGCTCAATTTCCATTTCATCAGGTGCCCCTTGATGGGTAGCCATAATATCTACAATATGTCCTCTAGTGTCATTGTCATCTCCTTCATCAAGAGATTCAAAATGTCGAGGTCTCTGAGCTCCATCTCTCCATCAATGCTATCATTAGTGCTCAATGCACTCTAATGTTTGGGTATCCCAACATGTGTAGCAATCCCACCTGTGCTAGTGTTGCATGGTCCTCATCACTCATCGTTGTCATGGTCACCTCCAGTATCACCGAGTGTCTCTCACGCATCCGCAGTGTGTCCAATCTCTGCATCCATACCACACGCTCTGTCAGTCATTCATCATTTCATCTTTTTTCAATCATCTTTCATCTCTCTCTCCATCATTTCATCCCTTTTTCTCTCATTTACTTTCCCTGAGCCGAGTCCTTGATGAATTCACCCAATTTCTCTAGCTGTTGGTGAGTTCGCCCAATTTTGGGTGAATTCGCCTCTTCTTCCCATCTTCAGTGAATTCTCCTATCTGAACGAATTCGCCTCTGTTGTTTTTTCACCCATGTTGGGTGAGTTCGCTCCCTCACGAGGCACGTGCACCCCTCCATTTCTTCGCCCCCCTTGTGTCATCACCAGTCATCCAGGTGAGTTCGCCCGTTTGACCGAATTCGCCCATGTGATGAGCAAGTTCACCCATCCGGGCGAGTTCACCTGGGTGACGGGTGAGTTCGCTTGGCCATCGGACGAGTTCGCTCATCACCCTGGTGGGTGTGTGCATCCCCCTTGTTTGACCTCCCCATGGGTGAATTCATCCCCCATATAGGTGAATTTTCCTCTGGTCCCCAACCGTGCCCTACAGGGGCGATTTCATCCATCCACTGTTAACCCATTTCTCGTCTCCCTCAATCCCAAAAACCTGAAATCCCAAATGGAAAAGACTTGCCAAAAATTAACTGAAATCACAAAGAAGAGTTTTTTACTCTAACCTGGCGGGGTACCGCATGCTCATAGTAGACCTCGCGCACCTCCTCACCTTGGTGGATGAGCTCATCATCTAGAAACCCCTCATCCTCTCTTGACACGTAATCCATCCTTGTCACCTTCTTCCTCTCTCTCTTGTTGACTTAGCTTCCAAATGTGCAAATGATGAATAGTAATTTCTAAAAATTAATGTATATAACATTTCCCTCTCTTTTAAAATTTTAAAATTTTGTGTATTTTTACCCTTTATTTAACCCCTTTTTTAATTTAATTCATCCACTTTCTTCTGTGGGCTGCCATTTGCACTCCGTGTGTCTGTTTCTTCCATTAAAAATCCATTTTTATAGATTTTTCATGCTCTATCGCGTCGTACCCTCCATTTCTCCATATCAAGAAGTCACCCGGGCCCCCTTTTTCTTCCCCGTCCACTCTATCAAGGGGGTATACCTTGTTATTTTCCTTTGTTCCTCCGTCCTGTCCATCTTCTCTCGACACCAGGGCATCTTCCTTCATTTTCTATGATTGGATAACCTACACCACCTTTCCCGCACTAGGGCATCATTTTCTAGTCCATTCTTCTATCGAGTCATATGTATTTTATTTTCTTCAAAACACTATTATTCTAATAGTATTTTGAAGAGGGGAAAATGTAGACATCTGAATTTGACCTCTCCTGTAAGGTCAAATTCATCCCCCTTATTCATCTATACCACATTTCCCATTAGTGTTAATTAAATGATTTATTTAATTAATATTTCCCTCTTTCCCTAATGTTCCTAAAGTTTTTAATTTAAATAATTAAATACTTTACCTTTATCCCCTTCCCTCTATATTAGATAAATATTCCAATTTGTTTATTTTATCCATTTACCTCTTTTGTATTTAAATCAATTTTAAATTTATTTTTTCTCTCACCTTGTCCCATCCTCCATAATGCTTGCTTAATCTGGATTAATTAATTAATTTTTGATTAGGATATGCACACCTTTAATCAAGATTAATATCACATCCTCCATCATAGTCCACTTGCCTTAATCCTTCATTAACCATCTTAATCCCTTGTTTGCACAACCTAATCCTTATTCCATTTATGGCATACCCCCAAGTCAACCTTTTATTAAATGCTTTCTCCTTTTGGAGAAAGCAACCCTTTCCCAATGTGAATTTTTGATTCACATTTATTTTCCCTAGGCCTTTTAAGGAATTTTTAATTCCTTGGATGTCTCATCAACCACATGGGGACAAGGACCCCCTTTATGAGATCTTGTCCATTTCCAAGGTAAAATAAAGTACCTCCAACTCATGTCCCTTTTGACACCTCACCCACCACATGTCAAGATGTGAGGCCTTGTGAGTTCTCAACTCACCCTAGCCCTTGATCTTGTCAATGATGGCTAAATCTTGACCCTCCATTGTTTAGTGGCTCTTCCCCTAAAATTAGAGGATTTTCCCTCATTTGCATCAATCACTCAAACACAATATTCATACATTCAAGCAATCACTCAAGAATTCACTCATCCAAGCATCCAAATTCTCCATTGTTGCAGAACCATTTGCATCCATATCAAGCATCCATTGCAATACCCACTTGCACCATTGCATTCCTCATCATCTCACGATCATTTAGAACTAGGTTTCATGCCATTTTCCATTGAAAGGAGCACCCAAATCAAACGATCAATAGGGCCAAACAACTCATCAAATTGGAAAAGGTATAACACTCTTTTTCCTTTCACTTTGTTCAAGTTCAACTAGGCTAATCGTTGAGGTGTTGTTTGTGTTTTTGCTTGCTTTCACTTCGTTTCATTTTGCATTTTAGACTAGGAAAACTCACTTGCACATAGAGATCACTAAGGTCTATCAGTTCAGGATGCTTATAATTAGCTTATAAGAATGTTTTGTGTGGTTTTTATATTGATTGAAGGCATGGTGATTTGTATCGAAGGACAATAACCAAGGCCATGAGTCATTGTTTGTGTGTTAGGCTCTATAGGGTTGTGAATACCTTTTTTGTTAGCACCACATCCTTTTCCACTATAGCCAAGTTTTTTCATAAGTTCATATTCTTTTCCATAAATATTTTTCATCGCTTTTGGATTGGGTGGTTGTTCATGATTAAGTGCATCAAAGTTTGTTGTGTAGTTTTTTGGCTTTTGTTCTAAGGTGGTTGAGGTGGATTTTATTGAAGGGTCTTCTGAGTTTTGCATTGACAAGACGGTTGTTCCCTTTTCAAAGTCTCTATGTATGATTTTATATTCTCCCATTAATGTAGGTGTGAATTCTAAGGAACCCTAATCATCTTCTAATAGCTTCGTGACTTATTCAATATGTTGTTCTTTGTTTGTTTTTTGTACGGGTTCCACTTGTGTGGTTGGCATGAATGTGTTCAAGGGATTCACTTTGTTTTCCTCAAGTTGTAAGATGCTATAAGGCTTAGGATCAATGTCAAGTGTGTATAATTTATTGTAAATTTATTTCATTTTAGGATGAAGAGTGGAAGGAACCCCATTCATTGCATGAATCCATGGCCTACCTAAAACAATATTATATGAAATAGCATGTGGCATAACATGGATTAGTGTTTCTAATGTGTCCATTCCAACTCTAATAGGAAAAGTGATCACACCAAGCGGTTTCTTTCCTAGACTATCAAATCCATTGATAAATAAGGAGGTAGGTTGAATTTTTGATTTATCCACATGTAGCCTATCCAAAGTATTTACACTACACACATTAATGGTGGAGCCATTATCAATAAGGGTTCTCTTTATCCCTCTTCTTTTGAATTGAGATATTATTATGAAAGCAATATTTTGTTTTTTCACTTCCAAAGGAGGGAGTTCACTTTGGTGGAAAACAACGTCAACAATCAATCCTTGAATTGTAGCTGCTATGTCATTTGGTTGCATATTAGAAGGGATAGGAACTTGTTGTAACATTGTTTGAAGCATAGTGTGATAGCTAGGGTAATTATGAATTAAATCCCATAGGGATATATTTGTAGGAGTATTCTTAAGTTGTTCAACAAGATCATACTCCCTAATGTGAATTTAATTGAGGATCACGAGGAAATATGGGATTGGGTAAAGGCAAGGGTGTTGGGGTTGGTTGTGGAGGGTGTGGATTATTTCTTGGGTAATGTGTGTGAGCAATGATTTTATGACTCAGTTGCTACGAAACATTGTTCTTAGGTGGGTAAAGGACAAGTTTAGGTTTATTTTGAGTTGAAGGTTTGTTTGAAGGCGGATTAAGGATGAGTTCAGGTTGGTTTTGAGTTTTTGTTTGTTTGATGGTGGGTAAAGTATGAGTTGAGGCTGGATAATATTAACATCTCCTAGTGAAGGAGAGTCTAACATGGGCTCTGCATCTTCTTCTAAGGGCATAATATTATTATTGTCAATTTTATCCTTGTCTTGCATCATGATATCCTCCTTAGGAGGAGAGTTTTTAGAAGAATTACAAACCACTTGTTCTTGACATTCGAGGGTTGGTTCTTCTAAAATGACTTCATCATAATTAGGGGAATGATTAGTGATGGGATTATCAATAGTGGGATGATTAGGATAAGGGTTTGTTTGATTGTCCTGTGTTTTGAAGGTCTCATTCGCTTGTTCCATATTATCTACTCTAGTAGGATAGCTTGTAATATGTGTAGTGATAGCTTCATCACAAGTAGGGGAGGCATCAAGAGAAGGACCACTATGATTTTCAAATAGATTGTCCCAAATGGTAGGAGCATTAGGGAATGGAGAGTCAAGAGTCTCTTGACTCTCATGCATTATGTTCTCTAGCATCAAAGTATCATCTTCATAGCTATGAGAAATACTAGAAGAATAACAAGTATGATTATCATGATTTCCTATCATTAAGTGCTCTGGTTTAGTAATGTTTTGTCTAATAGGAGAGGTAAGAGGAGAGAAACAACTTAGGTTTTCAAAACTCTCACCAAGTGGTTCTTTTAGCACCATAATATCCTCTTCACAAATGGGATAGATAATAGGAGAAGAAAAAATTTGATTGTTATGATTATCCAAGGTTTCTTTCACTACACTAACCTCTCTCATAGAAGGGATACTAGGGGAGGGATCGATGACGAACAAAAAGAAAGGGGAAAGGACCTCATATTCATATGCACTTAACAAAACTTTCTTACAACATGCAATAAGATCTAAAAATAGAACATGAAATATGATAACTATAGTTTGTTGTAATGAAAACATGATGTAATAATTACTCTACAAACTTTAAATGTAACAATGTTAAAGAAAACATGCAGAAGGGGAATGCAATTTTTTAGATTGTAAGGATGATAATTGACTGATTATGTTATGTAACAATGTGAGAATGCAAATTTGAAATCTAACCCATGCATGAAATGAGGTAATTTAAGCTAGATCTGATGAAATGCATGTTACAAAAACTCATCCAACTAATACAGATAGGTAAGGGCAGTGAACAAAAGCTTAAAAATAGGGTTTTCAGCTCCGTAAGAGGTTGTTTTAGGGGAATAAATGGACTAAGTCACCCAAGGCGGTGAATGAGTCTTAGTGGTGATTTTTTATAGATTTTTCAGATTTTTATGGGTTATTTTTATGTTTTTTGTGCTGTATGATGCAGACCTAAGATGCAAATGCAAAATTTCAGAAATTTTTCATGATCTGAGATGCAAAAATGCAACCTATATGCACTTTCACTAATGAAATTTTTGAAACCCTAGAATGCAACCTAACTAATGCAAAATGCCATGCAATGTTAATGGAATGAAAATTTAGGATGATAAAGAAATCCAAATCAAACAAGAAGGCATTGAAAAAGGAGGTTCACCAAAATGAACCACAAATATTTAGGGGAAAGATTGCTCTCTTACACTTCTAGGGTTTTCACCTAAAAGGAGAGAGGTCTTTCTGCCAAAAACTTGGAAGGTTCATTCATAACTATGGAAAATATGATTGAAATGTGTCTAAATAGAATGCCCTAGATGTTGAAAAATGATAAAAAAGGGGTTCACCACCAAGTGTAAACTTGGAAAGACAAATGCAACATGTACTAAATGACCTAGAAATGAAAAACAAACTACACAAAAAGTTGTGAGATAGAAAGTGTGCACCTAGAAATATGTTGCAGATGGGAATGGAGATTGGAAATTCTATTGATTCTAGAATTTTGGCCTGCTGGGACACTTACGCCAAGCTGGGTGACCTAGTACCAGATCTAGAAAACTGCACTGGAGCCCATTTTAGCCAAAAGGGTATCCAAATCTATAGAAAACTCCAGAAAGCATGTGCAATGGGACTAATTTTCCACTAATGGTGACCTAGTCCACTTTGACTTCTCTGAAAATCTGAAAGAGGAAACGGAAGCTCTCGGCCTACACTTTCTATTCCTCCAGGTATCCAAATTTGAAACTCTACTTTTTGGCACTAAAAGAGACTTGTAGTGGATGTTTTTACCTAGCCAAAAAGGATATGTATTCAACAAATTTGCAACCTTTTCTTCAATGATTTCCAAGCCTTCAAGGTACCTAAATCTGGAAACACACAAAGAGAGAAAGAGAAGTGTTGATTGTTAGGGCATGGGGGTTTGCCTTGGTCAAACACCTTTTAGGTAATTAAACCAAAATGAAGAAATAATGTAATGAAGCATGAACATGAAATGGAAGGATTAGAAACTTTCCATTATGATGATTTTGAATTTCTACAGCAATGGATGAAGAATTTTCCCTTGAATGCTTCTTGATGACTTAGAATGCCAAAACCCTAGCATGCTTGAGAAGAATGATGAATCATGAATGAATAGGGGAGAGATTAGATTAGGGTTTCTAGGTCTTGAGAATTAATAGAAAACCTTATATTTATACACAATTATGCCATAATTCTCAAAAATACCACATCATAGGCCAATCTTAGGTCTTAGAAAATAAAAACCCGTCAAAATTTTGAACTTGTTTTGATTTTTGAGCCAAATGGGACTAATTTTCCGTAAGTGGTGACTTGGTATCCCTTAGGAATTTTAAGTGGGTATCATTAATTAAGATATATTAAATGGTGTTTATCAGGTTTATTCTCAAAAAGACATTTAAATAAGGCCGGTAAGTGCATAATGGGGCCATTTAAGGCATACAAAAAGTGTAATTGTTGATGAAAAGCCTAGAAAAGTGAGAGTTTGTTACAACTCCTTACAACGCTTTGAAATAAGGCTTGGTAAGTGATAAAAAGTGGTTATTTAAGTGAAATACATCAGAAAGGTCCTAGAAAAGTTTGAAAGTGGGTTACAACACTTCACAACACCTTTATAAGACATCATGAAGTTTTTATTGATTCACAAGGGTCCAAGACCTAATGTGAATGTGTTGACCACATTACAACATGAAATCTAGGAAAAAATAGGCCAAAATCCACAAGAAAGACCCAAATGAGCATGAAAATGTCCAAGGATACATTTTTTTGTGATGCAATTACCAAATTCAAAATTTTAATATGTTTTGGGTGGCCTTTTTAGATCCAAGTTTAAATTTCAAATGTTGGCTTATAATGTTTAATTTTTGGGAAATTAGAAAATTACCTATAAATACAAGGTCTTTTTATCAATTCAAATATTAGAAGAAAGAGGTGAACTTTTACAAGAGCAAGGATTATTATCAAAGGTGTTCGAGAGAAGATTTCTTAGTCATTTTCTACAGCATTCAAGATCTCAAGCATCATGTCAAAGTTATCTTCATTCATGCATAGTTTTAGAGCTAACATTGTGATGTAGGTTTCTAGCATTCAAGCATCAAGATCAATATCCAATCAATCCATTTCATGCAAGATCAAGAACTTGGAGAGATATATTAGATTTCATTCCTTTAAGGGTTTCATTCAAGGGTTTGTGAGTTGCAACAAAGCAAGTGTTCATTCCTCATTCCTTTCATGTTTCATTATTTAATTTCAAGGTTTAATTACCAAAATGGGGTTTGCCTTGATTCACAAAAAAAATAAACAATTTTTCCCTCTATTGTGTTTTACAGATCTAAGGTTGAAGAAGGATTGAAGATTCATCAAAAGTGTAAAATTGAAAAAGTTGTCAAAATTGTTGTCAAGCCACAAAAACTCACTTTTAGAACTTAATTATGAATTTTTGACCATGAAATCTGGAAGAATTGGGAGTGCGGACCTGGGAGTAGAGGATTGTGAAAGTAGATTTTTAACCCCTAAAGCAAGACCCATTCACCCTAGGGCGAATCTATCTCAAGAGGACACTCAATACAAGATTTTGGTGACAAGTGCATAAATTCATAACCTTCATAGATCTACTGGAACTTTCTAGATTCTTTCAGATTAAGGTTTTAAATTGAGGATTCAAGTGTTACATTACATAATTGTATTCACTAGGTATTTTCATTGATCTCCCAAAAGTGTAGTTCAATTTGGTTTACCTCATCCTCAATCATAAGGAAAACATCAAAATCTCCATCAAGGTTGACTCACCTAAGGGTTGAAATTCAATCTTTCCCTAAGGGATCTCTTTTTCCTAATGAAATAAGCAAGGGAAGTGTAGGTGCATGCCCCCATTGAAAACATGTAAGTTAGATTTTTGTCACCTCTTGCACCTCTAGGGTTTTGCACCTAAAAGGAGAGAGACAAAGATCAATCACTTCATGCAAGAAAAAGCCCTTGAAATTCCAATGCAATAGAGATTGAAATCTGGGTAAGTGCACCAAGATGGTTCCCAAAAAGGGGACTTAAGTGGACAACTTTTTTCTGAAATCAGGAAATACTAACCTTGGACATGAAATTGAGGATACTTACACTCAAAATTTGAGATGGAACAAAAAGAAGGATTACAGTGCTCCGAGTCTACTTTCTAAACTACTAATTTATTTTGAAAATGGTTGAGATTAAGGGGTTCAAATGAGGGACGTACACAAATTGGTGTTGTTTTTGTCAGAAAAACATAACATAGCAACTCTTGTACGACCCTCGTACGGTGAACTTTTTTTTAGTATTTTTAAAATCACAACGGTCAGAAGTTAGCTAATAGTATGTAGTTGATGCACGATTTTTCTGATAATTTTTTAATGAATATTTGATTTTTTACTAATTTGCGAAGTGGACATATCCTGAAAATAGAATTTTGGCCATGCTACCCCTACAAATTTTGGAAACTAATTGATTTGTTTTTTTTTTAATTTTTTAATTTTGTAGAATGGAGTCTAGTTTCTTAAAATGTAATTTATTTGAAAAATCGATGAACGGTTAATTTATAAGGAAAAAAATACCAAACACTTTTTTTTGGCAAAAAAAAGACATATAGATAAAATAAATTATGGATGAAAGGCTTAACATTTTCAGAAAGTGAAAAAAATTACATCGTTGGATAGGTAAGAGAGAACCCAACATTACCCATGTGTTCGATTTTTTCGATATTGAACCACGTGCAATCCTGACGGTGAGCAGGAACTCGATTATGAGAAAAATGGTATATTTTTTAAAAACACATCTTTGGTTGTTGGGAATGCCCTCTAAGCCTTTGGGTTGGTATTCCAAGGCAAATACCAAGCCTAAGGCTCGGGAATTCCCAAAGCAAGATATAACGCGCTCACGTTATATCTCACTTTTGACATGATTTTTGCTTCTGCGGGAAACATGTCAACTAAGACATAACACAAGCACGTTATAACGCGCTCGTGCTATGTCTTCCTTTATGTTAATTCCAATATATTGAATGTATGTTGATATATTTGTATGTCATGTATGTATGTATCAATGCATATATATTGTATGTATGCCTCTATGTATGCTAGATTGTATCTACACATGTATGTATGTATGTATGCTTGTATGGATGTAAGATTATATGTACATATGTATTATGCTTGTATGTATCCATTTATGTATGTATTTAGACAGAGGGAGAATTTAGAGAGAGAGAGAGAGAGAGTCTGGAGAGATGGAGAGGGGGTGGAAGTGAGTTTAAGAGAGAGGGAATGGGAGAGAAGGGGTTGGAGTGAGAGGGACTTAGCTAGGTAGGGTGGGAGGGACAAAGGGATTGAGAGAGAGAGGGGGGGCGGGAGAGAGAATTGAGGGAGAGGGAGAGAGAGAGGGGGGGAGAGAGAGACAAAGAGAAAAAGGTATTTATTTAGGTAGGGTTCCAAAGGGAGAGACTTGAGAGTGTGAGGGGGGTGAGAGTGAGAGCTTGAGAGATAGGTAGTGAGAGGGAGTGTGAGAGAGAGGGAGTGGGAGAGAGAGGGAGTGGGAGAGAGGGAGTGTGAGTGAGTGACCTGAGAGATGGAGAGGGTTTGGGATAGATAGTGTTGGAGGGATAGATAGAGAGAAGGGAGAGAGACAAACAAAGAGTTACCTAGGTAGGTTTCCAGAGGGAGAGACCTGAGAGAGAGAGGGGGTGGGAGGGAGAGACATGAGAGAGAGGGAGAGAGAGGTAGTGGGAGAGAGTGGGAGGGACATAAAGAGAGATGGATAGAGGGAGCGAGAGAGGGTGGTAGGGATTGATTGAACGAGAGGTACATAAAAAGAGGGAGACGACAGATAGAGACAATTAGAGAGGGTATGAGGGAGGGAAGGAGGGAGAGGTGAGATGTATAGATAGGGAGAAAGTGACATAGGTTGAGGTTATAGGGTTGAGGGATTAGGGTGGAGGACCTATAGGGTTGATGGTTTCTAGGGTATTAGGGTTTAAGGTTTGAGGGTTGAGGGAATAGGGTCGATGGTAGAGGGTATAGGGTAGAAGGTTGAAGGGTTTGGGGTTAAGGGTTGAAAGTTAAGGGTTTACTTGGTTGAGGGTAGAGGGTTTAGGGCATACGTTTGAGGGTATATGGTTGAAGGATTAGGTTCGGGGTCCAATGTAAGGGGTAGAGGGTATAGGGGTAGAGGGTTTAGGGTTTAAGGATTGAGGGTTGAGGTATTAAGGGTTGAGGGTTGAGAATTGAGGGTTTAGAGTTTAATGTATAGGGTAAATGGTAGAGGGTAGAGGGTTTAAGGGTTGAGGGTTGAAGATTGAGGGTTTAAGGTATAGGGTTCAGGGATTAGGGTCGAGGGTCCAATATATAGGGTAGAGATTATAAGGGTTGAGAGATTAAGGGTTGAGGGTTTAGGGATTAGGGTAGAGAGTTTTCTTGTATTTCATGGTATAAGGGTTGAGGGATTAGGGTTTAGGGTAGAGAGTATTGGGTAGAGGGTAGAGGGTAGAGGGTAGAGGGTAGAGGGTTTAATAGTTTAGGGTTTAAGGGTTGAGGTTTGAGGGTCGAGGGTTTAGGGTTTTAGGGTTGAGGGTTGAGGGTTCAAGGATTACGAGGGTATAGGGGTAGAGGGATTAGGGTTGAAGGATTGAGGGATTAAGAGGGTATAGGGGTTGAGGGATTAGGGTTTAAGGGTTGAGGGTTCAAGGATTAAGAGGGTATGGGGGTAGAGGGATTAGGGTAGAAGGGTTGAGGGTTGAGGGTTGAGGGTTGAGGATTAATAGGGTATAGGGGTAGAGGGATTAGGGTTGAATGGTTGAGGGATTAATAGGGTATAGGGGTTTTGGGATTAGGGTTGAAGGGTTGAGGGTTGAGGGATTAAGAGGGTATAGGGGTTCAGGGATTAAGGTTTAAGAGTTGAGGGTTGAGGGTTGAGGGTTGAGGGTTGAGGGATAGGGTTTAAGGGTTCAAGGTTCAGGGTTTAGGGATTAAAAGGGTATAGAGGTTAAGGGATTAGGGTTTAAGGGTTGAGGGTTGAGGGTTGAGGGATTAGGGTTTAAGGGTTCAGGGTTCAGGGTTTAGGGATTAAGAGGGTATAAAGGTTAAGGGATTAGGGTTTAAGGGTTGAGGGTTGAGGGATTAAGAGGGTATAGGGGTTGAGGGATTAGGGTTGAGGGTTGAGGGTTGAGGGATTAAGAGGGTACAGGGGTTGAGGGATTAGGGTTTAAGGGTTGAGGGTTGAGGGATTAAGAGGGTATAGGGGTTGAGGGATTAGGGTTTAAGGGTTGAGGGATT